>JAZGLO010002325.1:2400000-3000000 GCA_036873155.1 Biomphalaria sudanica | reverse complement strand
GCCTGATACACAGTGGCTAAGTATGCATCTTAAGTAAAAAAATTGTAATAACAAGGAGTTAATTGACTGTCACAAATTATTAAGAATATCGTTATCAAATCAAGACACTTAACTGCAGGAGTAATATTCAAGTTAACATGTTAGAAAAAAGTATTTAACCGTAATATTTATTGACAGTGTAATATCCTTTGTTAGCACGTTGTGTTTTTTCATTCTAGCTTAAAAATTGTCAATTATCAATAAATTGGGTGTCAAGGACCAAATAAATAAAATAAAGTGTAGGGGGTGTTTAGCTCTCCATTTAAAGATAGCCCTGGTCGTGTCTTTTACGCGAATATAGATTTTTTTCTACAAAATAATAAGTTACTGGGCTATATAATCTCGCGGTTTATGTTCTGTGTAGCTAAAGGTCACTCATTTAGGTGTGTGTGATCTTTAGTACAGCTTACTAATTGAGATTTATGTTCAAGTAACTCTGCACACTTGGAAAGGTGTGGCCTCTAGCCCAGCCACGTGATTCAGATTTTTCTCCAAATAAGCAAACTCATTGTCCGGATACCCCTGTAGATGTTTGGCTTGAAGTCCAGTCCGCCCCCCCCCTTTAAGATTTACTACTAAGTAAACAAATCTAGTTTCCTTGTGTGACCTCTAGATAGTGCTTACGTCCATCGTATCTGACTTGTGATCACCCCTCAATCAATGAACTCAATGTGATGGACTAAACAAATAAAAGGGGGAGGGAGTTGTTCATCTCTACCTCTAGAGATATACATGCACAGCTAGACAGACATCTGGTCAGCTTGACGTAGTCAAGGAATGTAGCATTTTAACATGTTAACTTACCTACTCAAAGGTCAAGACAAATTGAAAAAATGTGTCAGCAATTGCTGCTCTGAACATAAAGCGCATTTATGATGTAAAGTTTCATTTCTATTTATATTAACATGCCTTAGTCTTTAAAATGAATGATGTTTGGTGCATATTCATAATGGCTCTATTTTTAAGAACATTATTTTGTTTTAATAAAAACATTAATACATTCTACAACAGACATTAATGGAACGAGGGCCATTTATGCATATTAAATAGGTGTACTTTTTACTATCCGGTAGTGATGTCCGGCCGGAGTCGAATATCGCCAGATAGTGAAAAAATGCCAGATATTCGGCAGAAGACGGAGCCGGAGTGACTATCCAGTGCACCCCTATTTACAACACACTCTTTACTTCCCGCTAGTCCCTTCTCCCAGGTACCCAACACTTGACCGTGTGTCACGGTTGACCACACATAGTAAATGTGTCACAACAGTCCTCCCAGGGCAGAGAAAAATTTTGATCGTATCAAAATTTCATGAGCCCAATAGTTTGTGTGTATATTAATAATGTTTTATATCAACAAGGAAAGAAAACAAATGACATGTTATACAATGGCAAACTTCTATTATAAGAGAACTGGAAATGCCTATGACGACCAATAAGTCTTTAATAACATGTTATTGAAAGGAAACATTTCCAAATGGACTATCGTAGAAGGATAAACACTGCATATGTCTTGTTATATTATGCAACTTATATAAAAAATCCATGCATTTAATGTTTTATTCTTTATATGTAAGATACTCTTTTGAATAAGTGAATACTTGACATTACATCAAAGAAATCTTTCAAATGAAGGGGATTGATAATGTTGTATTTCACACATACCCGTTCATACGTTGACATCTACGACTACAATCAATGCAACCAAAAAAATCTGCTATACTGTTCTGACTTATAGTACAAATTTTACATCTCTGAATAAAATAGAACATGCATATCTGGTCTTTATAAAAAAAACCTGAAAAAAGTTATCATACAAGGTACTTGTTAATTTTGTCATTGGCTGATTAATGAATGAAAGTAAATCCAGCGGCCCCTATACACATCTTGTCAACACGTCAGCTATTACGTTGATTTGTCCGGGAATAGTTTAGACTGTAAAGTTTTAAAGCCCATCTAGTAATCCTCTTGTTGGCTAGCTTATTTGTATTGATATAAGCTTGAGGGGCGTGATCTGTTAGTAAGATGAATGATTTCCCAAGCAAGTAACGGGATAGTTTCATTATGCAGAACACGATAGCTAGACCTTCACGCTCTATAGTGGAGTATTTTTGTTCTGCTGTGTTCAGCTTTCTGCTAATGTAGTAAACTGGTCGTAGCGTTGCATCACACTTCTTGTTAGGCATGCCTTTTTTGTCAGTTCAATTAGAGGTTGTGTAATACTTGTGAAATTTGCCAGGAACCGTCTATAGCAATTACATAAACCTTGCCCCTTTGTTGTAGGTATTGTTAAGTTGAGTATCTTGCTTATGTTGTCTTGAAGTGGTCTGATAGTATTTTGCTGTATTCTGTGCCCTAGAAATTCAGTGTCTGTTCTGGCGATTTTAACCTAATTAGGTTTTATTCTAAGCCCGTTGTCTTGTAGTATCTGGAATACTTGTTGCAGACCAGCAACCTGTTCTTCTAATGTGTTGTGGAAGACACAAATGTCATCAAGATAGAAAATGACATCTGGTCTTTTCCCTATTAGTTTTGCCATCATTCTGTTGAAGGTGGCAGGTGCGTTACTAAGCCCAAAGCTCATGTAATTCCATTGGTAACAACCAAATGGAGTAGTGAATTCTGTGAGTAGCATCTTCCTCTAGTAGAATTTGCCAATAATCTCTGGCTAAGTCAAGAGTAGTGAAGTATTTTGCACCTCTAAGTTTAGGTATAATGTTCTCTATGTTAAGCTTTGGATATGTATCTTTCACTGTGATGGCGTTTAGTTTCCGGTAGTCTACACACAGACACATCTTTCCGGTTGTTTCCTTTTGTTTCACTAGGACTGCTGGAGCTGAGTATGAAGATGTAGATGTATCAATTATTCTCATTTTTATAAGCGTTTCAATTTCCCTTTTCAATATCTCTTCATGGTGTAAGGAAACTGGATATGGTTTGGCTCTTGTGGGCTTCGTATCAGTCAGTTGGATAGTGTGTTTTATGGCAGTCATTCTACCCGGTTGTTCTGTGAATATTGGCGCCCATTGAGCTAGCAGTTTATCAATATCTTGCTTAACTGGATACTGGAGATGTGATGTATCAATATCTTTCACAGTTTCAAAGCTTTCAATAACTGGACATGGTAATTCATCTGCTTCCTCTATTGGTTCTATCATCATTACTCTATGATTGTCTTGCGTGCCTTGCTTGGCGTTTATTTAATGTGTAAATGGTCTGGACATGTACTGCTTTAGCATATTGATGTGGAATACTTTATCTCGGCCTCTGATGTTTATGCTGTAGTCAACCTTCGAAGTCACCTTTGTGATTTGGAATGGGCCCTGCCATTTTATAAATAGCTGGTTATTTCTGTCAGGCAGCAGAACCATGACATTATCACCAACTTGTAGTGTTCTCAACTTTCATCCCTGATTTAGCTTTCTCAATAGTTATGGTTTCTCTTTATTTGCTTGCTTTTGGACAGTTTCCAATGCTTCGATTATATTTTGTCTTGTTTTGATGACTAAATCGTATCCTGTCAGTACGTCGTGTTCTATGTTCCTATTAACTAGAAAGTCTCTCTATAGTGACATGGGTCCTCTAACAGGTGAGCATGGGTCCTCTAACAGGTGAGCCATAGAGCATCTCGAATGGTGAGAAGCCCGTTGTTGTGTGTGGTACTTCTCTGTAGGCGAACAGTATGGGGTTGATCAGATGTCCCAATCTGTTGGGTTGTCCTGTGCTACTTTGTTCAGCATTGGGCTTCAGAGTTGAATTCAGGTGTTCGCTCATCCCATTCGTTTGGGGGTGGAAACGGGCAGCAAATTGTTGTTTAATATTCAGAGTTTTGCAAAACTGTGTGAATTGGTTTAATTTGAACTGAGTGCCTTGATTACTCAGTATTATCCGAGGGTAACTTGTTCTTGCAAATATTGCTGTTAGTGCGTCTCCCACGTCTTGGGAAGAAATTCTTTTCAATGGTATTGCTTCTGGAAACCGTGTGCACATGTCTACAACAGTCAATATGTAGCGATGGCCTCTTCCGTATATTACTGGCATTGGTCCAATAATATCTACAGCTATCTTCTCAAATGACATTTCACTTAAGTCTGCTGTTTGTATTGGAGCTTGCATATATGTTCCCTTTACTCCATGTTTGGCAAATATGGCAAGATTTTATATAGGCCTTGACTTCTTGCTTAATTCTAGGCCAAAAAAACTCATTCAAGATTCTATTCAGTGTTCTCTTTATGTCCGGCAAACGGGGTGTCATGTGCAAGCTTTAAAATTGTTCCTCTATATTTCTTTGGAATTAGCAATTGTTGTGTCTTGCTTTTTTAGATGAATTTCTCTCACATAGACACCATCTTCGCCTATCTTGAATAACTCTCCTCTTGGGGGAACTTCACTATCTATGAGTTTTATTAGATCTGGATTATTTTTCGTTTCACTGACAAATTTTTCTCCACAGAAAGTCAAGACCAACTACAGATTAAAACAGAAAACAGATAAGGATCTTGTCTGTTATCGTTTGTATTTAGCACTTCTTCTGCTTCTTCTGAGCTCTTGTAGTAACCATGGAGCATTTCTGTGTGTAGTTTTCTTTCCACTTGTTCAATTCTTCTACTGTGCAAGATTTGGAGCCTTTGACACAGCCAATGATAAGACCAATGTTGTCTGGCTCATTATCTAGTACTAAAGCCTCATGCCAACCACTGATGAACGGTGTGTGTATGTTGATACGTGCTACCAGATGTGTAGTTACTTGGCCAGTGTAACCAATACAGTCTTGTCTTCTTCCGGTGTACTCTTGTGGGTTGATGTAAATTGATATTTCTCATGTATCGTACAGTACGTTGCTCATATGTTCTCCACGAAGCCTGGGTATACCTACAGTTTATTAGCATGTTTGGCAGCAAATGCTCGATCTCTCTGTCTGTTGTTCCAATCTCTATTGCGTCGGTTGTAGAAGCAAGTCTCTGTAGTGTGGTTTGTTCTACCACAAATTTGACACTGGAAACAAACTTTTTGCTGGTTACGGCAGTATTCTTGTTCCTTGTATGTATAAGTTGGGCTCTTTTCTTCATCTTTCCCTCTTCTATATGTATATGTTGGGCTCTTAGCTGTGTCTTTTTTATATGTATAGGTTGGGCTCTTATCTGCATTGTCTCTTCGATATCTATATGTTGGGCTCATTTCTTCATCTTTCTCTCTTTGATATCTATATGTTAGGCTCATTTCTTCATCTTTCTCTCTTCTTTCTGTATATGGTGGGCTCTTGTCAGCGTTCTCTCTTCTTTATAGAGGGCCCTGGGTCCGCATTCTTGCAGCGTTATTCACAATAAAAGCTGATGCCGCAGTTGAGTTCTCTCTAGCTAACACTTCACTTGGGTGTGCAACCTTATATTGTCTTAGTTGTGCTATCAGGCTGCTGATTGTCTTTGGCTTTCGCTCCGAGATGTATGTTTTTCCACATAATTATTGTAAGCTTCCATCACAGCGTCCATTATGATGTGTTCTCTGAGGGTTTCATATTTGTGATCCACTTTTGACAGGTCTACCCATCGGTCGAAGTAAATCGACATGTTGGTGATGAATATTTGAGGATCATCGTTCGGCAGATGTGTCAACTCTTTCAATCTCCTTCGGTATTCGTAACTTGTGGAGCCAAATTGTCTTAGCAAGGCCTCATTCACGGCCATGTAATCTTTTCTTTCCTCTCTCATTTGAATGCAGATGTTTATGGCTCTTCTTCAATCGCCCCATGAGGCTTCTTGCCCATTTTGACAGTGGGAGGTTGCAGGCTGTTGCTGTCCTCAAATCTCAGTAGATATGAGTCAATGCACTCATTCTGGCTCTCTTCAAATGGAGACATTCTGTCTAATTGTTTGTATTTGTCAAAGTGTTCCTCCTTTTCATTTTGCTGTTCTTTGTCTTTCTTTTCTTTAAGTTTTAGTTCTAGTTGTAAGATTTCCTTCCTTCTACTATTTTCTTCTTTTTTTTGGCTTCTTATAGTTGTAAGATTTCACTCCTTCTACTATCTTATTTCTTTTTGGATTCTTCTAGTTGTAAGATTTCATTCCTTCTACTATCTTATTTCTTTTTGGATTCTTATAGTTGTAAGATTTCCTTCCTTCTACTATCTTCTTTCTTTTTGGATTCTTCTAGTTGTAAGATTTCATTCCTTCTACTATCTTATTTCTTTTTGGATTCTTCTAGTTGTAAGATTTCATTCCTTCTACTATCTTATTTCTTTTTGGATTCTTCTAGTTGTAAGATTTCACTCCTTCAACTATCTTCTTTCTTTTTGGATTCTTCTAGTTGTAAGATTTCCTTCCTTCTACTATCTTCTTCTTTTTTTTGGCTTCTTATAGTTGTAAGATTTCATTCCTTCTACTATCTTATTTCTTTTTGGATTCTTATAGTTGTAAGATTTCCTTCCTTCTACTATCTTCTTCTTTCTTTTTGGTTTCTTCTAGTTGTAAGATTTCACTCCTTCTACTATCTTATTTCTTTTTGTATTCTTCTAGTTGTAAGATTTCACTCCTTCTACTATCTTCTTTCTTTTTGTATTCTTCTAATTGTAAGATTTCCTTCCTTCTACTATCTTCTTCTTTCTTTTTGTATTCTTCTAGTTGTAAGATTTCCTTCCTTCTACTATCTTCTTCTTTCTTTTTGTATTCTTCTAATTGTAAGATTTCCTTCCTTCTACTATCTTATTTCTTTTTGTATTCTTCTAGTTGTAAGATTTCCTTCCTTCTACTATCTTATTTCTTTTTGTATTCTTCTAGTTGTAAGATTTCCTTCCTTCTACTATTTTCTTCTTTCTTTTTGGATTCTTCTAATTGTAAGATTTCCTTCCTTCTACTATCTTCTTTCTTTTTGTATTCTTCTAGTTGTAAGATTTCCTTCCTTCTACTATCTTCTTTCTTTTTGTATTCTTCTAGTTGTAAGATTTCCTTCCTTCTACTATCTTATTTCTTTTTGTATTCTTCTAGTTGTAAGATTTCACTCCTTCTACTATCTTTTTTCTTTTTGTATTCTTCTAGTTGTAAGATTTCCTTCCTTCTACTATCTTATTTCTTTTTGTATTCTTCTAGTTGTAAGATTTCCTTCCTTCTACTATTTTCTTCTTTCTTTTTGGATTCTTCTAGTTGTAAGATTTCCTTCCTTCTACTATCTTCTTTCTTTTTGTATTCTTCTAGTTGTAAGATTTCCTTCCTTCTACCATCTTCTTCTTTCTTTTTGGTTTCTTCCCTATTAAATCTCCTTTCTTCCTCCTGTGTTATTTTTAGTATTATGAACTTTTCCAGTTCTTCACCTTGCAGGCCATTTTCCTTCTCTAAATATTTGGTACATCGACATTTCCACTTACTTTTGCCTCGTCGTATCTCGTCGTGGTCACCAGTTGTGAAGAAACAAGTTCCTTTAAGTTTAAAGTGCCTTTTAATTGTGAAGCATTTCAACATAACATATACACAACGCTAACATTATATACAGAAAAGCTCCACTAGATTCTTGTTTACAACACACTCGTTACTTCCCGCAAGTCCCTTCTCCCAGGTACCCAGCACTTGACCGTGTGTCACGGTTGACCACACATAGTAACCATGTCACAACAATAACCTATTGCATTCTTTCTTTGGTTCCTTCAGATATAAATGTATATATATATAATAAATCCAAGCTTATTGTTTCAAAAGTTGATATTATGTAAATTCTACAAGAATGTTCGTATTGATCATTGTTCTAATGGCCAATTATCCATAATAGGTAAATTTTGTATGACATAAGAAGTATAGAAGTGAATGTTACAGGTTTCCATTTTAACCTACCTGCTGATATTTTTGCAGATTGAGAGAAAGTAAATGTATCTTTGGTGTTTTCAGCAAACTTTTCATCCCTCGTGGCTAAATAATCATACTGGCATGCCACGTTATCACCACATTTAGCAATAGAAGCATTTCGTTCTGATTCACTGACTTCATCCAAGAATATTGGGACAAATTCTTGATGGCTGTAGTTTGCAGAACTTTTATACGCCCCATAGGCAAAGATACTGTTGTTACTGGTGACTTCCCCTAAATTAAAATAAAAAGAACAGAAATGTTCTGGATTACATTTAAAATTTTGGTAATTTTTAGTGAAGCATAAAGAAATGTTCACTACAGTAAAATAATCTTATCAAAGCAGGAATTTAACTTTTATTTTCTAATTAATTAATTATGGAGCATCTCATTTGATTAATGTTAAACTCTTAAACTACAAAATTTTTATTCAAAGAAAACAGAAAAAGCTAACAGAAAATGGTTGACAATGGTTTTCATTTAGATTTCAACAAATACAGTAAAAATGCTCAACTACATAAAACGAATGTTTGGGGGTGTAAAAATTATCTGGTCATTCCTGGCTACTTCACATCTTCATAAATCTTTTAAAAAAAGAAACTAAAGCTTAAAATGCCATGTTCTCCAGAACTTTGGGTCTTAAAATTGAAATATGCTTTTCATTATCAAATATACTGGTACTTACACTTTCGACCGAAGTTTTCATATATTTTTCTTTCAGTGTTTGTTTCATTTGGTGCCAGCACAGTGCCATCAGGTAAAACAAAATCATCACTCACATTACCATTGAAGTTGCCCAGCAAGCCTGTTATGTTACCTTTGAGTTCAACACCGGCCTCAATATTCACTTCCAGGCACTTAATCCCCATGAAAATGTTGATCGTTATACCTGCAGAATTTATAGATGTGAATAGAAGTTTTCATATTGTTACTTATAACTTTGGCATAAATTTATACCATGATTCAAAGAAATGTTTTATAATAGTTGTCACCTAACATTACACTAAAAACAAACCCATATCTACCTCTTTAAAAATTATGCTTACTGGCTTTCTTTTTTTTATATAAAACTTACTCTTTTTTTTTTCTAAATTAGTACAAATCTGTTTTGCTGTTTTTTTTAAAATCAAAATATAAATCTATTTTTTTATGGAAAAATCTATAAAAATGATTTAGTTAAAGAAATAATTTGAAAGGATTTTTTAAATAATTTAATTAAAGCTCAGCCAAGGGGGTGTGGTGGTTGAGTACTTGGGATCTGAACATAGAGGTATCAAGTTTGAATTCAGGTGAAGAATGCTATTTTGATTTACAGGATTTTTAGGGTTCCCCTGAGTCCACCCATCTTTAATGGGCACCTGACATTAGAAAGCAAAGGCAGTTGCTCATTGTGCTGTCCACATGAGAACCTTTTAAAGTGAGCCAAAGAAACAGATAATCTTTACATCATCTGTCCCATAGATTGCTAGGTAGGAAAGTACTACTGTAATTTTTTACTTTTTTTGAAAATGTCATAATTAGGCTTCAGCTTTCTTCAAGCATAATATTATTTGAGCACAAATGCTTTTATTGTAAAAGTTCATGTCAGCTTTTACTATTGCAAAAAGTTACATAAATGTTTGCAAAAAAAATTTATATTGACATACTTGTAAACTTAGCCACTATATTAGTTTTGTTGGCAATAGTCTCTCTGCTGACAATGAAGTTGCTCATGTCCTTTACAAGACCTTCAGATGCATAGAACTCGTTAGTTAAGTCTATACCATTAGCGAAAATCACCATGGCTGTCAATGAAATAGGAATAAGAAATTATTATACCAGTCTGCCAGAAAGGCAAGCTTAAATTTAGCTTCAAAATAAAAGTAACTTTTATTAGATAATAAATCTAATTACTCACAAGTTTTATTGGCAGAAAGTTCAACTTGTAGTCTAGCATCATTCCTTTCCTTGGCAGCAAAGGCAACAAAAACTGTTGCATTAATCAAAGTACCATTTGTCACTTCTATTCGATCAGTCCTACCCTAAAAACAAATGAATAAAATCAGTATTATGTTAACAAAGATTACAAAATATAGGCAAACTAAGCAATTACCACAAAAAATGTTGTATTACCATATTTGCTTAAATATATTATCCATATAATTCTGAAATTAAATTCCCCTCATTTCAGTACTTTCAAATATGTTTTTTTATTATTTTATAATTGAAATGGAGGGTGTAATACCTCATTTTTTACTCTAAATTTATTAACACGTGGATTCCCCATGTAGGATTCCTTTGCGTTGCTCTGACACAATCAAAAATGAGCCAGCAGACAAAACAATATTTCTAAACTTGTATTTAGTATTTACTGTCACAGAGTGTTTACTTTATAATTTGATTGTTGACATTTCTTAGCAAGTTTTCCTTATATCGCCATTGTTTATTTATCATTATTTATGAAATAGAAGACAAAATATTTTTTAACATGATTTTATTTTTACAATGTTTTGATTTAAAAATGTCCTTGTTGGGTGCATAAATATTATGGTTGTTAAAGGTATTGCCTGGAATAACTTGTATCCAATTGTATATTATCATGGAACGATTAGGAATTATTTGTTTTGGAAATAGGGGAAGTTTTTACTTACTGACAATGATGGGACTAGTAAAACAAGGATAGGGTTTTAGAGACAGAACGACATAGGTCGACGTAAACAGATATTCTTTCAGGACAACGTAAAAATAAATAGTATTTTATAAACATTAGCTGACATCTGAAAGTTCCCTTCATTGTTATTAAACTTGTTCAATATTTGGTATCAGCATCGACTAGCTTCTATTGATTGTTTGGCCTTTCGCTGGCCATTGTTATTGGATTACTTTGAGTGTTACCTCCATTTGGTTTGTCTATATTAGACACAGTGAAAGCGCTTAACAATATTAGCATGAAATATATATTGTTACAAATCTCACTATCCTGCTCTCTGCAAACTGCACCTTACAGCATAGAGATCAAGAGCTCCTCTATATCTGGTTAGACTTTAAAAAGATATGTGTCTGGATCTGCTTCATCCTCCACCAGGTCCTCCCTAAGGCGTGCTTGTAATGTTTCCTTATTTCCACTTGCCTTCAGCCCTTGATCACGTAGCTCTCGCTTCAGTTCATTCACAAGCAGTTGGTCGAGCGTTTTCATATGAGCCATGAAAAAAAGGATCCCACTTCTGACAACAGTTGTTACGAATCTCACTATCCGGCTTTCTGCAAACTGCACCTTACACCACCAACTGAAAGAACTTGACAACTCAGGACTCCAAATAACGTAATAGTTTAATGTCAATAAAATAACAGCCAATACTGTACAATTGGCAGCACGTAACACAAGACTGTACAAATATCTCTCCTGTAATAGCCGTGCCCCGCATCAACCCTTGCACTGGTCTCTCTGTCTCGTCTCCGACTTGTACTGAGCCGTAGTAATGAGCTGTAGATCGGGAAGTTGTATTTAACTCGTCTCTGATACCTTCGCTCTTTATATAGGGTCCCTGCTGACCTTCTAGAACCGGGCAGAACGTCGCTCGACCATTCTGGGTGGTCATATGACTACATTTCTCGTGACACTCCTTAGCTCTATTCACGACGCCAATCCTTCTCGAACCGTCATGTTGACACTCGTCTCGGCTGACAATCGTGACTCGTCACGGTTGACCGCTCGTCTAGCGCTGGCCTGGGGCGATTTGCGTCGGATGACTACACACACACCACTACCTCCATCTATGCCACCACCAGGTTTATAACAATATATATATAATAGAAAACCTTTTTCTATATTTTTAAATCAACATAACACAGTACACTTTGCATTATAACAATTTGTTGTAAAAAAAATAATTGTGAACAACTTATTGAAATTGATGACAGAAAGATGTTAGGCTATGACATGAGATTTTATACTGGGCAGAAAATGGTTTGTCAGCACTCAACTGGCTGAGTTTAAAAATAAATGAAGCTTTATGCAAATCAATACAGATATTGCTCAAAAGGCTTGTCCTATCCCAAAATGAGGTAGAATGATGACAAATAGTGTTATTAATGGGGATAGTTTATTCTTTAGCAACTGCTAGTGGAGGTGTTTCATGTGGTCACTCTTTGTATCACCTATCTTTATAATTCAAAATCATTCCGAACAGATAAATACTAAATGCCAGTACTGAAAAAATGTTCTTGAGTGAGTTTTTTGGAGGTCCTAATTACTATGACATAGGGGGATTGACCTTTCAGAGGAGATAAGGAGAAACATTTGGTTCTCATCCCAGTGGCTATTTCCTTGGATTACTCAAACTTTTTAAAAAATTTGATCCTTTTCTAGTAAGAAAGGGAAACATTTTGGGAATAGAAGAAAATTTTAATTTCTTGTCTTTTTATAACAATCTGTGAGGAATTTATCCAAATTATGGCAAGTTAAGTAAGTTATCGGAGGAGGCACTTTACAATGTGGGGACCTCGAAGCACCCTTGCTTGGCGACGATTCTAAGAACTGCAGGGTACTTAATTTTTCTATACATTCTACTTCAAACTGGTCCCATATTGATCATCTCACTGTTAGTGTAAAGTATATTTTACCAGATGATGGGCTTCATATTGAAACTTTCCTAGAGATGAGGAGCTACAGAGGGAAAAGACTTTTGAAGTCAAAGTTCAATTAGCCTGATTGTTTTCACGGTTTTGTTTTAGATTATATTCTTTGCTGAGGGCTGATCTCCATGCCTCAGCATGAAACTCTTGACACTCATGGCTTCACGCCATAAGGAGCTATCAAGAACTAGCAGATCCCAGCCATGAATGACATCTTACACTCCTTGAAGGACCTCTTAAAGGTGTCTTTGTCAAACTTTTAAACCCACTGAGAGCATTTTCTAGGATGTTTATCAGGGTTGACCTACCTGGAGTCTGAAGTCTTCACTGTCTATTAAGATATATTCTCCCCAACCATTCATGGTATATTGAAGGCCATCTAACGCTGTTAAATGAGGATCCCCAAAGAATGATGCTAAAAGAAAAAAAAAAAGAAAGGTGTGTAGTGCATACAAAATTTATCCTATAAATTACAGACGTTCATTAATACCTTCGAAACAGAAGATAATTAGTATTACGCCCAACACATATTCCTGTGTTAATCTACTCATGCACATTAATTATAGAGACTCAATCTCTGCTAAATGATTGATTTTCTTGGCAAAGTTAGTTAGGACACTGAAATGTTCTTATGTAATTACTTGCAAACAACATACTTCTAAAAAAGGCTAGACTAGTTATACTTGCCTGAAGATAAGTGTGATTATTATCATATTTTCGTTACATATTTACATCTTATAAAAGCTGGACTAGTTAACCTTCCTGATAATATAGTTTTATTATAATTATTATTATATTTTTATTAGTTTCACACAGGTTGCACTTGGATATAGATTATACTTCATTAATGAAATATAAGAGGCTTAAAGATGTGTTATTGACTACCTTAGACAATGGCCTTAAAAATGCTTAATGAGTATTTTTTTAAAGCTAATTAAGTCTTTTTTTTACTTATACAGTAGAACGTCGTTTATCCGAACGTTTATTATCCGGAGCGTCAAATATCCGGACCAGTTTTTTTTTTTTTTTTTTTTTTTTTTATCAACCACATGTACTGTAATGCACATATACTGTATGAATACGTTTTCGAACAGGTAATGCTCAACAGTTGTTTCGCGCGAGGCGAAAAGTGATGGAAAAACCCAAGGTGAGGGATATCCCGTTATAGGCGTCAATATTCGTATAGTGTCCGGTTGCATATACTGCATGGATCGCTTCGGTTTTCGGTTAGCCGAACAATCGCGTAGCCGAACGGTGTCCGGTCCCAATTGAGTCGGATAAACGACGTTCTACTGTAATGAAAATTTCACTTTTTTATTTTCACCAATACAGAATTTAGGATAGAGTACGAAGGGCTCATGTACAGTTTTGGTGATAGTCTATATAAAAAAATTGTTGTCACAAAAAAACAAACATGTCAGGCTTTGTAAAGCCTAATATTCTTCATATATTTATATAGTTTTCACTAGGTGGAGTCTAAAACTGATTTTCAAAAAATTTCTTCCATAACTTTTGATTAGTTTTTCAATAGTTGGTCAATATTTGGTCAAAGGGAGATTACCAAATTTGCTAACTCAAACAATGCCACCACCATTTTGTTCACATCTCTTTGACATTTCTTTTTGCTCAAGACCCCATAATTTCCTTCAATATTTACACTCTGAACCTGCAAGAATCATAAATACCAATGTGTGGGCTAGAAATTTACTACTAGTACTAGATCTACTTAAAATTTCTTAACTGACAAGTAAATCTATCATTTGCCAAACTCAATCTGAACTTTGAACTTAATGTTACTTTTGACCTGGGGGGGGGGGGGTCTTGCCTAGCCTAGACCTGCTTAGCCTATCCATTGACAGCATCTCCTCTCACACAGTTCCATTGGGCTCAGAGTTAGGTAAAAACAGGGAAAATTTTACAACTTTCTCACATTCCTAGTTTATAGATTCTAGAGAAAAATGTTAGAATCTGGTCACTGTCACGTCAGTTTTAGAACCCCTGTAATATTTTGTGACTAGTAATCACTGAACCATTCCGTGCACGATTCGCACGAGATTTTGTTTTTTGGTCGGAAGCTGACCACGAGGTGGACAAGTGAGTTGATTTTGGACTCTCGTAAGGAGAGGAGTTTTTTGGATATTAATGTACAAGTAGAGTGTCATTGAATTGATTTGTATTCAGGACTAATTTTCTTGGATGTATTTTGTGATGGCTGAAGTCGCCAATATCTTTATAAATTATTTGTGTGTAATAAAATCCATGTCTGCTACAAGTGAGTCTATTAATTATTATAAATATTGTGGTCAAAGAGTTCAGTATATTAGTGTTCTCACGCACTGGCAAATCTAGTGTGCGTGTGAAAGTATTTAGTTATCAGCAAAGAACATTGTAGAGGTATCTACAACACAGAGACATTCGCGTCATCACGCCTATAACAAAACCAGGCTGTGACAGTCACTAAATTAATATAATTTATATAGAGTAAAGTGCGAAGTTCGAGCACATTAAGCCCGCTGGCAGCAATTTTCAGGTTTGGATTTTTATAGCACCGTAACGGTCTGACCTATGAAAAAAACGATAGTATCTCTGAATTCCTCGTCCTTTTTTCTATAAAAATAGATTGGATTTAATGTATCACTAGGCTTAGTTAAAATTAAATACGAAGTCAAAGAGGTGTAGGGTAAGTATCGCCAAGCGTACTTTTCCTCGAGCGGATTTTTCCCCAGTTAGTAACCTCGATCGGGTTGGTGGAAGGTTCGAACAGATCAAAGGAAATATATCTAAAAACATGTTTTAATATTTTATTTTCACTATAAAGTCATTTTCTTTTTACTCCAGCGCAAGAACACCATCCATTGCACCATTTCCCACCCTCCACAACTTCAAATAGTCTCTTTAAGCTGATGAGCAATCAGACTTAAAAATACCCTTAAGCCCATTGCCCATTTCCTTCACTACCGGGTAGTAAAAAAGAATAACTCCACACCTCCTGAGTTTGACCTCACCATGAACTTAGCCTTTACAAGGAAAAGAAAATAGTATGTGTCGGAAGTAAAGAAAAAAGGTGCATACGCAGTAGCAATATAGTAGTAATTTGGTAAACATTCAAATAAAAAAGTTATAGCAATAAAAAGTGAACTGTTCGAACCTCCTGACAAATCGGGGCTGCTCGAACTTCGCACTTTCCTATAGATCTAAGTCACCTATCAATTATCAATTTAATGATATCATTTAATAAAATAAATGATACGGCGAGACAATATAAATATTGTCAATGTCAATATACTTATCATATAGATCTAGTTGAGTGATAATGGCTGCTAAAGTATGATATACAAAACTAGTAAACAAATCTATATCTTAATGTAGATCTAGATTCTAGATAGGCCCCTAGGTACCTGTAACAAATCCTGAAGCAAGGGAACAGCCCATATCTGGTCTGACCTGGTTGAATAGATCACAATACTTTTTGGTCAGACCCTGACAGCACAAGCTCTTAGGATAGACATCCTCTGCAATGGTCATAGAAAAATTCTGGAAAGGGTTGCTTGTTAAAATGTGCCCAGAATCAGCATTCCCAGACAGGTAAAATCCATAGAAGAAAGGATTCAAACGAATGTAGCAACACAGCTGAAAATTTAAAACAAAAATTTAAAAGGAGAGCGTGACCAAGATGTCTAGATCTAGATATTTTGTTTGTAAATATGAGTGAAGCAATTTATAATAGGCCTACTACGTCAAAATTAGGATTAGTTTTCAGAGATTGTATGACTTTTGCAATAAAATTATTGCTACTAAAGCTCATTATTTCAAAATTCACCAACTCTGGCAACGAAATATTGGTCTAAACTTCCCACAGGTTGCGATGTCGCATGTCAATGTTCGGGCCTTCTATAACATTTGGTCTCGCTCCATCCCCCGCAATCTTGCGGAAGGTTTGGCCTAGGAAGCAATATTTTTTTTTTTATTCTAAATTAACATCAGAACCTGTAAAATGAAGCAAAAAAAAAACAACAAAAAAACAAATAGTTGTCTGCCGGGAAGGTGATCCACTTAATATCCACATAAGTTCCACTTGGTCTCAAACGTGTAGACTTTATTCCGCTGCGTATATAACTGATCTCTTACCGAAGGGCCTACTGCCAGACCTCTAAACCAGTTACGGCAAGCTGGTGCCTTAGCTGGTCATTAAAGTTTTTGCAAAGAAACCTCTGTTACGCTGTCTGCCTTTCAATCGCCAAAAAATTTTGCCTTTGGTATACAATCGTCCCCCAGAAAAATGTCAGTTGTTAAGAGTAACAAAAAAACTAAAACAAATTAATTCCACTTATCTTATTCATGGCAAACCAGTAACACAGACTAAAAACTCAAAATACCTAGGTGTTATAATAAATGAAAAACTGTCATGGAATCCACATATTGATGAAACTATAAAAAAAATCCAACAAAGCATTAGGGTTTATTAAAAGAAATTTCTATAAATCAAATAAGAACATAAAACTAAAATGTTATTTAACCTTGGTTAGGCCAATAATAGAATATGCATCCACCGTGTGGGACCCCTCAACTCAAGAAAACATTAAGAAACTGGAACAAACACAAAATAGAGCAGTGAGATTCATAACAAACGAATATTCACATTTGACTAGGGTAACACCATTAGTAAAATCACTAAATTTAGAAAGCCTTCAGGACAGAAGACTCAAAAGTAAAGTAGCAATTATACATAAAACACTGAACCATAATCTTCAAATACAAAAACAAAATTTAATAAAATACTCTGAAAGACACAAAAATAAAGGCACATTCCTCGTCCCATATGCTAGGACAAATTTGTACAAATACTCCTTCTTCCCTAGTGCTATTAGAGCATGCCAGAAAAACCAGTGACTTGGCAGAATTTAAGTCATTGGTTAATATGCATGACTAAATGCATGACGCGTATGACGTAATCATCTTCTTTTTTGAAGTAACGTCTGTATTATATAAGATAAGATAAGATAAGATAAGATATGTGCTCTGCCCAGCGCAGCTGTTGAACAGTTACTAATGCTTTTATACTGTCCTCTATAAGTATTGGCTAGAACTGGCCAGAACATCGCTACTATAGGTAGTGTCGTTTGGCCTAGTTATTTTCAAGATAAAGCAGTCAATTTTGGTGAAAGCAATCAAGAAGTCTTTTAGTTGCTTTCTGTATAGCCTCCCCCACCCACCCCCACACGTTTTAGTTCTCTTTAGACTTATTCTTCCACACTCTCGTTTGAAGGTGTGAATATTTAGCCTTATTTGTAAGGCGCCAGTGGTTGCAGCATCTAAAATGCTGCAGTGCTCCTAATCCTTGAAGAGAGAGAGAGAGAGGGCCTTTAGAATGAAATGTTTTTAGATATAGAAATATAATTACAACGTTCAATCTAACGGGGTTTTTTTGGTTTTAAAAGGCATTTATAATTAATCACTAGTCTGGTTGTTCTTTGATGTTTAATTGTCATCCCGCCATTGTGACTCCAAGCACATGCATCTCTATCTTTTATTTAGTGATGAATAATTCATTTGTGGTGAATTAATTTAATTTTGATTTATAAAGTTCATCGTTTTTTTTAACATGAAGACTCATTTCGTCTCATTTATTACTAATTTCAATTTTTTTTTAGTTTGCAAACATATCTCTACATAATGGTTTGCTGATTTATAAACTTACTTGATTTAGTGAATTTCCTGCAAACTTGCGCTTTTTCTGAACTGAACTAATGGCATAGCAAAGGACATTATCATTAGTTCCCCGTTTGAATACAAACTGCCATTGTTTTCTGACCCTTTCTTCAGAACATGGGCATGCCGGGAGCTGCTTTAAGTCGTTTATAAACTCGATGCTCTGGGCTCTAGCTACGTTGCTGTGATAGAACTGAAGACATTTGTAATCTTGTGACTCACTCTCACCAACTTTAAAGATGAAAACTCCAGGGTTTCCTGTACAAGAATAGTCAGCGTATTGTTTGTTAGTAGGCCAACACACACCAGTTCAGAAATGAAACTTTAAACAAACAAAAAAATTCTCTTTTTAATAAAATAATTTTTAAAATGCAAATTGGTGAAAAGTTTATTCTCAAAAGAGGTCGGTCTCGTTCACAATTAGAGGGTCAGATGTTATGAAAGGGACGATTTTTACACCCTGCTCTCGTTGCATAAAAGACTTCCAATTAGATAATTATAATTCTTATTTTTCTAGTGTTTTATAATTGATAACAAATAATGCTAAAAAAATATTATTACAGAATGCTTCAAGAAAAGTGTATAGTGTTGATATATCAACACAGTAGGCCTGGGGCTTTCTCCTGGCGTTCAATTGGATTTCATTTCAAACTCATGAACTTTTTAGAGCAACATTAATTGGTTTTAAAAAAGTATAAAAAATTAAGTTATATTACTATGATATGCAGACTAATTGCTTGCATTTCCAGAAAACACATTTCTGTTTTTAGAGGAATCATTGCGTTTGTTTTGCTTTGTACCAAAGTAACATTAGCGCCAATACTAAATTTGATTTGTATTGAAATCCCGTGACATACCAGCTGCTCCAATCAAGGTATCCAATCTTGTGGTAACAGCGGTGTTAGTGAAGCCAAGGTCTACCACTCCGTCTGAATTGACATATCCCATCAATATCTTTCGATTGCGAACAAAACTCCACTTCATGGAGCCGTGTTGATATATCGTTATAGCGTAGGCTTTCAAACCGTCAGTAGTGTAGATTATTTGAAAGGTGTTTTCTTCGTTCTGAAATTACATTGCCTTGTTTTTATATAGCTCGACTAAAACAAATATACAGGTGAAATGTAAGGGCAAACATGACATATATTACTGATTTATTACCAAATTAATAAAAGTTTGCAGAGTGAGCATAATTAAATTAGTTTTGTAGTTTATAACAATATATATATATCTTAAGTAAATGTGAAAATCTGATAATAAAGTAGCAAAGGGAAAGCCCACAAAAGAGGAAAAAGAGACACAAGCCAAGGATTCCTATGACGTAACTGCCTGATGAAAAAAGCAAAAAACTGAGGTTTCCAAAAACAAATATTTAAAAAATTTAACCACTGTTAAATATATATATATATATATATATATATATATATATATATATATATATATATATATATATATATATATATATATATATATATATATATAAACGACTAGCACTAAGCTTTTTCTAAACAGCTATTCAAATAGGCAAAACATACATCAAATAATTGGAGAAAATATATCCACAAATGGAAAGTTTTGTTTTCTTGTCCTAAGATGAAGCTAGAGAGCAATATTTTATGTATCTTTGAAGACCCACCATTTAATTACTTATTTTGATACTACTAATACAAACAAAGCCATAGACTGCCGAGAATCTTTATTGTTCTATACATATCCTTGCACGTTTAACAAATACGCATTTTACTCACATAGCAATATGCTGAGGAGCAAGCAGCTGTAAAAGGTTTCACTTTGAGCCACGTAGCTATTAAAACTAAGTTTGCAGTAAAATTATAATCAGCTGCAGGGCTGTAGTAGTTCCTGACCTGTAATATTGTTTTAAAAAAAAAACAGAAAATTTTGAATGTTGTAATATCTCTCGCAAGAACAGCAAATCATATGGCCTTCCATCTTTAACCATTTAGTTTGTATTTAAAATTATTTTTGGATGAAGGAGGTAAACTTTTATTACATCATAAACTAAATTAAATAATCATCATATTTGAGAAAATTCGTATGTGTATAATTCTGTGGATGATAAAGAGAAAAAACAAAAGATTAGGTGTGCTGCTTCAAAATCTTTTGTTTTAAATCCAAAAGCCTAGTAATAGCCCCCTCCTTTAAGCGTAGGATCTTTTGAGTGTACCACTTTACTGTTTGAAAGGTACTTCTTTTGGTGAAATCATTAGCACAAACTGAAAAATTAGTTTTCTCTTCAAACCAAAGTTGACCGATGAAAGGGATTGGAACGGAAAGGAATGAGCGCCAAAATGGGTATCAAAAGCACTGCATAAAATATCATAGAGTTATGCCGCTTAGAGTGCTTGTGTTATATATTAAGTTTTGTTGCTACATGGTGACCGTTTTTGTGTGAAATTGGATTATGTACAATCTTCGGAGCAGGGGGAGTGACGACAATACGTTACGCCACAGCTTCTAGGAACTGTCTTTCTAAAAGATAAAATGTGTATCTGCCACCACAATAGCTGCGACACTTTTTTGTGTGTATGTGCACAAGCAAACAAGTAATATACCAAGTTTTATTTTTAAAGATAATTTCTCCTTTATACAGTTGATTTTTTAAATAACTAATTGAATGATAGAAAACAACATCTCTTAACCACCCCCCTATTTACCCCTATTTACCATCACCCCCGTTAGAGTATATAAAATTCTAGTTTAGTGATGTAGATCAAACTTGGAAACATTAAAAGACAGACTAGCATAGGCGTAGCTAAGCGGGGTAGTGGTTCAATCCTCCCCCGACATTGAAATCGCTCCTATAAAGAGTTTTGAGGTTAAAAGCCTCCACATCAATTATATTCTAGAGCAAACTACAGTAACCAAATTCTATGAGCGTAGCTAAGGATTTTTGAGTTTGTTGAAAAAATCTCCAGATATATTTTTTTTTAGTTTAAAACCCCTCAACAGATGGTTCTGACGATAAAACTTCCTTTTTCGATATAAAATCTAAAGCAAACTACAGTCATTAAATTCCATGATCGTAGCCAAAAGGGGGGTTACAAACTTCTACCCGTCGCTGTGCTCCATTTATAAAGTGTCGTGAGTAGCCGAATTCGTTTTTGAACTCAAATGTTATAACAGCAGGATAATGCACTGTTGATACATGAGAATATGCATTTTTTGTTTGTTTGTTTTAAATACCGGAAATAGTACTTGGCGCAGAGCTCCGCAAAATCTTCATTACCATCTGTCTGTTTATTTCACTATTTACTGAATATACGCGGGCGTATAGAGCTGAACTCTATACAAAATTTACTTTTAAAATGATTATATTTTGAACAATTGTAACAAACCGAGTTTATTTTTTTTTCACCAAAGATATTCGTTAACTGTCAAATTTCTAGGGAAATCGTTAGAGCCGTTTTCGAGATGCATGTCCAGGTTTTAGATTCCACCCATGAAAACTTTGCATGATGATAAGAGGAATTGTAAGAACGAAGAGTTGGCAGTTGTGGTGGAATAAGCCCGCCGATCGGTTCGTTTGCACTTTCCGATGGGGACAATGGCCTGCGACTCCTAGGGGTAAAGTCTTAGAGCCACAACGTGGTAAATATTTTGTTGATATTATATAGGCACAAGCAAAACGCAAAGCTTAATGATTTTGTGGAAGAACAAATATTTAATAAAGATTAATTAAGAAGAAATACAATCAGCGAGTAAGTAGGGGGGAATGTACAGAATGATTTAGAATTTTGTGATAACGTTTAAGATAATATCATCACTGGGATGTTGCTCATAAAGATTCGTGTATGGTTTGCTTATTCGGCTGTCTCTCACTTATCTGTATTCAAGGTTCTTCTTCGGGGTGGGGTAAGTGATATAATAACAATATTACGAATACACATATTAATGTACAAGGCAGGGGCATAAATGAGGAGGGAAACAGGGGGACCGTATTACAGGGTTGTAGCCCCTGTGACCTCATTGACCCACAGGTAAACAAGTCCGCGGTCGCTCGTGACCAGAGGACCGTGACAAGAAGAATGGGGGGGGGGGGGGGTTAGAAAAGGGCACATAACTATGCAGGCTGACAGGCCGAAATAGTGGGGTAGACACGCGAGACTGATTCTCGGGCCTAAGGATGCATGGTAACAGCACAGTATGTGCATAGCAAAGACAAGCATAATTATAATGTATATATATGTGTGCACATATACAGGTACACATGCACAGGTAAGGAAATAATCTAGACGCGAGTAGGTCCAGATGCGTATGGATTTGAATGAATAACAAATGCATAAATAGACCTTAGGATTAACTAAATCGTAAAGTGGATGTCCACCGTTGAGAGTACAGTCAACATTGACGAGTAAATGAGGAACACATATTCAAAGATATTTACAAATGTAATATTTGGAAGCAAACAAGGGTTAACATGGTAATGTAACATGAACATAAATGTTACAGGCGAAGACACACTAAATAATAATGATAAAGTTTTTCCAACTCACCCGCTTTGCCTTACACTTCCCAAATGAATCGTTGACTTGAGAGTCTTCTGACTTCTCAGTGATTCTGATCTAAAATGGCATTAACCTGAAACTTTCGTCTCCGGCTTTTATAGGTTCCCGAGCGGTATGTTAAGAGTAGTGACAATCCAATGGCCAGCGAGTCTTTTGAGTTAACAATTGTCAAATTGGACCGATCTTTCGTTTGAGGCTCACTCACCTGACTTCTTTAACCCGCGACCCGGGGGAGGGGGACGAAGGAGGATGAAAGCGGAACCATACAACAATTATCAGGCTGGACCATCGCTCGATGGCTACGTACGTTTGTTCCGGCGTTTGGGTGTAACTTGGGATGTGTGTTTATGGCCTATAATTTGGGGGTTGGATCTAGCCTTGGTGTAATAGGATGTTTGTGTTCTACACTGGTCGGTTTGGTGTTAAAAGGGGCTATACAATGCTAACTAGTGGTTAAGAGGGGGGGATAGTTCCGTACTGGTCAGTTCTGTATTGAGAAGGGACGCGTTTCGTCACAGCAGTGCTATTTTTTTTTTTTTTCTAGAACTCCAAACTTGGGATATTAAAGGAATGATTAAATGATTCATTGTATTTATTATCTAAAATCAAAATGCTGTGACTTCATTAAGGAATGATTAAGGTCTTACATTGTACAGACTCTGAAACTAAGATACGTACATCTTGCGTGGCTCTGTTTAATATATCGGTGTTGTCATCTTCATACAGATGGTAAAAAACTTTCTGGTTCATATCTACTGGATTCATTTGGGTCCAGAACGGGGCTAGAACATTTTGCTGCTTGGCCGATGCTGCGTCAAAGTCAGGGTTGAAAAGTTTTGCCGGCTCATCAAATGTAATGGCACCATTCATAGCAACCTTTAAAATATATGTCTTGAAGTTGTCAACCCCAAAAGATGACCATTTAAAAAAAATAATTTATAGGCCTATACATAAGTGGGAGTTATATATATATTTTATATATATATATATCTGTGACATTTTACGTCTCGAGAGACGATCTCTTCCCTATGCAACTTCTTGTGTGACTAAAGAGGCCAATCCTTGATACACAGCTGCGATCGCAGATTGGGCATATATAATCACCAGGCGCCGTTGCATTTTCACCCTTCTTTCTGCTTCTGTTGTGTATGACATCTGCAATCCGTGACCCTTCCTTTATGCTCTCTCTCCATGTGGATCTATCCAGTGCCACCTCTTTCCAGCTGCTAGTGTCGATTTTTAAGAGCTTCATGTCGTGTTTGCATACATCCGTACATACAGATGGTAAAAAATGTTGTTTATGTCGTTGTACGTATAAGGCAGTACATGTCCCACAGGACATGCGTGACGCAACTATAGTCACAATATACAAGAACAAAGGGGATCGGAGTGACTGCAACAATTACAGGGGTATCTCTCTCCTCAGTATAGTGGGCAAAATCTTTGCTAGAGTGGCACTATCCATGCTGCAAGTGATAGCTTCTAGTGTCTACCCAGAGTCTCAGTGTGGATTCAGGAGTGTTAGATCCACTATAGACATGATATCTTCTCTACGACTACTGCAGGATAAATTCAGAGAGAGAGAGAGACAGAACCCTTTACATTGTTTTTGTTGATCTGACTAAAACTTTTGACATGGTCAGCAGAAGTAGCCTTTTCAAACTCCTAAGGAAAATAGGTTGCCCTCCCAAACTACTGAAGTTCATTGAGTGCTTTCATGAGGAAACTAAATGTACTGTCAAATTCAATGGAGCCCAATCAGCACCTTTTGAGGTTTGCAGTGGTGTCAAGCAAGGATGTGTGCTCGCACCTACTCTGTTTGGCATACTCTTCTCCTGTCTACTACATATATAAGCCTATATATATATATATTTGTATATATATATATATATATATATATATATATATATATATATATATATATATATATATATATATATATATATATATAATAATAAACCTTTGCTTGTTTTTATTATACTTTTTTAAAATGCATTCAAAGTTGAAAAGGTTATATTAAAATATTAAATTAAATGTGTGTTGTTAAAAAAAAAAGAGGGCATACGTAAAGGCAAATTGTAATTGCACTCAGAAATAAATATAACATTGTACCAATAGCTTAGATTTTTTGTTTCAAATGAAATAGAAATTGGCCAATTTTTCTTGCATTGCTTATAAATAGTTCACAGCTATACTAGCTTTATGGCTATGACAAATAATATGTTCCTATAAAGTCATTTTATTTAATTATTTTAAAGCAGACTCTATATCCATATATATATCCTACATAGACATAAGTCACTTTACTTGAGCAGTCTGTACAGACTTTGATCCAAAAGGTACTCTATGGCTAAAGTAGATCGTTTCACTCTGTGACCTGAACCCAACAGGGACGCTTGTATCGTTGACTTCATCTCCATATGGGTAAAGAGCTAAATCAATGAAATAAAAAGATTAAAATTTATTTCTATATCTTAGTTAATATCTATTGACTTTATCTACATAGGGTAAAGAGATAAATCAATGATATAAAAAGATTAAAATTTAGTTCTAGATCTTACTTAATATCCATTTGTTTCGCTGTTTTTATTGTTGATCTTATTGATATTTTCACATTTACTAAAAAATTATTTATTTAGGCGAATGAAGCAACCTTCTAGATAGATATATGGTAGATGTAGTCCTACCTGTTGAGGGAGCTTGAGTTGTTGTGGATGTTAAGGTTGTCAGTGCTGGGCTGCTACCTGTTGATGATGCGGAGGAGGAAGTGCTCTCGACTGTTGACACTTTGAACGTTGTAGACGTGGAGTTGGTTGAAGCAAGTGTTGTAGTTGTGGAGTCGGTGGAAGCAAGTGTTGTAGTTGTGGAGTCAGTGGAAGCAAGTGTTGTAGTTGTGGAGTCAGTGGAAGCAAGTGTTGTAGTTGTGGAGTCGGTGGAAGCAAGTGTTGTAGTTGTGGAGTCGGTGGAAGCAAGTGTTTTAGTTGTGGAATCGGTGGAAGCAAGTGTTGTAGTTGTGGAGTCGGTGGAAGCAAGTGTTATGGTTGTGGAGTCGGTGGAAGCAAGTGTTGTAGTTGTGGAGTCGGTGGAAGCAAGTGTTGTAGACGTGGAGTTGGTGGAAGCAAGTGTTGTAGACGTGGAGTCGGTGGAAGCAAGTGTTGTAGTTGTGGAGTCGGTGGAAGCAAGTGTTTTAGTTGTGGAATCGGTGGAAGCAAGTGTTGTAGACGTGGAGTTGGTGGAAGCAAGTGTTGTAGTTGTGGAGTCGGTGGAAGCAAGTGTTGTAGACGTGGAGTTGGTGGAAGCAAGTGTTGTAGACGTGGAGTCGGTGGAAGCAAGTGTTGTAGTTGTGGAGTCGGTGGAAGCAAGTGTTGTAGACGTGGAGTTGGTGGAAGCAAGTGTTGTAGACGTGGAGTCGGTGGAAGCAAGTGTTGTAGTTGTGGAGTCGGTGGAAGCAAGTGTTGTAGTTGTGGAGTCGGTGGAAGCAAGTGTTGTAGTTGTGGAGTCGGTGGAAGCAAGTGTTGTAGTTGTGGAGTCGGTGGAAGCAAGTGTTGTAGTTGTGGAGTCGGTGGAAGCAAGTGTTTTAGTTGTGGAATCGGTGGAAGCAAGTGTTGTAGTTGTGGAGTCGGTGGAAGCAAGTGTTGTAGTTGTGGAGTCGGTGGAAGCAAGTGTTGTAGTTGTGGAGTCGGTGGAAGCAAGTGTTGTAGACGTGGAGTTGGTGGAAGCAAGTGTTGTAGACGTGGAGTCGGTGGAAGCAAGTGTTGTAGTTGTGGAGTCGGTGGAAGCAAGTGTTTTAGTTGTGGAATCGGTGGAAGCAAGTGTTGTAGACGTGGAGTTGGTGGAAGCAAGTGTTGTAGTTGTGGAGTCGGTGGAAGCAAGTGTTGTAGACGTGGAGTTGGTGGAAGCAAGTGTTGTAGACGTGGAGTCGGTGGAAGCAAGTGTTGTAGTTGTGGAGTCGGTGGAAGCAAGTGTTGTAGACGTGGAGTTGGTGGAAGCAAGTGTTGTAGACGTGGAGTCGGTGGAAGCAAGTGTTGTAGTTGTGGAGTCGGTGGAAGCAAGTGTTGTAGTTGTGGAGTCTGTGGAAGCAAGTGTTGTAGTTGTGGAGTCGGTGGAAGCAAGTGTTTTAGTTGTGGAATCGGTGGAAGCAAGTGTTGTAGACGTGGAGTTGGAGGAAGCAAGTGTTGTAGACGTGGAGTCGGTGGAAGCAAGTGTTGTAGTTGTGGAGTCGGTGGAAGCAAGTGTTGTAGACGTGGAGTCGGTGGAAGCAAGTGTTGTAGACGTGGAGTCGGTGGAAGCAAGTGTTGTAGACGTGGAGTCGGTGGAAGCAAGTGTTGTAGACGTGGAAGTGGATACAGTGGAAGCTGATGTAGTTATCGTATACAGCGATGTGGATGTAGGTGTGTCACTACTGGTTATTAAAGTGGATGACGTTGTGTCTCTACTGCTTATTACAGTGGATGTAGGTGTGTCACTAGTAATTATTACAGTGGATGTAGGTGTGTCAATACTGGTTATTAAAGTGGATGCAGGTGTGTCACTACTTGTTATTAAAGTGGATGCAGTAGTGTCACTAGTAGTTATTACAGTGGATGTAGGTGTGTCACTACTGGTTATTAAAGTGGATGCAGGTGTGTCATTACTGGTTATTACAGGAGATGTAGGTGTGTCACTACTGGTTATTAAAGTGGATGTAAATGTGTCACTACTTGTTATTAAAGTGGATGCAGAAGCGTCATTAGTTGTCATTACAGTGGATATAGGCGTGTCACTACTGGTTATTAAAGTGGAGGCAGATGTGTCACTACTGGTTATTAAAGTGCTTGTAGATGTGCCACTACCAGTTGTTAAAGTGGATGCAGTAGTGTCACTACTTGTTATTACAGTGGATGTAGGTGTGTCACTATTGGTTATTACAGTAGATGTAGGTGTGTCACTACTGGTTATTACAGTGGATGTAGGTGTGTCACTACTCGTTTTTAAAGTGAGTGTTGGTGTGTCACTATCGGCTATTAAAGTGGATGCAGTAGTGTCATTACCAGTTATTAAAGTGGATGAAGTAGTGTCACTACTTGTTATTACAGTAGATGTAGGTGTGTCACTACTGATTATTAAAGTGGATGTAGTAGTGTCACTGCTTGTTCTTACAGAGGATGTAGATGTGTCACTTTTTGTTCGTACAGCCGATGCAGTTGTGTCAGACGATACCAGTTTTGTTATAGATGTGTCACTAGATGTTTCCGTAAACGTAAAATATGATGTGGAAGAATGTGTGGAAGTCAAAGGTTCTTCTGTGGATATTATTATTGGAATAGAGGCACTTAATGAGGTCATGGTTGATGAAGATGTGTTGGCTGATATCAAATCAACAGTTGATTCCATTGTTGAAGATGAAATAAAAGGATCCATTTTGATTGATGTGGGTGTTTCGGAAAATTGTGCTGCCTCTGATGTACTTTGGTTTTCTGTAAAAGTAAATGTGGTGGTAGGTTTATCATAGGATTGCGATTGCTCTGTTGTACTTTTTCCTTCTGTAAATGTCAATGCAATTGTAGGTTGTGCAGAAGATTGTGTTGATTCATTCGCAGATTCTGTGGTGTATTTCTCCTGTGTAGAAGTTAGTTCAGCAATTTTTTCTGACGTGTGTGTTGAGTCTGTAGTGCTGTTTTCATTGGATATTCTTTCACTTGTAAATACATTTGATATATATGTACTCTCTTTTGTCGATTTCACTTCAACTGAGCTAAGCTCGGTTATTGGAGACATATTAGTTGTAGCCTCTTCTGAAGATTGTGTTGATTCCGTAGTGCTTTGCTCTTGATTAAAAGTCATTTCAGTTGTAGCCTCTTCTGAAGGTTGTGTTGATTCCGTAGTGCTTTGTTCTTGATTAAAAGTTGTTTCAGTTGTAGCCTCTTCAGAAGATTGTGTTGATTCCGTAGTGCTTTGCTCTTGATTAAAATTTGTTTTAGTTGTAGCCTCTTCAGAAGATTGTGTTGATTCCGTTGTGCTTTGCTCCTTCGTAAAAGTCATTTCAGTTGTAGCCTCTTCAGAAGATTGTGTTGATTCCGTTGTGCTTTGCTCCTTATTAGAAATCATTTCAGTTGTAGCCTCTTCAGAAGATTGTGTTGACTCCGTTGTGATTTGCTCTTGATTAAAAGTTGTTTCAGTTGTAGCCTCTTCAGAAGATTGTGTTGACTCCGCTATGCTTTGCTCCTTAGTAGAACTCATTTCAGTTGTAGCATCTTCAGAAGATTGTGTTGATTCCGTTGTGATTTGCTCTTTAGTAGAAGTCATTTCATTTGTAGCCTCTTCAGAAGATTGTGTTGATTCCGTTGTGATGTGCTCCTTAGTAGAACTCATTTCAGTTGTAGCCTCTTCAGAAGAGTGTGTTGATTCCGTTGTGATTTGCTCCTTAGTAGAACTCATTTCAGTTGTAGCCTCTTCAGAAGATTGTGTTGATTTCGTTGTGCTTTGCTCTTGATTAAAAGTTGTTTCAGTTGTGGCCTCTTCGGAAGGTTGTGTTGATTCCGTTATGCTTTGCTCTTGATTAAAATTTGTTTTAGTTGTAGCCTCTTCAGAAGATTGTGTTGATTCCGTTGTGCTTTGCTCCTTCGTAGAAGTTATTTCAGTTGTAGCCTCTTCAGAAGATTGTGTTGATTCCGTTGTGCTTTGCTCCTTATTAGAAGTCATTTCAGTTGTAGCCTCTTCAGAAGATTGTGTTGATTCCGTTGTGATGTGCTCCTTCGTAGAAGTTATTTCAGTTGTAGCCTCTTCAGAAGATTGTGTTGATTCCGTTGTGCTTTGCTCTTGATTAAAAGTTGTTTCAGTTGTAGCCTCTTCAGAAGATTGTGTTGACTCCGCTATGCTTTGCTCCTTAGTAGAACTCATTTCAGTTGTAGCATCTTCAGAAGATTGTGTTGATTCCGTTGTGCTTTGCTCTTGATTAAAAGTTGTTTCAGTTGTGGCCTCTTCGGAAGATTGTGTTGATTCTGTTGTGCTCTGATTCTGATTATAAGTTATTTCAGTTGTAGTCTCTTCAGAAGATTGTGTTGATTCCGTTGTGCTCTGCTCTTGATTAGAATTCAGTCCAGTGGTAGAGTCTTCAGATGTGGGTGTTGCCTCTGTTGTGATTTGATCCGCAGTAGAAGTAATTTCAGATCTTGTTTCTTCTGAAGATTGTGTCGCTTCTGTTGTGCTTTGCTCTAGAGTATAAGACATTTCTGTTGTACCCTCTTCAGAATATTGCGTTGTATCTGTTGTATAATAATAATAACAATAATAATAATGTTATTAAATATTAATAAACTTTATAATTTGAAAGGTCAAATAGGCCTTCAAGTCACATTAGTATAGTCTATATTAAAGCTTCAAAGCCCTGACCTGGACTATCCAATCGTTTTTTTTTACTGAAGATGACCACTACTGTAGATGAAATACAGCTTCTGCGCTTCTGGTTTTAAAGCAGTGTTTCTCAAAATGTGTGCCGCGGCACACTAGCAGTTATGTCGAGGGAGGTTTTCAGAACGCTACACGAGCAGCGTTATATAGGTATGTCTACTATTAAATTTTTTGCAAGGACCAGTAATTCGCACTCTCCCTTTTTCTCTGCCCTGCTAAATCGGAACGCTAATTTTTAACGGAAAGGGGTGTTAGCTATTCAGGTTATGAAATTTTCCACTTTACATATCTATATAAAAAATTCTCTTCATGGCTCAACAGTTTGGACAAGAAAAAGTAAAGGAAAGATCACTGTTTTATTTCTGCAAGTCGGACAAGAGTTACCACACGTAACTTAGCAGCGAAAAAAAGAGGGTGGGAGAACAAGTAGTATTCACCCGCCAATAAATAGCAGGGCCGGACTTAACCATTGTGACCAAGAATTCATGGAAAGATCACTCTATTATTTCTGCAAATTGGACTATAGTTACCTCACGTAAATATAGCGGCGAAAAAAAAGAGGGGGGGGAGAACAAGTAATCTACTCTGTATTTACCCGTCACTAAATAGCAGGGCCGAACGTAACCATTGTGGGGCCCTATGCAAAACGGATATCGCGGGAGCAAATTTGGGTAGGGATACGGAAAATAGGTGAAAATTAAGAGTTTGTATTAGAAAACAAATTCATCTTTGCATTTTATTCATTCTTGACTATGTACAGAACTACTACACTAGCCTTGCGTGAAGCGAAGTCATACAGTATATCATAAGAATTCTGTTTCCTACATAGATCACAATCAATAGCAAGAATTACCTCATGTTTCAATCTATCTTTGAGAATCGTTGACCTCATGTAATTCTTCATTAGTTTGAGGTGAGAGAAATTTCTTTCACCAGATTACACAATTACGGGTATTGTATAATGCCGTTTTTATTTATCGCGCGTAGGATTGGCGTTTTCCAAATTCAAAAATGACAATTTTTGTCTATATATTTCAGGAGATTTGTATGAGTTTTCAAAAATTTTTAATAATTTCCGGAGATTTCCAGGACTTTTTCGTATATTTTGCAATCTCAAAAGATTTCCAGGAGCTGCTGGTAAATCAGGAAGCTCGAGAAATCAGTTACAAGTTATAAAATCTTTTAATTTAATAATTTACAACTAGAATTAGCGCGGGTCCAATGAAATTGCGGACAAAATAGAGGCGTATGCTATGCCGCGGGTCGACTAGTTTTATTATGACTCAAATGCAGGCCGCCTAGCAGACGCACAGTTTTTGAATAATTGGTAACGATAATAATAAGCGATGTGTTTCATTTCAATTTTTTATGGGTATGCTAATAATAACAAATTATCAATAAGCGTTTTTCATTGTTATCCATGGAGAACTACGTTAGCAAGAATGAAACTGTAAAAACGTTCAATGAAAAGAAAGGAACCAAACGATGGTACAAAGAAGATTACATCGGGTTAGGTTTCATATCTTCTGGACCTGAAGATGTTCCATTGCCATTCTGTCTGATCTGTAATTCAGCTCTGAGGCGCAAATTGAAGAGCCACTTTGAAACAAAACATCCAGCTATAAAAGCGCAATCGAAGGAATACTTGGAAAACATCAGGGCTCAACAACAACAACAAAAAAAAAGGGGAAGAAACTTAGGAAGTACCTAAAGCTGCCAGGGATAGATTACAAGTTATAAGGTAGCTCAGTTAGTAGCAAAACGCAAGAAAGCGCACATTGAGGCTGAATCAGTCATTGCACCAGCTTTAGTAATAGTTGTTGAAACTATCCTTGGACCCGATGCCGCCGAAAAAGTTAAGAAAGTTCCTTTGTTAAATGATACTATCACGCGCAGAATTGAAGACTTATCGTCAGATTTACAAGATCAAACCTGAGAACACTTTGACGCGCCTGATGATGAAGTGTATATGTTGTGGTCTCTATAAGTGGATAAAAATTGTAAAAGACTTAAAAACCGATGAAAAGAGTTGAGAGACAGTTATTGATTTCGTTATAAATAGACTGAACACATTGATTACATACATGCAACCATCTTAAAGAAATACAATAAGATAATTTACGTAAATCCTCAAATACAGACAGTCAGTTTCTGACGCAATATCAAATTTAATACATTATAAGGACAGGTGGACATTGATAACCATCATATGCCACGAAACTCATGGAACGGATCGTATTTTAATGTCAGCGTCTATTTGGATACCCAGTTCACCCATGTTTAGAAACATATCAATTAAACAGACTAATAAACATTTCATTCGCGTGCACTTTCAGTCAGAAAATAGTATGCACATCTAAAGAAGTGCTTTGACATTGGTGGTTGTACTCTGAATCTGGGTTACTCTGAATCTGGGTATACTCTGAATCTGGGTGTACTCTGAATCTGGGTGTACTCTGAATCTGGGTTACTCTGATTCAGGGTGAGCTCTGATTCTGGGTGTACTTTGAATCAGAGTTAGCTCTGAATCTGGGTGTACCGGTACTTTGAATCTAAGAGTAATCTGTACATGGGTACATTTTAAACCTGGAGGTCGTATGAACTGTCAGCCTCGATGCATCCAGAGCCTTAGTGCACTGTAAACTTTGAGGTCTTGAACATAATCGGTTTAGTTAACAGTTTTAAGAATCACCGAAGCTATATCTATAAGTCTCACCTTGTGACACAGCCACTGCTAGTAAGGTCACCATATATAATATGATAAATTTAGTGTTTGCCCAGTCCATTTTATTAATCTCACATGCACAGTACAGTTCAGTTCTTCTGTATACTTTGTAAACGCTTTCTATAATTAGATGTTATAATGTCACAATGAACTTTTGAACGTCATTGGTTTGTAGATTTGGAGCATATCTGTTAAAAAAAAAAATTAAATATATAAAAAGGATTTTTTAAAAAGTGTTAAACTTCTGATTAAAAAAGAAAAAAGAAAAAAAATCAATAGTTAGCATTTTTTGCTAAGATATTACGTCAAGTTATTACGGCCAATCAAAGACATAGTAGTCTCGGAGAATGGATTGATAACTAGACCAGTAAAAGGGAGAGAATCATTGTCTTCTGTGACAGACATGCGAGACATTGCATACATACGTCTGTAATGAGCAGGATGGCCGTAATATAATCTGTATCGGACCTGGTTTTGGTCACGAAAAAAAAAGATGTCATCTCATATGGATACGGCACTCGATAGAATTTCGACAGTTGCGATGTGATAAAGATGGCCAGAATCGCACTAGCAGAAATGCTTTCTTCAAAGAAGACATTGTAGGGAATCTTGATACAGACGACCTCTTTAAAGCGGCATAAAGTTCCTTGCTGTAGGTTGATCAGACGCCTTTAACTGTAACTCTCAGCATTGATAAACATTGGTAATAGTACCCTTTTTTTTAAGCTTGCCAAGGTCTGTGGGTAAAACGGATACAATACCTTACTCACACACACATAGACATACAGACGTATAGATTATACCAAACCTCGAGTGTGCAATAGTAGAAAACGAGACATTTTGAAAGTTCACCACCAACATCACCAGTACTTACAAGGATCATTACATAAATGTAGTTTCCTCTGTTTTTTGTTTTCTGTAACTATTAAAAGTGAATAGTTCTAAAATCGTTGTATTGAAAAAAAAAATGAAAAAGAAAAACAGCTCGCATAGTTATTTTTAAAAATTAAACGTTTCGCTTTCAAAAACGAAAAAAAAAGCCGTTGAACTTTGAACATCTAAGATATTATGATATCCAGATTTCCATATCTTTTCTAGTTTTTTTGTGATCTTAACACGACGGACAGATACAGACCACGCATACTAATTGCGGATATTTCCCTTTTCCGATCATGTTTTATCTATATATATATATATATAAAAAACTAAAACAAATTAATTCCACTTATCTTATTCATGGCAAACCAGTAACACAGACTAAAAACGCAAAATACCTAGGTGTTATAATAAATAAAAAACTGTCATGGAATCCACATATTGATGAAACTATAAAAAAATCAAACAAAGCATTAGGATTTATTAAAAGAAATTTATATAAATCAAATAAGAACATAAAACTAAAATGTTATTTAACCTTGGTTAGGCCAATAATAGAATATGCATCCTCCGTTTGTAAAAAATCTTCTTCTTTGTAAAATCTTTTACATGTTTCGGATGTTCCTTCAGAGTTGAAGATAATTACTTCCTAGTCCAAACCTCCCGCAGGACGACGGGGGATGGGAGCGGGCAGGGTTTGAACCCGGGACCATCGATAAATCTGAACGACGGTCCAGCGTGCAAACCGCACGACCCCTCAACTCAAGAAAACATTAAGAAACTGGAACAGACACAAAATAGAGCAATGAGATTCATAACAAATGAATATTCACATTTGACTAGAGTAACACCTATAGTAAATCACTAAATTTAGAAAGCCTTCAGGACAGAAGACTCAAGAGTAAAGTAGCAATTATACATACAACACTGAACCATAATCTTCAAATACAAAAACAAAATTTAATAAAATACTCTGAAAGACACAAAAATAAAGGCACATTTCTCGTCCCATATGCAAGGACAAATTTGTACAAATACTCCTTCTTCCCTAGTGCTATTAGAGCATGGAATGGGTTGTCTGAGCTAGCCAGGAAAACCAGTGACTTGTCAGAATTTAAGTCATTGGTTAATATGCATGACTAAATGCATGACGCGTAGGACGTAATCATCTTCTTTTTTGAAGTAACGTCTGTATTATATAAGATAAGATATATAGTTCTCTTCATGGCTCTAAGTTTGGACATCAAGTAATGGAAAGATCACTCTTTTATTTCTGCAAGTAAGACGACTAGAGATATCTCACAAAATTTTAGAGGCGGAAAAAAAAAAGGGGGGGGGAGAACAAGTATTATTCATCCGTCACTAAACAGCAGGGCCGGACTTAACCATTGTGACCAAGAAGTCATGGAAGGATAGCAAGTAATCTACTTTGTATTCACCCGTCACTAAATAGCAGGGCGGGACTTAACCATTGTGGGGCCCAATGCGAAACGGATATCGCTGGGCCAAGTTTGGGTAGGGATACGGATAATAAGTGAAAATTAAGAATTTGCAATAGAAAATATATTCGTCTTTGCATTTTATCTTTCTTTACTATGCACAGGATTACTACACGAGCCTTGCTTGTACCAAAGCCATACAGTATATCATAAGAATTCTGTTTCCTACATAGATCACGCTCAATAGCAAGAATTAGTCACACAAGTAATTCTTCATTAGTATGAGGCGCGTTGGATAATACACAACAAAAATGTAAAAGACCTAAATATTCATCTACCAACTGGCTCAAACTTTCCCTCCTCACAACTTTTTCATAGTTCGATACCTTTTATATATGTCAGTTTCATTGAAATAGAACTATGTACACTATAAGTCTCAATCATGAATTAGAACTATGTCCGCTATAATGTGCTTAATCATGAATTAGAACTATGTGCACTATAAGTATCATTCATAAATTAGAACTATGAGCACTATAAGTCTCATTCATAAATTAGAACTATGTGCACTATAAGTCTCATTCATGAATTAGAACTATGTGCACTATAAGTCTCAATCATGAATTAGAACTATGAGCACTATAATGTGCTCAATCATGAATTAGAACTATGTGCTCTATAAGTCTCATTCATGAATTAGAACTATGTGTTCTATAAATCTCATTCATGAATTAGAACTATGTGCTCTATAAGTCTCATTCATGAATTAGAACTATGTGCTCTTTAAGTCTTAATCATGAATTAGAACTATGAGCACTATAATGTGCTCAATCATGAATTAGAACTATGTGCATTATAATAGTCTCAATCATGAATTATAACTATGTGCAATATAATGTGCTCAATCATGAATTAGAACTATGTGGACTATAAATCTCAATCATGAATTAGAACTATGTGCTCTATAAGTCTCATTCATGAATTAGAACTATGTGCTCTATAAGTCTCAATCATGAATTAGAACTATGTGTTCTATAAGTCTCATTCATGAATTAGAACTATGTGCTCTATAAGTCTCAATCATGAATTAGAACTATGTGTTCTATAAGTCTCATTCATAAATTAGAACTATGTGCACTATAATGTGCTCAATGGACTTCCTTAAAGTCTTGCTACAGTAGGAAAAAAGTGTATGTGTTTATGTGCAAAGAATTATCCAGAATTTTTTTAGAAAAAAAAAAGGGGAAACTGCACAGTCTATCGCTGAAATTAATATGGCCCTTGGAGGGGTACACATTTTGGCCAAGTTATATAAAAAAAAGGTTTTAGAAAGTGTAGCTTTTGAAGAAAAAATGGGGGTAAAATATCTCCCTAACCCATTCACAGTAAATAAAATACTTTATACACAAAAGTAAGATAGCGTAAGCGAAAGGCAGTCTTTAGAAAGGTCACCTCGGGGCATCCACAGGAGAGGAGAACCCAAAATATTTCTTAAGGAGTGTCTGAAAAGTACGAGTCCATTGTCTTTTTAGGGCAGACTTAAGGTTTAGAAATGTCATTCATGTCAGCAGTTTAACTTTATCAAGCTATAGGAAAAATAAGTGCATATAAGGGAAAGAACCACACTGACATATCTCTCAATATTGCAATTTTCATCTTCCTTTTTATATAAAAAAAATTAATTACCACTAATAAGTTAACTAATTTTTAAAAATTGATTTATGAACTGTCTTCGACAATGAATAATTCTACAAAGCTCCAAATTATCCAGGAATGGGGAGGCAGGATAAATAACGAGTCCAAGATTTGTGCCAGACAGTGAGTAGAGAGACGCTTTGGAAACAAAACGAAACTGGCTAAAGACTAATTAATTCATTATTAGAATTTACATTTTTCAATGAATGCATACCTTTAAATATATTCCAAAAACACTGAGTCACTTTCGAAATATTTTATCACACTAGATCATCATAGCACATGTCTAATATTTGCTTAATTATTTACTCCAGGATTTCTTCTTGTTCGGTGAAATCCTTGCTAAAGTACTAGATCTAGTTCCGCCTACGTAATGATGAAATGAGATGCGGCTTTGAAACAAGGGAGCCAACTCTTAAGAACTAGCAGAAGTCTTGAAGGCTCAGTTACAAGTGAGAAATAAGCGTGTTAGGAATGCGGCAACAATGACTGGAGACAACAGAAGGCACCCACCAGCTCGTCACGCAGTCACTATCCGCGGAAGTTTTGTTTTTTTTTTGTAGCGAGATTTGACCTGGGGACGACCAACGTATTCGCTGGGTGGAGTCTTAGCGTCCAACGTCAATGAATGGCACGACTCGAGGTAATAAATACAGTACCTCGGTCACGGAAGTGAAGATACGTCCTTGTGATATTAGGTGGAATAATGTGACATTCATTCTTAGATTTGGTTGTTTTGTTTTTGCTTTGAAAGTGAAACACAGGGTCGACAGTAGAACAATTTAGATTTCTATTTTTTAAGAATGACTTTTGGAATGGACACCATCTTCAATCTTTACAGAAAAACAACCTTTTAAATAAAAATATAATATTGTAATAATAGTAATTAGAAGAAGAAATAATAAATATTAGCCCGTTTTTTAACATTATAATTATAAAAATAATAAAACAAAAAGAAAAAAAAAACGCCACAATCACTGACATCGCCGTACCACTATCCCATAATATAAAGAAAACTGAAATGGAAAAACAAAGAAAGTATGGGAACCTAAGCGTGAAGATTAAGCGGTTATGGAAGTTGTCTAAACTAACATTATACACTGTTGTTACATCAACTGGTGGATAATGACAACTGACATCACAAATATAAGGGCCTTCACCTACCTTAGAACATTCTCGTTGCCTGATGGAGGCGGTACTGCTCAAGACCTGCCACATCATCAGAACATTTCTCAGTGGACACTATCTCTCTCTCTCTCTCTCTCTTTTGCTCTCACTCTCTCTCTCTCTCTCTCTCTCTCTATATATATATATATATATATATATATATATATATATATCTATATATATATATATATATACATATATATATATACCGTATATATATATATATATTTATATATATATATATATATATATATATATATATATATATATATATATATATATATATATATATATAAGTAGACCTATATTTTTATATGTATTTTTAGATTTAGTACTTTTATAGGCTAGATCTTTGTGATCTTGCATGTAGTTGTTTTCAATATCCTGTAATTTAGAAATATTTTATTTTTTCATTTAACTATTTGTAAATATACTTTATATTTTAATACAGTTTTTTGCTATTGTTTACTGGGAAAAAATGTCAAAATAGTTGGCCGTTTGTTTTCCAACGTTGTATTACAGATAAGGGAAATAGCTTCTACATTACTGAGATACATATTTTAAAGTGCGTAGTTGTTATCCTTGGAAAAGCTTTTTTTTTTTTTAAAAAGGATTTTTAATTTTTTGGTAATTTAATTTAGAGATAGCTCACTAAAGCTTGACCCAAATAAGCGAGGAAAGCAAAATAATTGACCTTCTTAGAGTATTTCCACGGGATAACAAATTTAATGAATTGAAGTAAGCAACTGTCTTGACGCTTTGCCAATCAAAAGCGCCCTTACATTTTTTCTTCAATCCTTGTCTATTTCCAGTTTAATAAATGTCTTGGTTAATCTAGACTTTGTTGATTGACATGTTCATGTCCACTATTTAAAAGTCTTGTTCAATCAACTAGTACTGACTCAAGACTATTGAGATTGCTTATATTGAATCTTGTATTTTCTCGATTAAAAAAAACAGGCTTTGGATCACGTGCTAACAAGTAAATGTTTCATTCTTTCCCCCTTCCATTCGATGCAGTCATTGCTCCGGAATCAGCCAAGTATTACAAGCCCCATTTTTGTTTACATCAAAGAGGAAAGTGTTTATGTGAGATTGTGTGTGTGTTTAAGAGTAAGTATGAGAGTAATCCCACCCGCCTTTTTTTACAGAAAAAAAAAATGAATGAAAAAGTTGATTTATAAACTTAAAACATGTCAGGGCCATCTTAAGCCTAAAAATATAAGTGAGGTCTACACCCAAGTCTAACAATGTTGCATGGTCTCAGTCATAAGTGTCCGTTGTCCACGTCTATCAATAAGAAAACCACTCCTCTCTTCTGTATGCTTGCCGATGTCAATGAACTGTGATGTTCAGAATAACAAAACAAGGTTTAGACAATGTTCATGTAATATTTAAAAAAATAAATGTTCAGACATTGTTCTGAGTGTTCAAACATGTAAACTATTTTAAAACGTAATTGAATCGAAATAAAAAGAATATTTTTTTTTAGATCAAGCTCCAAATCAACATTGCGCTTCTCAAAATTTTCAGAATGTTAAGACATTGTTCAGAATGTTCAAACCATGTTCAGGCTCAATGAAATACACTTTTGTTAATTTGTCTACTCTTCATGGTTTTGACAAACTTTTGTTAGATGCTTTTGTTACATGCCCAATACTACATACATATATTAAACATAAATGAATAACAGCACCAGGAATCAAGTTTTTAAGAGAGAAAGTCGTGAATTAAAATGTTACGGAATTAAGGGCATGCGCCGCCCGAGGCTCGAACCTGTGACTCCGGATTCGACACCACCGCCTAGCGATAACGCACCAAGCGAAACTAACCTCTAGACCATCGGAATGTCAAAAAAAAAACATTCTTCTGATCCAGAGTCATTTCGCCCCTATGCAAATTACTACCCCTGTGGTCAAAGGTTACAAGCCCCAGCTAGCCCCTCCCCCACCCTCGCAGCATCCGTTCACTAACAACTTCGATGGTCTAGAGGTTAGTTAGTTTATATTACAGTGAAGTATGCAGGTCTAATGACTGTAATAATATGTAGCTTAAATAAATATAGTTAAACTAGTAATATCAACAAACTAAAAAAATGGTTTCGTTTTTAAGACACACTATTAGTGATAAAGAAACAGTGACATTTGAAATTAATATCCTTTGATAAACTAAAACATTGTAATGACCGGACTATATCGTGAACACAGGCGATGTTATGTAAGGTGACTTCTTGCGTCAGTGCTCAGCGTGACTGTTACCTCTGCCAATCTATAAGTCAACCTCGCTCTGAATTCTTTTTGACCTCACCAACAAAATAAATAGCAATTATCGCACAATGCATTTTTTAAATCTTATTTATTTTTACGGTTCTTTTTTTCATTTACATTCTCAGACGTCTGAACTGGGCGGATTTTTAAACAAAATCTTTTAAATGATTACTTTGTTTGCCATGATGTTTTTCTTATAATTTAGTCTAATTATAATAATAAGGCTTGTCTTCGAGTCCGAAGATAAGTGAGGAATACAGTATTTCCCGTGGCTGCGCAGCCCCAGCTGTGACCTACATATTTTGCCACACTAGGGCAAGCATAACCATTGTCCGCAGGTGGTCGATTTAGATTTTCTTTTCGTCGTCTGCGTTTGTCCTCGGCAGCAGATTGTCTTTTGGTCTCAAATGTGTATCCCGCGGCCTTCGTGAGTGACCTCCAGTTGTCTCGTTCCGACGCCGAATGCAGCCAGGTGCTCTCTTCTATGTCAGTCAAGGAAAGTCTAATTGTATTAAGATGTAAAATATTATGTCCTAACCTCATGCGGTCGGCTAGCAAGAAAGTTACAATACTGCTTGCTGTTACTGATAATAGATAATGAGTTTAGAAATTGGTAAGAAGGGTTTACTTATGTTGACTCACACATCCTTCAGCTCTACAAAACAATTACTTTCGTAATGACACTGAATGACACTGTAATAAGTCAATTGTCTAATTTAATTATACTTTGAGTAGAGCTTCTACTATCTAAAATCCTTGGCCCTGACCACTCACCACTGATTCTCCGTGGACGATAAAACACGAACATTTAACCTCTTATTATTTTTCGACCATATACAACACACACTAAGAGCCATGTTCACCATCTATAACATAATAGCATATACATATGCATACAGAAGGAGAGACAGACAGGCAGATACAATAAAACGTCGGATGCGAAATGAAATTCTCCCCCCCCCCCCCCCGCAGGGAGGGGGTCGGAGTTTATTGGCTGATCTTTTGCTTTGCTTTAATTTTGTTTATTTTAGGGGAAATTTTTAATACTAAACCATCACTTGCCCTAGCACAGCCAAGGGGGTTTTGAGTTTTAAAAAAACCTACCAGAGGGTTTTGAGTTTGAAACCTCATACCAGGAGGTTTTGTGGGGTTTTGAGTTTGGAACTCTCTACTAGGGGGTTTTGAGTTTGAAAACCTCCACCAGGGGTTTTTAAGTTTAAACCCCCTCTTCCAGGGGTTTTGAGTTTAAAAACCCTCTACCAGGGGTTTTGAGTTTAAAACTCCCTACCAGGAAGTTTTGAGTTTGAAACCCACTACCAAGGGGTTTTGAGTTTAAAACCCCCTACAAGGGGGTTTCGCATTTAAATTCCCCTCTTCTATAAAACAAACGAAAAAATGTAAACGACAATCCCCAAATTCCAAGAGCACATCTAAGGAAGATTTTGATTTTAAACCCCTCACCAAAATTTACGATAAACCCCTCTTCAATATAAAAAAGCAAAGCATAGCCAAAGAGTTTTTAGTTTTTAGTTTAAACCCCTCTTCAGCTGGGTTTGAAGCTAAAAATACCTCTTCAATATAAAAAAAAGCAAATTACGCACTTAAAATACTATGAATATAGCCAAAGCGGTTTTTAATTTAAGCCCCCCGCCAGAGGGGTTTGAAGCTAAAAAATAAATCTTCAAAATAGAAAATAAACAAATTTCGCAATCAAAATGCTATGAGCGTAGCCAAGCCTATTGGGTGTTTTGAGTTTAAATTTCACTTCAGAGGGGTTTAATGTAAAAAAAAACCTCTTAATATAAAAAAAAAGCTAATTACACACTAAAATTCTTTCAGCGTAGCCCAGCCAATTGGGGGTTTTGAGTTTCAACCACTCTCCTCCAGATGACTTTTGAAAAAGTTTAAAACCCCTCAAGATAGTTTTGAGTTTAAAATTCCCCTACAAAGCGTTTTAATGTTGAAAGCCTTTCTCTTCAATATTATTTCTAAAGCAAACTACAGTCACCAAATTCTATTATCGTAGTTAAGTGTGGTTTTGAATATATAAAAAAAATTAAAAAAACAGATTATTTCGACGATAAAACTTCCCTTTTCGATATAATATCTAAAGCAAAATAGTCACCTAATTCCAAGATCGTGGTCAAGAGAATTTACACATGTCTACCAATGGCTGGGCTCCATTAATAAAGTGCAATGAATAGTCATCTGCCGAAATTGAAAAGCACTAAATGTGGCTCTTCAAAGATGGCTAAGACTGATTTTAGGAGTCAGTTATCTGGTCTAAATAAAGGAAATCCTATGCCGAAGTGGGAGTCATATAGTAATATATATATATATATAATTTATTTATGGGGGGGGGGCAGGGGGAAGAAAAAAAATTCCCCCCCCCCCCGACAAAAAATCCTACGCCCATGTGCGAAGGGCATTAGAACTGGTGTAGCATTCTGTATGTGCCACTATTTAACACTTAGGCAGGTAACCTGGGCGGAAAACCTCACAGCACTAATACCGATAATTAGGTCATGTCAGGTGTTACACAAAGAAACTATTGCACGCAAAAAGTTACTGGCAAAACACTAATGACATTGACGAAATGAAAACTTCAGTAACAGGAGAATACCACAATTTTTCTTTAGGCTGGAGGTTACCTAGTCAACACTGAATCAATTAAATTTACAGTTGTGCGAGGTTTCACAGATTTGCTGGCTGGGTGTTGACTGGATGTATCTGGGCCACTAGGTCGTAATGACTTTTTTTGTTTTGACGATAAACGTTCTGACCGTATCCGCCCTGTTGTAATGACTTTTCTTTTTGTTGTATTACATTTGGTATTCGAGTCGACTTCTTGCTCCATCTGTCCAGCCTCGTTTTTGCTTTTTTTTTAAATATTGAAACATTTTTAGGCCGCAGTAGGATTCGAATCCATGCCAATGGAGAGATGGGTCATACGACTAGAGTTATAGTTTTTGCTTGTTTGTTTTATCATGTTCAGATATTTCTTCAGAATTTAATATTATTACGTTCTAGCCCAAATCTCCCGCAGGACGACCGGGTTTTGGCGGCGGGGAGGGTTTAGGACCCAGGACCATTCAGACGATAATCCAGAGCGCATATCACACGACTATAAAATAAAATATTGTTATAACTTTGGTAGTAGTGTGTGTGTTGTCAGACGACGCAAATCGCCTTACGTATTCATGTAGGCAGCGTATTATCAAGCAGAGTGTATGACTGTGTTTCCGTGAGTGAGAACAACGGACAGGGTGTCGCCATAGTTATCCCAATGTTGGCAAAAAAGCTTACAGCTATCTTGCGAAGTTTAAGAGCAACAGTTTCGTCGATGACATTTTCACAGAAATATGAAGACCGATAGAAATAAACAGTTACATGATGCAGGAATTTCGACTACATTGAAAGACCTGTTGACTCCACGATATATCTGTGAAGCGGTGGCCATGGTGAGGAAACGAAGGGCAATAAGAAGGGCCAAAATCAAAACAAAGCTACAGTAAAAAACATGCAACTATTTTGATAACACCAGATATTGACGTGTGTAAACCAATACACACATACATGTAGTCAAATAGAGAATGTAAAGAGAAAGATTACTTGTTCTCTCCCCCCCCCCCTCTTTTTTTTTCTGAGCCTTACTCTCTGTCGCCGCGAAAGTAACGTTGGGTAACTCTAGTCCGAGTTGCAGAAAAAAAAAGAGTTATCTTTCCATGACTTTTGCGTGGTGTCCCGCATGGTTGGGTGACAAAGAGAATTATATATATATATAGATTGTTTGTGATTTATTGGAAATTAAAGTGTTATTTGGGAGCCCTGAGTTGTCAAGCTCTTTTAGTTGGTGTTATCGTGTTGAGAAGTTTGCATAGAGCCTGGATAGAGAAAGTCAGAACGTCAGAGAGTAGCTCCCATGTCAAGAAATGTGACGATTTCTGCAGCTACCTCAACGAGTACTGATCTAGGAAGCAGAAAGAGACCGATGAAGAAACAAGAGAAGATGCCTATATTTTGACTGAAGCTTGTGCTGCAGATGTACCTGAGATGAATACCTCAATCAGCCAGACTGATAAAGACAACGTCGTGTCTTCACCCAAGCCTGTTGCTCAGGACATTAAAGATATCTGGATATATGCACTGGCAGATATTCAACAAACGCTTTCACAAACACTAAGACCAACGGTAGAAACCCTGGTGATGATCATGAACACCCAATGAAAGTTGAGAGACATTTGCACGTTGAGAGTTATTGACATGGTCTGGACCCAACAAGCATTTGTACAGCTGCCTAGAATAAAGAGAGGAGTCCTGATAGGACTCAAGGAAGTCGAATGGATCCTGATGCCAAAGATGAAGGACTTTTGCACGTGGAGTTTTACCAACCAGCTCCACAAGCATGTCCTCCAGACAAGACTGAAAATGATGACGTGTCTAACAACTTCAACTCCTGTGAACCTGCGACGCATCCTCAAAGTCCTCTTCAAGAAAGCCGGATTAAGCAACCTATCAAGAACATTAGAAGAAGATTAGATAAAGAGGAATTTGTGAACATGAGAATATTGATTCACTCACGTCCCACACGCGAGATTGTGGTGTAGAAGTCTGTCATGTTTTAAGCATATGTCATGTGAACACCAAACATTTCTCACTTTTCTCATTTTTCCCACTTCACGAAAACTGAAAGGTCACCTCTGTGGTTAGTTTTCTTTCTTGTTACGTCATGCAGTGTCACTCTTTACAGCAGTACCGAATAAAATTTTAAAAGACATCAAACTCACCATCTGCATTGCTTCAGGTGTGAGCTATACTGTAACATCACATGCCGCAGTAGAGAAAAATCTGAAAGTTTTCCATTACGTGACATTTAGTCGTTACCTCCTTTTGAAAATAAAAATAAAGGCGCTAGATTGAGGCGCGGTGGCTGGGTAGTAAAGCGATTGGCTTCAGAACATGGGGTCCTGGGTTCGAATCCTGTAGAATATTGTCACTTTTAATTTCATGATTATTGAGCGCCTCTGAGTCCACCCAGTTCTAATGGGTACATGAAATTAGTTGGGAAAAAGTAAAGGCGGTTGGTCGTTGTGATGGCCCCAGGACACCCTCGTTAACCATAGGCAACACAGAAACAGGTGACCTTCACATCATCTAGCCTGTAGACAACAAGGTCTCAAAGGGGAACTTTGCTTTACTTTCTCTTTTAGATTGCTGCTGCTAGGTGAACAATACACAGATTTGCTGTAAATATTGACTTTGAGAGTGCCGGGGAGGGGGGGAACAGGGGCATGATGCCCGAGCACCACCCTCAGAGGGGATCCACACGCCCGCCAAAATAGGATTTTCCGGAAATTTCAATTTTCTACATTTTCCCATAGAACTAATTACTTATTGCATTACTTGATCAGTCATTATGCTTATTTAAATTCTTCAAGAGACTCCCACTCGCGTTAAATCTCATGTATTCACCACATTGGAAAAATGCGCTCTGTTTATGACCAGTTCATGTCAATAGGCATCTAGAAGAAAAATCTTGTTGAAATGAAAAATATTTTCCTAATGACAAATCTGATTATAGATTATAATTCACAAACAGTAGAACGAGTAAAACGGTTATAGCAGAGTTCACTAAATAAATTAATAAATAAAAAAAAATTTATTTTTTTTGCTACATCTAGATCAACAATCAATTTTTTTTTCACTTTGGAATAATGTAAGCTCTTTTTTGTGAGTTGTTCAAACTCTGTGGCCAGCTTTTCTCAATCTGTGGGGCGCTCCCCCCCCTCCCCCCAGGATGCTGACAAAGGGGCACGGTGTTAGTTTTATTTTTTTCAAAAAACAAACTGTTGTATTTTGGATCCAGATTTGAGTATTAATCAAGTAAAAATGATATTATTATCAATGAAGAAATTATTACATTAAGTGAAGTCGGTTTTATCTACTAATTAATTAAATAATCATGGAAAAAAAGGGGGGCGCCAAATAGTACCTTACCCCGGTCTCACGTTATGCTCACGACGCCTCTGGAAAAGCCCTAAAGTTTTATTTATCAATTCGTATTTTCACTTTACATGTCACTTAAGATGTCCCATTTGATTTGACTTTATAAATCTCAAATTAAATCTAACCCTTGATTTCACTTAATATCTCAATTTTGATTCAATAGTTTAAAAGTAGACAATTGTCTACTTCAATTAGGAAGTCCTGTTGATTGTCATTGGGTCAGACAGTTGACTGTCCTGCCTTACTCTCAACTACGGATTAAAAGATTGCAATAACGATGACCTTCTGACCATTTTCGTATACCACAAGATTTTTTAGCAGGGAACAGTACCAGGAAAAATTTGGTGAAGCAGATAAAAGAAGTGTGATGTGAAGATAACATAAAGCAATGGACAGCCCCGTCAATGACTGAGACTCTAATCCTGGCAAAAAAAGAGAGAAATGGAAAGTGATAGTAAACATATCCAGTGTGGTGCCCCCAACGTTCTGCTGCAGTGACCCACATTACGACACCACGTTTTAGCACCAGTAATGCAGTCAAGATCTTTAGCAGATCTTAAATCTACAAGAAAGAAAATGATTGGGCTTGGTTAGATAATTGTGAGCTACTGTTTCTACTACCCAAGTGGGGGGGGGGGGGGGAGTTTCATACTTACCATGACACTTACTACTTCCTGATTGAAATCTCTGAGTGCAGCAGCCAGTGGTCGCTGGTACAGGTCAGAACCGGAGGGGAAAACTTGATTTAAGTACATTGTTTTGTACATACTAGGATATTAGGATTACTGCATGTCATTTTTGATACTATATAGTCCTAAATGGATGAGTGGATGAATAGATGGTAGGTTGGTTGATTTAGTTTTTTGCAATATCTCTATTCAAGTCAGAACTTTATGAAACTTGGAACTTGTACTATTAAACAGGGCAGCTGCAAGGTGGATTTCTGATAGTGTGGCATACGCTTCTGGCTGTCATCATGATGTTCTCGAGTTCGAATCCTGTCAGCCCCCACCCCTGCAGTCCTGCAGAAGATTAGAACTAGGGCGTAAAAATCTTATAAAAAGAACTTACAAAACAAAATAAAAACTTCGTTGTGCATATGGTATACAGGATCAGTTTATCAGCCAATGTAGGAAGAGATGCAGTAATATAAATAGACAGGGAAGTAATGACGAAGTCATAGGTAGAAGGGATCACATTTTGTCACTGTTACCAAGCAGAGGATGTTTAGATTAGGTCTTTTTGTTTTTCATTCGGCTGTAACAAGATCATTGGAGACTTTGAAATACGGTACAATTAATTGCTTGAGTTATGAGAAATTTAATGGAATATTATGAATATACTCGGGTGAAACCAGGACCTGTGTTCTATTTGTCGAGAAGACTTTACAATAGGCTCGTATAAACATCAACATTGCAATATTGGACTGGAATGGAGAAGCGCGTGTCATGGATCATGTACACATTGATTTTATAGTTGGCAACATTCCCGGAATGAAAACATACAGAGTGGCAGACAGAAAATGAGAAGAAATATGATAGGCTGTTACGTGACATAAGAGCAGCGTTGTTGAAATCTGGGCCGGATTTAAGAATTTTTGTGTTATAAATTTCATCAAATTTTACTACTTTAAAAAAAAAAAAGGGACGATTATTTAATATTCACTTTTATGTTTTTGAAGAGGAAGAGTAAGACCATGAGTGACTCACTGACCAAGATTTGAAACTGCATTTCTACATTACGAGCACGCAACACTACAAGTGGACACTTCTTAACCGCCATAAAGTTGTCATCCGAAAAATAGTTTCTTTTGTCTCTAAAGACAATGGATGCTCATCATGCCTCATGCCCACTGATGAATCACTCGTTTGAGTTTATTCTAGAGCGGCAAAATTTGACACATGCATTTGGATGCTCCTTTTTTAAAGCTACCTAATAAGGCAGCTTTCTTTCTCACTCTCTTGGTTAATTCATTTTGCTCTCGGCGAGGTTCGAACCAGCACATCTATCGTGCGTGATTTCCTACCATATGATTTCTGTAGTCCTCAGTTCTTACTTGCAGACATCTGTGTAGGTCAGCCTTGTGAATCTCTTGGGTCTGACTCTCTCAGCAAGCTCAGCATCGAGGATGTTCTAAGGAGTTCTTCCATCTGACATGCCGGTAAGATGCCCAAACCAACGTAGTCTACTCTGTGTCCAAAAAGCAGAGATGCTGTGTATATGTCAAGTTTCATTACTTTCTTTATAGAAACAAGATCCCTTCAGGAGATACACATTATGAACAACAAACATCGCAAGTGAACACTTTTAATGTATGCTCCTTAGTGCAGGTATGCTGACTAGCTCTCTCTATCATAAAGAGGAGAGTTCACTATAGAGGTGTTGTAGATTAGCATTTTGCAAAGTGTTTCCAAGGTAACCAGAAAGTAAACAGCGCGTGCTTCAAAGTGTTTCCAAGGTAACCAGAAAGTAAACAGCGCGTGCTTCAAAGTGTTTCCAAGGTAACCAGAAAGTAAACAGCGCGTGCTTCAAAGTGTTTCCAAGGTAACCAGAAAGTAAACAGCGCGTGCTTCAAAGTGTTTCCAAGGTAACCAGAAAGTAAACAGCGCGTGCTTCAAAGTGTTTCCAAGGTAACCAGAAAGTAAACAGCGCGTGCTTCAAAGTGTTTCCAAGTAACCAGAAAGTAAACAGCGCGTGCTTCAAAGTGTTTCCAAGTAACCAGAAAGTAAACAGCGCGTGCTTCAAAGTGTTTCCAAGTAACCAGAAAGTAAACAGCGCGTGCTTCAAAGTGTTTCCAAGTAACCAGAAAGTAAACAGCGCGTGCTTCAAAGTGTTTCCAAGTAACCAGAAAGTAAACATGCGGGCAAAAATAAGGAAATAATTAAGGAATGTGCAAAACTAATAGCAGGTGCTTATAGGGCTATACAGTGATGGGGTTAATAGAGAGATGTAATGATAAGTCTACTAATTGTTGTTCTAGCCTTCAAAACTTGTATTAAGCAATATTCGGATAAATGTTGAAGATATTTTATCATAGGATTACACATCGGAAATCATCAAGAATGGAATAGTTATACAAGATGGTTTAGGACTTACACATATACTGTAATACGAAGAATGAAAAAAAAACTGTTGATATAATACTTACACAATAAGAATTAAATCAAAATATTTCTATGGACAAATCTATTGTACCATAATAAAATCATCATTCTTCATAGCTATGCGTGATAAGCAATGGATTTAAGCTAAGGTACTTTTCAAAGGATCATTTTCTCCGAACTGGCTTTATCATTGTTGCGACCTAGCACAAACCTCATACATAACGGTAGGTTTGAAAAAGGGACCATCAGATAACAGTCCGAAGCGTATACCACTCAACCTCGACGCCTACCAGTTACCAGTAGACCTTTTCGAGTTTACTTTATCACTTAAAGTCTCGATTTCAAAGTTTACCAGTAGACATTTCCGAGTTTACTTCATCCCTTAGAGTCTCGATTTCAAAGTTTCAATGGCAATGGCTGCCTAATTTGTAGCTACATTGTGCCATAACACAGAAACACACATATTATGCATGTATCTGTGAGAGAGAGAGTGTGTCTGAGAGAGAGAGAGAGAGAGAGAGAGAGAGAGAGATTTAAGCGGAGATTTTAATTCATATTCCATTTTTAGATGTTATTGAAATTACTGACAAAACTCTCACTTCTGTATGAGACCTAAAGTGTAAAATAGGATTTCCCTGAAGCTACAGGGACACCCTCAAGGTTTCTCTGAAGGCGTTCAGCATAGACCCAGCCACCTGGGAGACAGAGCATCATGGCGTCGCGCTGTGAAACTGGCGCACAGGTTGCTGAGGAAAAAAGAACAACGCTGGCAGAAGAAAAACGTCAGAGAAAAAAGCAAGGCCCACGACACTAGCTCCAGCTGGAATAACCTGCCCAGTGTGCGGTCGAACATTCCGGGCTCACAAAGGTCTCACCAGCCACATAAGGAGGCACAAAACCCCAGTGCAAAGCCCTCAGTCCCCTGGATGACAAAAGTGATCATCATCGAACCACGATAGAACTATAAAATAGGAATGTAACAAAGTTCAACAAATGAGCCCCTAGCATTCCAAAAACTAGAGTTTATATAGCACCTAAATATAGGAAGTCAAGAATACCGTCGAGGAGTGAAATGTTATCCCCAGACTATGTCTCATAGAACTTGGAGACCACAAGGTATTTAATAAATAAAAAAAATAGGTGTGTAGTTTTTTTTAAATTATGAAGCAAGCAACACATGTGTTGACAATAGGCTAGCAGTTATCTATTGTCTCCCAAAGTCTCCGATTTCTTGTTATCGCCCTTACCAGTTATTGTCTTGCATGGCTGAGGTTACAACTCCACAGAGTACCTACAAAAGCAGCGAACCATAAAGATACTTTTTCAGGTGTGACATTTTTTTTTAAGCTGAATTTTTTTAAGCTAAAATATTTTAAAGAGCCATTTAGCTCACACTATCTAAGTATCGACTTTAAGTTATAACTATATAGGGGACAAGAGACAGAAACTGAAAAGACACAGAAAGAAAGAGAAAATGAAATTATACGAATGAAAAAAGAGAGAATGAAAGAGAGAATGAAAGAGACTAAAAGAGACTGAGAGAATGAAAGACACTGAAAGAGAGAATGAAAGAGAGAATGAAAGAGACTGAAAGAGAGAATGAAAGAGACTGAAAGAGAGAATGAAAGAAACTGAAAGAGGGAATGAAAGAGACTGAAAGAGAGAATGAAAGAAACTGAAAGAGGGAATGAAAGAGACTGAAAGAGAGAATGAAAGAGACTGAAAGAGAGAATGAAAGAGACTGAAAGAGAGAATGAAAGAGACTGAAAGCGAGAATGAAAGAGAGAATGAAAGAGACTAAAAGAGAGAACGAAAGAGACTGAAAGAGAGAATGAAAGAGACTGAAAGAGAGAATGAAAGAGACTGAGAGACTGAAATAGAGAATGAAAGAGAATGAAAGAGAGAATGAAAGAGACTGAGAGACTGAAAGAGAGAATGAGAGAGACTGAAAGAGAGAATGAAAGAGACTAAAAGAGAGAATGAAAGAGACTGAAAGAGAGAATGAAAGAGACTGAAAGAATGAAAGAGAGATTGAAAGAGACTGAAAGAGAGAATGAAAGAGACTGAATTAGAAAATGAAAGAGACTGGAGGAATGAAAGAGACTGAAAGAATAAAAGAGAGAATGAAAAGGTGAATGATAAACCATGAGAGAAAGAATGAGAAATGAAGAGAGATTGAGAGAGAAAACGAGAAAGAAAGAGAAAGGAAATGAATATTAGAGAGAGAGAACGTGAAAGAAAGTGAAATAATGAAAATTAAAGAAAGAAAGAAAGCGAAAGAAAATGAGAATTAGAGAGAGCGAGAGAGAGAGAGAGAGAGAAATAGTGTGCCAAGATTGGGGTGGAATTAGCGAATTAACAATCCCAGCATGCTTGACATTAACCACCACCATCAACCAACACTTAGATTCCTTTCAAATCATACAAATGAAGAAAACAATGCTAGTGATATACTATTACCATCTGTAAACAAAAATTACTTAAGGGCCTAATTGAAACTTTCTGTGACTGCTTCATGTGTACTGAGAATTGCGCGATTGTTATGGCTGTTGATTAGTAGATAGAAGATAGGTAGGTGAATATAGATAGATAGATAGATAGATAGACAGATAGATAGATAGATAGAAAGACAGACTAACAGACAGACAGATAGATAGATAGGTAGGTAGGTACAGAGAGAAAGAAAGAGAGCACTTTGTGTATAGTTCTCCCTATATATTGTATTTTGAATTCATACTTTAACACATACACACACACACACACACATACATAAATGCATTGTCAAGTACAAAATGTAATCCTGATACCTAAGCTGCTGCTAACACTACACACATGTTTCTGCCTGGTATACTAGTGACAGTGTAAAAGGATCCTTCAAAATTCCTGGTATAGTCTTATAGATTTTGGTCCGAGAGACATTTTCTCATAACTAGAAAACGACTATGTCTGATTCTTATTCATTTATGTTTTAGTCGACCTTTTCCAAGAAGGGAAGAGAAAAATGTCCAAATGATTACTTAAAGTAGACACTTGAACGGAAGCAAGTTTATTATTCATAGCAGTGGTGTAATTATATATCAAAACGATATATCAAACGTCAATGACTCTAGGGGCCCAAGTGCTCGTTTAGTAGAATGTTCCTTTCTACTATTAAGCCGCCAAACAGTCAAATTAACTTTAATCCTAGAGAAACATCTGTGGTCATGATTTTATTTGTGAAGAAGAGAGATTAGAAAGTGCACACAACTTATATGCAAAACTATTGTTCCATTTACCACAAAGAAGAGAGCTTGGCTTCCGAACCAGAGGGTCCAGGGTTCTAATCCTGCTGAAGACTGGGATTTTTATTTTCGGAATCTTTAAGGCACCTCTGAGTCCACTCAAGTCTAATAGGGAAAAATAAAGGCGGTTGGTCATTTTGCTGGCCACATGACACCCTCTTTAACCGTGGGCTACAGAAACAGATGACCGCTAGATCTTCTGGCCTAAACACAGCATGGTCTCAAGGTGAACGTCATAGATGCATAGCAGATCATCCAAGAACTGGGGCATTCATCGAATGTACATCATTGCTAAAGGCGCGGTGGCTGAGCGGTAAAGCGCTCGGCTTCAGGACCGGGATCGGGGTTAATATCATGGTAAAGACTGGGATTTTTAATTTCGGGATCTTCGGGCGCCTCTGAGTCCGCCCAGCTCTAATGGGTACCTGAGATTAGTTGGGGTAAAAATAAAGGTCGTTGTGCTGGCTGGCCAGAGAAACAGATAACCTCTACATCATCTGCCCTATAGACCACTGACGTGCGCGCGTGAAGTTTTCTTTGCATTTAATATTGGTGTTTTAGCGTATAGGAAGTAGTTTCTTTTAAGTGCGTTTTGTTGTCTAGAATATTGTGTGTGTGTGTGTTTACGTCATCTTTAGTTCCCGCAAGAGAGAGAGAGCTTCTTTTGTGAGCTAGGTAGCTGGTTTTTTGGTTCCCCTTGTAAGGGTACGTAAGTACATAATTTTATTAAGTAAGCTGATCTTTCGGTACGGGTGTCGCTATTGAAAAGTTCTTTCTTGTAGCGGCATCGCTAGATCTAGGTTTTCTTTTCGTTTCAGGGTGTTAGGCTTTGGGAAAGTGTGTCGTCTTTCTGCCCTTGGAGTTGTGCAGTAACTATCGGTGTAGGGAGTTGAGCTTCTGTTGGGCGCCGAGATGGAGTGTGAAGGTGTGTTACGGAAACTTGTTGGTGTGATACTAGACTAATTATTAATCAAAAGCTAACTTCAATGATATTGATGTATATGTAAATATGTTTGAAAATTACAATTAAGTATAATTAAATATTGTTCGTGTTGACAACTGTTATTCATTAAATGTTCAGTTGAATAACTGTTATTCAATGTTTGTATTTTACATGCTATCACCTTTAGGTTCTTGTGTTACTCTGTTCAGGCTGGGGATACGGGACCATAATATCATACCCTACCTAAGTGACAAAACCCACCTGACAACCACAAGGTCTGAAAGGGGAACTTACTTACTTACATCATAGCAAGACAGTAAAGCAGACGAGATTTAAAAGACCGATCCTCACCTTCCTTTATATTGAAGCTGAACACTCCAAGACTGCACACAAAATCGGACCTTTAAAGCGCCTGGACATTAAGAAATTACAATCTTAGATTTGATGTGGAGAGCAAATGGAAAGCAATGAAAGTCTTTGTCTACTTTGTGATTACTGGTGGAACATAAACCATCCCACAAACAAGGAGACTATGGAAGAGTTACTGAAACCTAAGCAAAAATGCGTCAATGCATAAAGTCATGACCCAGGATTCCTCTATATGGAGAATGTTATCTTATTGCCAAAAAAACAACATGAAGGTGGGTCAAGGTTAGCAAAAAGCCCGAAGACATGAAGACGAAATCAGCTCAAATTGATTCAAGACACAGTCAAAACAGGGTATAGTTCTTACAAGCACTGCAGAGTCAAATACTCTTCTATTAAAATTGTTTAAATGTTTCACTGCTATTATACAGTTTGAATGTTTCACCACTATTACGTGGTAACTGATTAGACCACTTCAACAATGTCCTCAATAGCTTATCAAGTACCAGCACAGTAACATTGCAAGTCTGATCCATCATTTACATACAGATTTTTCTTATTTCAATGAAGTAGTTACCATATCGAATCTATCAAGAACTAAATGATTAGAAAGAAATAAACATAGCATAGAAATAATCCTCTATTGATCTATGTATCTATATTTAGAGGCGCGTAGGTTGGGGGGTAAAGCGCATGACTTCCAAACCAGGGAGTCTAGGTTTCAAATCCTGGGATTTTTATTTCTGGGACAATAAGGGCGCCTCAGTCCATCCCAGTTCTAATGGGTACCGGACATTCGTTGGGGAAAAGTCAAGGCGGTTGGTCGTTGTAGGCCTACTGGCCACATGACACCCGTTCGTCATTTCCAAATATTAAAATAAAAGTAGCCTAAATTCCTTAAAGTCATTGCGGTCCATGGAAGAGATGATATAAAGCTATTTGAATAGCCGACATTTAACGAGGGTGTCATGTGGCCTGCACACGTACCCATTAGAGTTGTGTGGGCTCAGGGAGGTCCTAAGGATCCCGAAACACAAGATCTCAGTCTTTGCCCAGTTTTGAACTCAAGGCCCCTCGGTTTGGTAAGCAAACTACTCGAGCCTACGCCCCAAGAAAATGTCCATTGTGGCAGTTTAAAGTTTAATAAAAAAAAAAATTCAATGTACAGTAGAACGTCGTTTATCCGAACGTTTATTATCCGGAGCGTCAAATATCCGGACCAGTTTTTTTTTTTTTTTTATCAACCACATGTACTGTGATGCACATATACTGTATGAATACGAAAAATAAGTGATTATTTTCCACAATAAAGGTAAAATTGCGACATTTGTCACCTATTTTGCTCGTTCTTCACGCACGTGTCCCGTATAGTGTCCGGTTGCATATACTGCATGGATCGCTTCGGTTTTCGGTTATCCGAACAATCGCGTATCCGAACGGTGTCCGGTCCCAATTGAGTCGGATAAACGACGTTCTACTGTACTTCTACCGAGGACCATGAACCAAGCACACGTCAAAATAGGTACATATGACATTAAATAACTCCAAAAATGTCATACTAAAGAGAGAACATTCATGGATATCTTGAGAGGGAAACTCACTATCATGCAAGCTTTTCAAAACTAATTCGAAAGAGAAAACTGGAACTATAATTCCATGCATATATGCTGATGATATTGCTCTATTGGGGAAGACATAAAGGTCATTATTAGAGGTTTTACAAAAATGAATAACCAAAAAAAAATAATAATGTTACTAGAAAAAGAGATGACCAGACAGAAGGACAATATATTAAAATTGTCTGAAGAAGTAGAAACCTTCAAATATGCAAGAAGAACAATGAAAAACAATAACTAGTGACAGATGTAAAGGAAAGAAAAGAAGCAGGTATCCCCCAAACTCCAAGCTTACCTCTGCATGCACACAACAGACCTATATACTACTACACAGGAAAACATAGGAGCTATGTAGACATAACAGGAAACAGAAACTATTTAAAAGTCTGAATACCATGAACAAATGCATGGTTAATTTAATCAAATAAAATCCATACAAAGAATTATTTGTACAATGTAAGCAAATGCATATATATAGAGACTACAACAAAAATTAAAACTGCAATCATTCATACTTATGTCACCTACAGACCTATTAGACTAACTACCCGAGCAAACATGAGTTTTGGTAAAGACTTCTCATGCCAACTTTGTTTAAACATACTACATTCTGCAGCACATGTCCATGTAAACTTGTTGAGCATACTTTCCACTACATCAATATTACAAAGAAGTATCACATAAGCATCAAACATAAACATTCATCCCATTACACATCAGCTTTCATTCACACCTTCCCCAGAGCCTGTAATCTCTTGCTCCAGTTGTTTAACTGAGGAGCCATCACTTGGTGTAACCCCATCCACTGACTTGACCAGGTTTTCTCCTGATTTCTCTTTGTTCACATCTTGATCTTTGATGTCACCGGCAGAGTTACTTTCTCCTCCTGTCTGACCTAGTGATATATGATGCAGTAAGTTATAAATTATTTGTGGACAGTATGGTCTTATTTCAAATAAATCTTATATGTTTTGTTCTGTTCTAAATTCTCGTACAATAACAGTTTACATGATGAAATGTTTTGACATAATATGTTGTACAAATATTTTCCTTCACTGTAACATAGCTCATTTAGAAGATACACTTCCCAGTCAGCAAGTATTTTAATGATGACAATGACCCCATGGAATCTCTAGAGCTTTGAGGAATAAACTGTAAGCCTACACTGAATGATCAGTAATTTTCACTGGAATAATATGTCTTATGCTTTCTAGGCTAAAATTTGTCAAATTAACTCAATTAATGGAATTCACATCAGAACAAGCAATAGAAAAAAGAATACTTTTTTAAAAGCAAAAGCTTATCTAAGGGAAAGAATTGCTAATTACTGTTATTTATCTTAAGATTGCAGGGTTTAGCTCCCTTTCTTCAATAAAAAACAAAAATTAATGGACCTCATTCCCCAATCGTAAACAAACAACATTAAGTCACGTGATAATATTGATAAAACAATGAAAAAAAATGTATTACGTGACAGCCTTTATGGATTAAATATTTTGTTTAGAAGATACAGAGAATCACGTGGTTAAATGTTATTTGTTTATGATTGGTGAATGAGGTCCATTAGTACTAAATGATTAAAAAAAAAAAGTTCCCCTTTTAGACATTGTGGTCTATAGGGCAGATGTTGTAAAGGTCATCTGTTTCTGTGGCCTACGGTTAACGGTACCATGTGGCCAGCACAACGACCAACAGCCTTTACTTTTCCCAAAGTAATGTCAGGTACCCATTTGAGCTGGGTGGACTCAGAGGCGCCCGAAGATCCTAAAAGAAAAAATCACAGCCTTCACCAGCATTTGAACCCCTGATTGGAAGCCAAGCGCTTTACCGCTCAGCCACCGCGCCTCCCACTAAATGATTAACTAATTGGTTAATTTTTTGATTGATTCATGTATTGTTATCGACTATGAATAATTATGCAAAATTTCAACTTCATCCGAGAATGGGAAGTGGGATAAAAAACATGTTCAAACTTTTGACCAGACAAACAGAAAGTGAGTTGATAGAAGCTGTGTACACAACAAATGTGACAGTGATTTTAACATATATGAGTGTAAGTATAAGTAGCAAACTAGATAGGTTAGGTTGAAATAAATATTATATAGTTGAGTACACATACATCTTATTGTTATTCAAGTTAAAATGTTTTCATGTCCAGATTTGCAGTAAACAAAGTTTATTCTTCTAATTATAAAGTGTTACAGCAAGGTTTCAAGTGCAGAGACCTTCTTATGATCTTCTAATGGTTATAGAATATTTGCCCGACCAACAGAACATAAAAAGACTTTTAAGCTCGACCAACGGAGCATTCAAATATTTCCAGTGCAAGGGCAAAGGGACAATTAAACAATTGAAAGCCAAAATACAAACACTGTTGCACACAGGAACATTCAGCCAGTAAACCTAAACTTAGGACAGTGGTTTTACCTTGTTGTTTTTTTTATGCTTTCCACCTTCCACCACCCCTTTTCAAAACTAAAATGATTTATTTATAAAGCTTTGAAAAGGGAAAGATGGAAATTCATCCTAACCCAAAACTTCAAAGAATCAATATCCATGAAAAGATATATAAAGAGAGAAAGAGAGAGCAACAATCATGAAAGCCCAAAAAAAACCCAATAAATTTCATTTCAACTGAAAACTAGCAAAGGCTAAATATTACTATGATACTTAAAAAATGGACAAAATGATATTAGAACTCAATTTATGATTTTATTTGTTTGAGTGAAACATTTTAAAACTGGTCTTAGAACTTTTGACTTTATATACTTCATAGAATTTTATATTAACCCCAAGAAACTTGAAATCTAGGTTTAGAATTGGATGAAGCAGTAACAAGAAAAAGAAGAAGAGGCAGACAGAGAAAACGATGGGAGGACAAAGAATGGACGGGCCTGCCATTGAAAGAGGTTCTAACTAAGGCAAAAGACAGAGAGGAATGGAGAAAGACAGTCGACGAATCTGGCATGGTGCCCCATCGGTCCAACAGACTAAGGGATAGGTAAGGTATGGATAAAGCCAAATGTTGATTTCCATATGACACAAGCAAGACTTTCAACTGAACTTTGACAGTATTGAAATTTACCTGTTGAGTTAGTTTTAGATTCTGCATCTCTCTTTGCTTGTTCTTCTTCCAATCTAAGTTTTTCTTCTTCCAATCTAAGTTTTTCTGCTTCTTCCTCCAGTTTCCTCTGCTCCTCTTCCTGTTTATATTGTTCTGTAATTTGTACAAAAGAACAATTTGAATTGAATAATTGGGGGCAAACAAAACTCCTTATCTCCAACTGTGGTAGGATGTACTGTACACTTCTCAGACATGAGTTGGGATGCTAGCAGCAGTGAACGTATAAGAAGATCTCATCATGTCTCATTCAGAACAAGAACAGAGGCATAGTTACTATTTTATCTCAGTTATCTTAGTGAAAACCTGATGTGTACAACTTTTTTTTCAAAGAGAATTTTTGAAGCTAAAGTGACCTAATCCCAGTGTACAAGGTCTAACTGGGAAAGTGAGTATTTTTTTAAGCTTTTTTTTTTGTAATCTAAAGATAATAAAGGTATATATTATAAAAAAACCAGACCTATTGTTATACTTTTTAGAGTTATTTAAAAGTATGTCTTAATTATTTAAATGCACATCAAAGAGCAAAGTAATCAAGAGTCTGCTGGATCTCAGGTGTGTGTTATATGAACTCTTTCAACTCTAATGATAAACTAATACTTAAGAAGGGATCATGGTTTTATGAATGAGTTGTTAATGAGTGGTCACAAACACTGATAGTTACTTGTAAAGTTCACAAATACTAGATCTAGTAGACCCAGATCTAGTTTAAATTGAATGTATTTGGTAAAGAAAGTAATTCTTAGTTTGTACACTATGGATTTAGACATTTTTGGAATAATTGTTTCATTAACTGAGGTAAGTTAAGACAAAGTAATCGAATTTTGATTTTTTAAAATTTTAAATATCATTTTTTATGACTTATACAACATAATTTGGGGCTTTCATAGATTTTTTTTAACACAGATGCATATCAAGAGTCTTTAAATCTATTTCCCAGGAGCTTTAGTCATATTTTTTTAAATACTAAGGATCTATCTTTAATTGCAAAAAATGGCTTTCTGGATACAATGAATCTGATTAAATTTGATTAATTGCTTACTGCAAAACCTATGAAAAATCTAAACCCAACATGATTATTATTAAAATAGGCTTTTTTTCAGCATAAGTAGCAATACTGACTTTGTTTTAATGCATTAGAAGACAATGCACAGCAGCTGTGATTTTAAAATAACATATTGTGTACATAAAAATGTACACTTATAAAATCTTACCTGCTAATCGCTCACAAAATTTCTTGTGTGTCGCCCAGTGTAACTTTTGACAATCTCTGTTACAATAAACTACCTAGAGAAAGTAAACACAAAAGCATTATGTTAATTCAGATCAAATTAAAGTCAATGGTAGATTTTTTAAATAAAATCCTCGAAATAAAACACTAGAATGCCAAAAATGACATTCAGATTTTATTTAATCTAAAAGAACCTAAGCTGTTGAAAAATAATTTTAGTACTGTATTTGGCTATTCAAAGTCACTGTTTCAGCCAGCAGTCTAACACAGAATAATAAAAAAAGAAAAAGGGGTGAAGAACTGTATAGAAAATACAATAAACATAAAAGTAGGAAACCTTCTGGTTGGTCTTTTCTATCGCAGCAGACGTATTTTGACAAAGGTTATATATCAGCTCACTCCATCAATCTGTCTGGTGCAAATTTTGTACACATTATTTCTATCACTTCCCATTCTCAGATCAAGTCGAAACTTTGCACAATTATTTATTATTCCTAAGTAACATGAATTAATTAAAAACTTAACCAATTAATTTATTAATTAGTGGTAACTAATTTATTTTGTTTGATATAGAAAAGGGAAATAAATCTAACTGTACTGAGATACATGGCTGTTAAGACTAAATTTTAGGAAGTTCTACCTGGGAAGCTTCAAACTGAGTACAAAGATATATTGTAAGTGATTTTGGCTGATAACCTAATACAATGACAGGCAAAATACTTTTATCGATGGTATAATAAAATAATCATAACGCAATATTAACATATTTTAATGAAGTTCGCAACCTAAAAATAAAAAAAAATATATATATTGTTTACCATTATATGTATATTTATTTTGTAACTAATAGTTATTTTATTGTTTATTAAAAAAATAAATATAAAAAAAAATACATTTGATGCTGATATGGGGTCAATTTAGAAAAATTTCAAAGTGAATATTTTCAAATATTTTTAAAGTAAAACAAGATGAGTTAAGTCCTTGGTCCATTCTCTGAAGAAAAAACCCCAAGTTCTTATTGAAATATGCCTGTGACAAGATTTCTTTCCACTGAATGAAGTAATACACATGATTTTTGAATGAGCTCATTAATAAATCATCTTAAGAGGTAGAGGTAAGTAAAAAGTGTTTTGCTTGTACACAAAAATCTTTTCATTTCATTTCAAAGTTTGCATTTGTTTGGAATGCCATATAGTTTCAATTGGTAAATTTTACTAGGAACTCACATATTGAATTCAGATCCATAATTGCAAAACACTCCTTTTTTTTTTATCCTCCAAAAGAGTTGAAAACTATTTGATTTGTTTATCTTTTTTTTTTAACTTGTACTTACCATTTTACACTTGGCACATTTAGCTTCAGCTTTAGCCTCTCCACAAGTGTCACATCCCTCACTGGCATCCCAGGCAAACTGTTGACCATTCAGTGAGGAGATCAGGATGGACAATGCAGTTGGAGTGCTACCCTGGTGAGAACAACAAAAATATTTTGCAGACTACCCATTCATATTTTTTAATTTTACAAACTATATATAATATAAAATTCTAGATTACAATTTAGTTTGCAGTTCATTTGTTGTGTCATATATAACTTATAGTGTGCTCTGTTCTGATCACTTATGTGGACAGTTCTAGATAGTAAGTATCTGGGAGAATGTTAGCAGTTATAGTTAAGCTCAAGTTACATCTTAATTTTAAAATGGCATTGGAATTCAGACTTAGGTCACCTCAATTAAGTAGCCAAGATTGAAATACAAGCTAAAATAGTTTTCTTTAGAATGGCTTTTAATTATATAACAATAGATTCACTCAAATTCCCTCAGTTAAGTGGCCAAGCAGTTAATTTCTTTCAACCAGGCATCCAAATGCTATAAGGACTCTTACACAGATAAAAAACCTTGCTGAAAAAAAAAAGTCATTATTTCAAAATAAAATATTGTTCTAATAGATCAAACTATAAAACAAAACAGCTATGAACTATTGCTTTTAATTATCTCATAATAGCTCACTATTTTAACAGGTGCAATCTGCCTGACTAGTTGCTGCAAGAGTGCAGAAGTTGCATAAGGAAAATCTTTGATTGCTTGACGAACCAAACGTTCCTGGAATTCTAAAAATCCATCTTCATCACGCCCTTTCATTAGGCTGAAAGAAGATTGGTTTAAAGAAAGAAAAATGTTAATTTATCAAGTTCATTTGGAGTTTGAAATAAGTTTTTATAAAAGAATGTAGATTGTATGTGATTAAATTAAAGACCTTATTTTAAAGTATAACTTGAAGGCCTACAAACTGATTATAGATTGATTGTTTCCTAAGGTCTCCATCATAACTTCAGACCAATAATTCAAAGGTACCTTTTTGGCTAATGCTTCACTTCCTTAAAACTTACAATAACCCAATCTAAAAACTGATCAATCACAGCACTACACACATTTGACTTCAATAGTATGAATGGTCATTCTTAATATTAAACCATTAATTCAGTGAAAATATTCTTTTATAGACAGAAAAACAAACTAGGAAATTGTGGCATTAATCTCTCCTGCTACCAAATTGTTGCAAAGTTTATTACTATCAGTATATGTCCAGCATGTCTAGCAATAAAGAGAGCTTTACCTTTTCAACCATCCATTGAGAGACTTGTCTTTGTCTTTGCCCCGGGCTTCTGCAGCGAGCTTGATGACAGTTGAGATAAAGTGACATTTCATGGCCACAATGTCATTGATCTCACGAGACTTCATGTTTTTCTCAACAATGCGAGACAGGACTATGCAAACTTTGGCAGATTCGTCCAAAAGCTCAGGATGGTTTTGCAGATACAAGGAAATCTTAAACGTTTAGAAAAAAATATAAATAGTGAGAACATTAAAAGTTTTTGAAAAAGGTGTTAAGGATTACAGGATCATTGTAATATTATTACATGGAATCAATTACAAATTCATTGGCAGTCAACATTTTTCCTTGACTAAAAACAAACTAAAGCTAACAATAAGTACAGTCTCAATCAGACAAGATTTGTTTCATAAAACAACAAAACAACAATAACCTTGGCGATTACCTATTCTTCTTAGATAGTGTCCCTCAACCACTCACCTATACTCAAGTTATTAGGGTCCTTATTATTATTGAAGCTCTTAACAGTACAATTGATAACATCGCTAACAAAAACTAAGACTAAAAAAAATCATTTACCTTCACAGGGTGTAGGTTGGTGAAGTTAACAAGTGTACACAGGGCAGGAGCAACATTAGGAGGCAGTTTGGGCTCTTTCTCTAAACCTGAAACAAAAATTATATTTAACTATCCATGCTGTAGGCTAAATACCTGTGGTGATACAAGTTCCTTTAAGTCGTTATATGCAAAGAATATTTAATAACAATATATGTACATAAGGTTAACTTTCAACACAAACGTATCCACTAGATGTTTTCTTTCTCATTGTTGACAACACACCCTCGTGACTGCCCTCCGGTCTACTAACTGTCCAGATACACAACACTTGACTGTGTGTCAAAACAATACCAATACATTATATCATCCTGCTCATTTTATTTATATGTTCCAATGGTTTAGTAAGGCATATATACTCCTAAATGTTGCACTGAACCAAGACTTAAATAGTCATCTAGTCCAGGAAAATTGTTTTAATATAGTAGGATAATGAATAAAAAAAATGCATTTAAGTTTCTGTTAGATTCACACATCTTTGCTTCACATTAACTTACATCTGAATCAGACATAAAACTGGGAAAGTAAATAGACAAAAATAAGAGGCTTTTGAGTTGGGCAGTTCCACAGAGTTTGTTGGAGAAGTAAGAGAATCTTAGGTGTTGGTTTCTTGTGAGTTGCATTACATCCTGGTCCTCAAGTACAGCTGGAAGAATGGTTTGGAAAGTAGGAATAGTATACAAAGACACCTATCTAATTAATGTGCAGCTAAACCATCAATGAAATGAAATTGAGGGATAGCCATAGTGTCTGTTCTTTTTCTTCTTCTTTGTTAAATTTTATTTATGTACATGCTTATGCATACTTAATTATTAAAGTCAAAATGTAGACTATTTATAAAGATACAGGTCATATATACATACATATACACACACATATATATATATATATATATATATTGTGTCTGAAATAAATTTGAGTAACATAAGCTGCCTTTTTTTTCCCACCTTTAAAAAAATGATTTCTATATAACTATATATGTGAATAAAATATACACACGCTCATGAAGCTTAAAATAATTGCAACTAAAGTATGTATAGTCTATGCACAAAAGGGTCTTTTCACTTTGCAGCTTCTTATGCGACTAGAGAGGCCTATTATACCCTATTATTTTTTTCTCCCAACTGTTGGGTCAAATGACACCAAAAGGGTATACTTTTGTATTACTAAAAGTAGCAGCTCAAACTTCGATTTTTAGTAGTGCTCGTCTCGTCCTCGCCGTAGACATAACTGCGTTTCGCTTTAGCCTTCATGATGCCGTCTAGAGCTTTCGACACTTTGCTCCTCTCACCCGTCCTTGAGATGGCCGCGAAAGCCTGGTTTAGAGCGTCCGACCGGTTAGAGTCAGTGGCCACCAAGCCTTGAGCCGTTTGCAGGGGCGCAGCTGCTTTTGGTTCTTTCGCCCTGGTTAGGTTGTTGAGAAGTTTCCATGCCTGTCGTCCGTCCGCAAGATCCAGGTTAGCACATGTCTTGGCCCACTTCAGTCTCGTACCCTCCGCAATGGCTTCCTTTACCTCCGCCGTAAGCTTGTTGTAAGCTCTCCTGGTTTCATCGGTTTTTCGACGACTGTGCTGCCTACGTGCAGCCCGCCTCAGTCGGATTAGGCGTGCCAGAGCGGGAGACCAAAAGTGCCTAAACTTGCGCCCCCCGTAGGACCTCGGTCTATGGGGCCCATTAACATAAATAAAAGTTATATATATATATATATAAATATATTAAAGTTGTGCTTACCTTGAGGTTTAGTGTAGTAATCTATCTCCTCTCTAGGGAAATAGTTATTAATGACACTCACACATTGATGTTGACCTGCAGACAAAATAAAAATTAGTTTTTAAATGAATCAAAATGAAGAGTTTGAAATAATCCCAATTTTACATACTGACAACAGTAACCATGCAATTCCAATCTTCTAAAATTATCTCCTTATTTAAAAAAAAAAGATCATGTAGATTTTTTATTTAGCTGCAACATGGAACCAATAAGAATAATTAGTTTTTTTAACTACTAAACCCCTTTCAATCTTCCTTTTTGATTACAAATTTCAAGAGGTTTTCTTATAGTCTCCTGATTTCTTCATATCACTTTCACATCTTTTCCTATGTTATTTTATTTTATTGTATAAATTGAATCTTATTAAATCGACAATTTAAGAAAATAGATTTGTATATTTAAAATTGAACTTGAAAATTCTTAATTAATGAAATATTTGAAAAATAAGAGTAAAAAAATAACATGAAAAGGGCTTGTTAACTTGAAAGTCTGAAGCTCTATGAACTAAAAATAAATCCTACCAACAAATGCAGCCATTTGACTAGCTGTCCTGTTCACAGAGTTAGTGTGGTTTACATTGGCTCCAGCTTCTAACATTAACCTTGTCACATCACGATTGCCTAAAGCAGAAACAAAAAGAAAAATATCAAATCAAGTAAATTATGAGCTATTGGTTTAAAATAGACCATTAGAGTCCCTAATATCCATTTTGTTACTCATACCTAAATAAAAATTGCAAAATAAATAAAAAGCTGGTACCTGAAAGAGCTGCAAACATAAGAGCTGAATAAGAGTTTTCATGGTAATTAGAGTTCACATCTGCTCCATTAGCCAGAAAGAACTCACACAACTCTTTATTTCCCCTGAAGGCTGCCAACTGTAAAGGTGTCATGCCTTTCTAAAAGAAACAATTGAGGATAAATTATTTTAATTAGAAATCTTTCATCTTTTCAAAATTCTAATATCCAAAAGCTCAATACTGCAAGAGGAAAAGATGCTCAGGTTGCACTCATGAAATTTCAGTGAAGACTGAGATTCTATCTCACAGACATGCATATTTAACAGAATTTTTTTTTTTTTTTAATTATTTTATTTTACAGCTCTATAGCTAATTTGTCAGTTTTTATTAAAATAGCACAATGAAAAAAAAAAAATGGATTACTTCATCTGTCTGGGCAGCTTTCTGAGGTAATATGGGATAACTTTGTAAAAGATTTTCAAATCAATTTAAATTGATTATAAATATTTGGCACATCGCTACACTTTATGCCAAGATATGCCCTTTAATCCTTAAAGAATTCTAATCCTATACTAAAAAATAAACAGATGGCATGATAAAGCCTATATAATTTAAAACAAAAGTATTTATAGTTCAAATATTAAAAATTCTAGTTACAATTACTAATCCAATACAGTCAGAAATATATTTTCTTTGATAAACATACAAAATTTAGACTTTTTTCATTAGTTCTTAAAAGTAATCCTACAAACTTTCTAGACATTCTAAAAAAAAACTATGTAAACTGTTAAAAAAATCATTAAAATAAATAAATATTACGAGTACCTGGTACTTTGGTGTCTTTTATTCCTTTTTTAATGAAAGACAATGTAATACAAATTAAGCAGGACAATTAAACTCTTACTCTTTGACTCCGTAACGACGCACATTGATTTTACCCAGCTATAAAGCACTTATCAATGCTGGAAATGTTGGTGTTTTAAAATGTATTTTCCTGTTTCTTTTTTCTCCTATATCTGTTTTTATTAAAATTATCTTGAATAGTTTCCCTTTGCTAAACATCTGGAATTTCCTTCTTTCAATGTGTTTTTACAGTAAAACATTTTTTGAAAAAGTGGTGTTTTAAAAAGGCTATTTTCTTAAGATTTATGTTCTGGATGATAGTGATAGGGGATAATGAGCTCAGAATATTCATTTTATGCATTTTTAAATGGTTTTCATTAAAAGTTATGTGAAAATATGAATAAATATCGTAAATAATATTTTTTTTTCTACTTTTGATCATATATTTCCAAGATCTAATGTAGACCCAGTCAAAGAGTTAATAAAATAAAACATAAAATGAAACAAACATGTTTAATGGTCAGTAAAAAGAACTGCACTTACAGGGTCCAAGCAATCAACCTTAACTTGAGTTGCTTTGACATGACTAATGACAGCTTCATTGGAACCTGATGAAAGAAAACTTAATTTTACTACTCTACACCTTGTGTAGACATTAGAAATATACTGAAGACTTAGCTTAGTACCAATCAATATATACTTGCTACTAGCAATAAATGAAAACCCAACATTCTACAGAATGCTTAGGCAATGACTACATTCCTTATTGTTATACTTTTTCTAAAGATTATATTAAAAACCCAGGCCCTATCAAGAATTAGGATAAAAGGGAAATATTGGAAAAGTCTTTATTTACAACTGAAAGAAAAAGAAATACACTTTTAATATTTGGATATTTTGGTACTAATCTTGTCAATTCACCTCCAATTTTTCTGTTTTTTCCATTAGGAGCAAATTAAAGAGGTATATCATGAGCAGGAATACTGTAAGCAAATTAAACTTTGCATGATAAACTTGCATAAAGTTGGATCAATATAAATCACACTATGTTTTTTAAAATGTTTTACATGTTTAGAATGTTCCTTAAGAATTGAAGATAAACTACATCGTAGCCCGAACCTCCCGCAGGACGACGGGCAATGGCAGCATGTAGAGTATGTACCTGGGGCCATCAAGACGACCAGACGACAGTCCAGCATGCACAACCATGCAACAAGAACCTTCAAGATCTCTAATTCAGCTGTACATATCAAGTAAAAAGGGAAAAACCCATTGTTGTCTGTGTAGACTTTTGAGCAAAGATAAAGATAGAAGGTTGCATAATGACTATTTGATTTATCCAATTACAGAATTGGCAAAACAAATGATGAAATAATGTAGACAGCACAGTCCATCATTGCTAGATGCAACTCTGCATCACAAAGCTCTGAAAAACTTAGTAAAATGCAAAGGCTGCATATAATTTTTTTTTTCTAGTAATCCAATGCTGGCCTTAGAACTTCTATGTCCTTTAGCAAGGAAGGAGCTATTGTTACTCCCACCACGTTAATGAAATAGTTCTAACAATTTGCTAATTTGTTTATTAACGATTCCTGAAATACTATGCATCCTTAGTCACTCTCAATAATTTCTCACAAAGAAGAGAAGGATCATCCTTGATGGTTGAAACTTCTATGAACAGGTCTTCACCAATGTGGTCTCCTGCAAACTCAGCATAGCTGTAAGCTCTTAGAATGTTTTCAAATCTTTAGTTTAAGTCGTCTTTGAATAGTACACAGTCCTAATAAACATACTAAACAGTAGTTAACGATAGTAGTGAGTAGATCTATCTAGAGCTACATTCTAAATCTCTACTAAGTGGCACATTCTTATTCTAATACTCAAATACTTGAAATTTGAGTAGTTACACAGTATAATATTGTAGTAAATCTAAGGCAAGCACTCAATGAAAAAAGGTAATAATAGATAAAAGGAGGTATGTATATAATAATACTATTAATAGACAATGTATTTATTTAGTTATAAAATAAACAATGAGACATGTACTTCAGCTATCAAGTCTCAGGGACCTGAGGGAGTCTCCTATGGTTTTTCAAATATGAGTTATTGACATATATTTAAATTCTGCATAAAAAGTTGTAATAGTAAACATTTTACCATTTTTTATTTAAATGCTTAGCAATATTTATATTTAATAAATTAGTCAGTAAATTCTTCACATCTAAAAAAAAATGAGGTTCTTTGAGATTTTGTTTTTAGGTTAGGCAAACGTCACTTCCCTCAACAATACTGAAAGGGAAACTAGATTTGACCGATAGTATCGCTTCATTCCTACAGTAGCTGTTAGGCTTAGTGACGGCCTAGTCAAGCGCTATGGTACAGTTATATATAGATAGATAGATTTTAAAGCATTAGGACAACCAACTCGAGAAAAAAAGTACATTTTCATCTAAGCCCCTCCCTGTCCCAAGAAGAAGATCTCAATAGATCGCAGGTCTGACTGATTTGAACAAAGTGTTCAGTGTAAGGCTAGTCGAGACCATGTGTAGTCAGTCATGACAAGACAACCAAGCGATAGTGTTTGTTGTGTGTTGAGTTGTCAGGCGAGAAGATTCACACTGCCGTGGTTAGTCAAGCATGTAAATCTCCTTTAACACATATTTTTTTCTTTGCTTACAAGATCTAGTTAACTGCTTAGACGAAGATATATTTCTTTTACAAGAATGTAAACATAACTGTATGGTTTTCCATTATAGAGTAAGTCAATAGATTAAATTAATAGGCATGTGTGACGTCACATAGAAACCCTGTGAAAGTCTGACCCTTCTGGATGCGCAGGAAAATTATGTCAGAAAAATATCAATTACAAGTTATTATTGCAAATAAAAACAAAATAATAATATATTCATTATCTGTAAATCAAAACACATATATATTACACCAAAAAATGTCAAAACCATCTGAGTTTCCCTTTAAGTTCTACAAGTCAAGTCCTTTTCTAGATCTATCTAAACATTAGTACACTCTACAGACCACCAAAGTTTTGTCAATCCAGGTCCTCAATACACAGTTCCCTAGTAGATCTATATACTACTACAGTACTACTACTAGTATATTATTAGTAGTAGATTATAGACAGTATTATTATTACTAATATTAATAGAGTCTAGTTACAGTCCAGTATAATACTAGATTCTAGTATAGTCTATCACGACTCTTGTATTTAATGTATGTCTATACTATAGAGAGTATAGTATATATATATAGTTACTAGTATAATATTATACTTATAATTTATAGTATTATATATTATAGTTATATAATAGGCTACTAATTTAATTATAGATCTAGATTGACTAGATCTACTATCTAGACCGTAGTCTTACTCTTACTACTTATCCTGACTTAGTTTAGCGGCTTAGGCTTAGGACTCTAACTCGAGTCTAGCTACTAACTTTAATTAAGTAAGACTCTTAGCTAGCCTAGGTGAACTACTCAGTTGAGTACTAGTAACTAGGTCTACTCTAGTCACCGTGACTTTGAAGTATGAATTGATTATAACTATTAGATCTAGAGCAGAGATTCTAATTAATAGATCTATATCTAGATCTTAATATTTCTGTATGAATGAACACCGGTACCTTTTTCAATAAGCTCAAATAATTTTTTTTCATCTGGAGTTCGCTTATCATCCTCAGTTTCTCCTGCCATCTTAACTATATCAATTCAAGTTGTCGAACCTGGATTTCCGGAAATTTCTAGACACAGTGTTTTTGTAACTATGGTAACAGGAAATAAACTGAAATATCAAAAGCAAGCAAGGCTTATATATAGATCTACTTTTATAGATCTAGAATCTATATAGATCTAAATATATATATAGAATAATATAGATCTAGATCATTTATAAAAATTAAGATCTAGATTTATATATTAAAAGTGTCAGGGACCTTAGGAAGACGCTAAAGCATGCATGTTCATAGATTCATAGGATTTTTTTCTAGTTAAACAAGGGCTAGGGCACAAGAGGCATTATATAATGATTAATTTGACAGAAAAAAAAAATCTAGATTCAAGATCTATAAATGTCTATATTATTAATAGATCTATATTATGAACACAAAGATCCCGATTGACTCAATAATAAACATTCATATTATCTATCTATACAGGGACGCCGCGAGGGTTGTGGTTGCCTGATTGCGAAATTAAAAATGCCGCCCCCCTTCTTTTTTTTGTTTCTAAAAAATAATTCCATTAACACTGAGCTGGACAGTATTCCAAAAGTGGCCTTTGAATTAAATCCATTTTTGTAGACCATTTCATTTTTTCCTTGCATATTTTCAACGCTGTTGTATTCCTGAAGTACTACAAATATGAACCATACACTAGGAACAATTTTGAATAGGCCTCTATACGTGCCTACAGAAATCTGAATTGTTGTTTCTTTATGATTGACATCAAAAACTGATCTCGTTCTAACTATAATACTCACTTATGCTCCTGTATTTTTGACGATTATAATCAATGAGCTGCGGCGGGTATATTACAATGAATAGCGTAAATGATCATGATCTATATACAATTTCTCGATAAACATTGACTGCTCAATAGTGGTTCATGGTCTGGACGTGGATATGTTAACGTGTTTGTTATTGTATGCTAAAGTAAAATAATTTTAAAAAGCTTCAAATACAAAAGCCGTTGGAATTTTTTCAACGTTCTGTACACTTTTATAATAATTATCACGCTGTATTTTGGAGAGATGTGCATTGTATCCACAATCATCTGACATACACGATTCAGAGTTGCCTACAAATTTATCCAACAAATGAAGCAACTCAGCGCTGAATATTTTTCATGAGTTTAATACAAAGTAAATGATTCAAAGTACAAGTCACTTAAACAATGACTTGAAATAAAACATAGTATGGCAGTGTTTCTCACATTCTGAATATAATACATTAAATATTAAACAATAGCCTTTAAATTATAATCGCTTTTCACTTTCGTCACGACGTTACCACAGAAATAATATCTATGATTCTACAACGTTGCGTTATGCATTAATTTACATTTATTTAAACTGCTAAATATATATATGCTGCGACAATTAATATGTTTGAAATCATTCTGATGGAGTTGTCTATCCTTGAATAACAACAACAAAATGGTAAGTTCCAACAGAAAAACTTTGTACAATGTTATTTTTTAAACGTTAGAATTGACCCCCAAAAAATCTATATTTTCGATGGTCTTAGGCGATCCCAGGTTGAGAAGCCATGACTTTGAGTCACTTAAATCAAACTGATTGCAAGAATTTAAATGTGAAAAAAAAAACGTATTATAATTATTTCTAACATTATTTGTTTGTTTTTTTAAACCGCCCACTGAGTTGATTATAAAGTTAAATTTCAAGACGAGTATATTATACACGGGTATAGGCACGATTTTTTAAATATTTAAATGACAATTATGTGTCAATATTTCGACAAAAAGAAATGAATTGAAGCCTCGTTTACAGGGCCAGATATAAGGCACTCCAAACTACACATCTTACTTAGATATGTGACACTACTCTTCACATGTGTGACTCTCACTTTAGATGTGTGACACTTCACTCTCGGTGTGTTACTCTGCAACTAGATGTAGGCTCCAAAGAAAGCAGACAACATTTCATCACTATATTATGAAGAGGAAAAAAAAAGTCTTCATCGCTGTAATGTGACGTATTCTATCACACTGTAAGCCAAAATGAATGTTAACCCCGAATGAATTAAAAAAAAAAAAAGAATTGCAGCTTTAAAAAGTTTAACTTTTACAAAGCTTCTATCAACTCACTTTGTCTGGTACAAATTTTGAACTCCCATTCTCGGATCAACTTTAACCGTAATACAGTTATTCATTGTACCAAACAAAAAAAAAAAGTTAAATAAAAATTAAATTAATCATTAAATACTGGTAAATATATTTTTTTCGGCTTTTTTACAATAAAGTAAAAATAATCCTTCAGTATTAAGAGATTTGGCAAAATATGTGGGATTTAGATCCTGTAGACAATTGTTCTCGTTATTTCTTCCACGCCCAATCTCAGATGAAATTGAAACTTTATACCAGTATCTGTTGTACCTAACAAAACAATAATCGATTAAACAATTTACTTATAAGTCAATTAATATTAATTAATTAATTGATATAGTAAATTGATTAATCTTCATCGATAAAATTAATTGATATATTTAATTGATAATATTAATTTATATGTGAGCAGGTCAGGAGGCGCTGAGTGAGACCTTTTCTCTGCTAAGCATGAAATTTATAAGCAGTAGGCAAATGTTAGTGCTACTGGGTGGGTTTCATCTGTGCACCTCGGTCTACGACCAAGGGGCCAGAGTCGCCTAAGCAACCAGACAACTAGACTAAACTAACTAAGAGAAAACAAGAAACAAACTTTACTTGAAATTAAATAAGACAAAATGAATCTTTATTTACTCAGGGAAAAATAAATCAATAATAAAATATAATATATACACTAACCACTACAACTAAACCTAGCAACTAAAACTAAAACAAGAGCACCTTAGTTAGTACCTTACTATTAGTATTACTTCACTAAGAACAGATAAAACCACTAAGGCGTCTTGAAGCCGACTTAGGCAACACTACAAAAACAAAATAACACTAGATTCCCTAGATCTACAGAAGCAATAACAATAGCAGTAATAAATGCAGCAGAGGTTACAGCAGAGTAATAGCAGCTTAAAGCAGCAATAACACAGCAGTAATAATAGCCTGCAATACATAAATGCAAAAATAAATAAATACAAAATCATAAGTTTTATTAGATCTAGAACACTTATAGCGGGACTAATGGGCGCCGCCATCTTTAATACATCATGTTGACAACTATTATGACGAAAAGTCCAAGTAGAAAATGAAATAACTACTTTAAAATGTAAAGCATATTTACACATAGCTAAATGAATAATATAAAATATTTCTACAACTTACAGGCCGTCCCAGGTACAGAATAATAAAATAATTACACGACAGACCACAAAGATCTTCAGCTGTCACACAGACAGAGATACTGTGCTGACCACTGGTCAACTGTAAACTCAACTGTTTTGAAACAGCATGTACATCACTTTTTATACTATCCCGCACTAGCTTATATAAAAATATGCGGAAGTACAATTATAAAATCTGACACTAACCTATAAAAATAAAATATATAAAAATAGCTCTAACCTATACAACAAAAATACATATAAAAATAGCTCTGGGAGCGCAAGCTCACATATATACTTATTTATGGTACCTAAAAACATTGATCAATTAAAAAAATGGTGAATTAATTATTGGTAATCGATAATTTGCTTATTGTCACGTACACTGTATCTATATTTAGCCCAAGGTCTGCCAGCCAGAACTTTAGCTACCTCGAGAATTTCCCTCCCCCACAACAAAATTATGTTTTGAAATAAATGTGATTGGTCTCGTGTTAGAACTCAAGGAAGAAGACATAATTATATTATTGTGTAGATCATTTATTTAATAGAAATATACACATTCTATTCTATTCAGGTACATTCAACCATTGCAATTATTTGTGAAAAGCTTTTCCATGTTTTGAATTAAAGTATTTGTTTTAGACGAAGAGAAGTTTCTTCATTGAAAATATAATAATATACTTAGATCGTCTTGACAACTAGTAACTTCTAGATGATCCTCTTATCAACTGGCAACTTCTAGATGATCATCCAATCAACTGGCAAATTCTAAATGATCATCTTATCAACTGACGATTTCTAAATCCTCGGCAACCACGGTCATTGATAGTGCGATATAAATCAAGATAATCTTCAACGTGACATCTATCTTAGCACCATCTTAGACTGTGACATTAGCACTATTGATGATTGTGACACTTATTATTGAAAATGGGAAATACATTATACGCTTTTTAAGATATATAACTGTAAATGTTGCATTTTCTCCCTCAAATTATTATTATAAGACTCTTGACCTGGGCCAGATTTAAGTATGTGGAGTGACCAGAACACAGTTTTTGTGGAGGCACCTACACTGTTTCGAAAGCTTGAATGATAGCTTGAATTCATTTATTAATGAAACACTCAAAAAGCAAGCGCCACATAAAAAAAAAATATATGTAACATAAATTGTATATCTTTAGGGTTTACGCAATGTAGTAAATGCGAAGCTACTGTTGTATAGTACGAGCACACGACAGTGTTGCCAACTGTTAAAATGCTACAAAAAAATATTTTTAAATAAACGTAGGTTGCTGGCCCGTTGAAATATGGATGTTTTTTCTCTCTTGTAAGGGTCCCGTTCTTGTTTGAGTTCCATGGGCAGTAGTCCTGCATGTCCTCCCCTAAATCCAGTCGTGCCTTAGTCAAAAGTCCAGTGAGTATATTTCTGAATACCAATGGAATAGCGCATAGTAGACATTTTGTGGTGTTATAATTTTACAGTATGTGCTATTATTATAGTATTAAACAACATCCATATATGATACATTTTAAATGGATCTATCATGTTATAAAAAAAACCCAACAAAACACAGAAACTTTATTGACTAAATGTAGCCTGGAACTGCTTAAGTAAACTGAATATCTCTCTCTATAATTCTCTTCTTCCCTCAACAGTTTGGACGAGCATGAAGTAAAGGAAAGATCACTCTCTTATTTCTGCGGATAGTCACCCAACAAAAAAAAAACAAGAGGGGGGAAGAACAAGTGGGTATTCACACGTCGCTACGGATGGCTGCGCGCTGGACTGTCAAACCCTGCCCGCTACCATCTCCCTTTGTACTGCGGGAGGTTTGGACTAAGAAGTAAATTATCTTCAACTCTGAAGGAACATCCGAAACATGTAAAAAAAAATAGCAGCGCCATTGTGGCCAAAAAGTCATTGAAAGATAACAAGTAATCAACTATGTATATTCACCCGTCACTAAATAGCAGGGCTGGACTTAACCATTGTCGGGCCCTATGCGAAACGGATTTTGCGGGGCCAAGTTCGGGTAGAGAATTACAAAATAAATTCGTCTGTGCATTTTATTCATTCTTTACTACGTACAGAATTACTTTACTTTACAAGTCATACTGTATATCATAATAATTCTGTTTCCTACAGAGATCACGCTCAATAGCAAGAATTACCAAATTTTTCAATCTATCTTTGAGAATTGTTGACCTCTAGTAATTCTTCATTAGTTTGAGGCGCGAGAAGCTTCTTTCACCAGATTACAGAATTACGGCTAATGCTTAATGCCGTTTTAATTTATTGCGCGTAGGATTGGCGTTTTCCATATTGAATGACACCCCAAAATGACAATTTTTGTCTATATATTCCGTATATTTTCAGAACTTTTTCCTATCTTTTGGTTTTTCAGGAGATTTCCAGGAGCTCCTGAAAAATCGACAGGAGGGCTCGGGAAATCTGTTTTAAGTTCTAAAATGGTTTAATTTAATAATTTATACATCAAGAATTAGCGCGGGTCCTATGAAAGTGCGGGGCCCACTGCGGTCGCATAGGTTGCTCTGGCCTAAGGCCGGCCACCGGTCGTCTAGTATTTAATAATAGGCCTATATTCAGCGTGATTCAATGTCATTTTCATAACATTAGAAATAATCAATGAACATTATCGATTCCGAACCTCGTTCCGGCCTGAGAAAGTCTATTATTGTTTTAGAAAGTGACGTCATAAAAATACTTGGCACTGAGATACATGTACTGGTAATTTTGTGACACGACCCTCGTGACAGTGTTTTATGGTTTAGTTGGATCTGTAAACAGAGAATATAACATCAGAGCTACTTGACAGTTAGAGGTAAAGAAAAGATTTTTACATAGTTTAATCTATCTATCTATCTATCTATCTATCTATCTATCTATCTATCTATCTATCTATCTATCTATCTATCTATCTATCTATCTATCTATCTATCTATCTATCTATTTATCTATCTATCTATCTATCTATCTATCTATCTATCTATCTCTATCTATCTGTCTATCAATCTATCTATCTATCTATATCTATCTATCTGTCTGTCTATCTGTCTATCTATCTATCTATCTATCTATCTATCTATCTATCTATCTATCTATCTATCTATCTATCTCTATCTATCTGTCTGTCTGTCGGTCTGTCTATCTGTCTATCTGTCAGTCTGTCTATCTATCTATCTATCTATCTATCTATCTATCTATCTATCTATCTATCTATCTATCTATCTATCTATCTATCTATCTATTTATCTATCTATCTATTTTATATATATATATATATATATATATATATATATATATATATATATATATATATATATATATATATATAAGGACTTGAATTTTGAATGACTTCTTTAATAAACGAGTCTTATCGCTAAAACTTTTAATACTTTATTTTTATACGAGAGACGTGAAGGAGGCTTTATGTTAAGAGAATGTAATAGATAACAATTATGTCTAACCTACATTGTTAATTTAAAAAAAATGTTTACTTCTTTGACATTAATTAAGTTTGATTTGGTGTTAATTGCTATTGTTCTGTATTTTACCAGTCTGAGCGTTTAAATGCTTTGAAGCTCAGCACGGTATGTATGAATGGCGTGTCGTAGAATAATGTCCAGCCTTACCAGTCTTATCCTAGTGGTCACAATGGTTGGAACTGCTGGAACTAAAGGATGGGATGTCCCTCCAGATCCCTACGGTGACCCAGATAATTCTCATGGCTCACATGAGCTGGACCATAGCGAGAAACTTCTTGAGCTGTCCGTAGATGGCCATATCTTTGGAGTGGATCATCTAAATGCTGCATTCAACTGGAACACATTCGACAAGTAAGCAGGTCAATTTTTTATGCATTTATACAAATAAGTGGGTCAAATAAATGCGTTTCTTATTTATACAAGAGGGTCTTGTGTCTGTGTATTTATATAATTAAATGGATCAGGTATCTATGTATTTATACAATAAGTGGGTCAAGGGTTTCTTTCTTTATACAAGTAAGTGGGTCAAGGGTTTCTGTATTTATGTCACGTGTTTTGAAACTTTATATATTTATACAAGTAAGTAAGCTTCTCATTCTCTCGACACAGCAGATACTAAACGAAATGTTCTCTTTTTAAAACTCAATATGTCGTCTGTTGTATAGTAATAGTATCTACCATCACTCTCTACCCTAGAACTGTTGTTTAGTAGCTACTATAACTCTCTACCCTAGAACTGTTGTAATTTTCTTATAACACTAGCGACTCTCGTTGTTATAAATCATAAAACACAATATACAACTTTTCCTTATTACTATTAGTAATTTTTCTTATAATATAACATAGTCTATACCTAAACAGTCACCATCTTTTATATTCTTAGGTTTCTGCAATGTTTGTGTGGCGTGGACAATGGCGGATGTGACGTTGTGATCAACGGTGACACAGTCGAGAAAGTTATTGTTAACGAAGGACCCATTACAACAATGGCTACCAACAAATACATCTGCAGCGCCATGGATGGCACCAGCATTAGGTGCAAGAGGGCTGACGATGATGGCAAGCGAGCTTTCACTGTGGAGGGAGACCACTGCCCCTTGCAGAAAGTCGACGTCTATTGGGTGAAACACCAGAGACTTGATGTCGTTGTGAGGAAGGGATACTCCAGCTCCATGTTGAGATGCATCGACCGATGCCGATACATCGACGGCAGAGATGGCCACGGCGTCAGCAAGGTTCTCAAAGCTGTCATCATTTCCGTCGTGTGCCTCATCGCCACCTGTGCCCTCGTGATCACCGTCTGCCTCGTCAAGCGTCTCAAGCGGAAAAGCAAGGTCAGAGTTCAAGAAAAGGTCAAACCCATTGAACCCGATAACCCGGAAAAGATTGCAAAGAGTGATATGAAGTATAGTCCCACCTCTGTACTTCCACCGTATTCTTATTGTGACTCATCAAATCACTATGACGGCAACAACTTAGAAAAAGGATCGCCTCCAACACAGCATGATTTATTCAATACAGAAGGGGGAGGAACTACTTTTGAAAACGCCGGCGAGTTGCCTCTCTTACAATGGCGTAGGGATACAAGATTAATGGCGCCTCCCTACGAAAGCGCCCCACCACCCTATTACACTATATGTAAACCACTAACCACCATCAACGAAGAGATGATACTGACCCAAACTCCCTCGGCAGCCCAGGTCAATCTGCCTGAGAAGGAAACTAGCGTAGAAATGCCTAGCGAACCACGACTTAAGCGAGACAAACGACGTGCGTTAGTTGGTATCTCTTCCTAACCGAATGCCGTATTATGTATACTCATTAATGTAATATTTGTAATCTCTTTATGGTTAAAAACTTTATAATATGTATTTTTTCAAACGTTACTTGAACCGGTTGTCGATTTTCATAGTTAAGTTAATAAAAGTAATCTGCTCTTGGTTTTCATATTAATTTTTTAAACATCTGGTTTACATTCTTTACGCAATAAAATTGCAATAGCATATGCAAAGAAGAGAAAACGAAATGTACAAATGTGGGGGCGATATAATGGAGCTTATAAGAAATGTAAGAAAATGGAAATAGGAGGATTGGGCTTTATTTTTAACTTTAAAAAAATGCGATGTCAAGGACGATATAAGCCCTGTTGTGAACTAAATAACGTAAATTCTTTGTGTTACAAAGCGCCAGAGCTTAGAAAATTGATTCTGCGGTTCTTATAATATACACAAATTATCAGATTTAATGAGTCCTAAAATACATGTACTTCTATATTTTGTTCAACAGATACACACAAACAAAACAAAAAAGTTTACTGCACCCTGTGATCCTTACAATAAAACAATTAATATATGTAGTTGTTTTATCATTGTTACTGGACTAGAGAAACGTATATAAGAATTATTGTAAATAAATATTTATTTTTTTGTAGCTTTACCGTTGACTTCTTTGAATAAACATAGCTGAACAGATTCTTATTGTTTCTTTTATATTCAATAATCATTTACAAATTAGAAGACAGAACAAGACACGTAATATTTTTTAAAAGACAATACATCCTTGGTGAAGCGGATGGTTCCTCCTATAAAGGCAATCACTTTGCTCTTAACATCAAATAAATAAAAAATTAAAAAAAAAAGATTGTTTACACCTGTCTCAATTCCACCCACCCCCCTCCGATAGAATCATGGTTACACCCATGTATAAACAGGTCTATACTCATAGTATAGAAAATTATAGTCTGGTGATATAAATCAATGTTGAAATAAAAAATTAAAAGACGGTAGTCTGGACTAGAGTACTGAATGTAGTTAGAGACGTAGTGTTGATATTGTGTCTTAATAAACTGTAAATGTATCATAAACAAATGTATATTGTCACAAATTAATTCAGGCTAGCTTATGAATTCCACATAAAAACTGTTCGCAAAATATTCCTGAACGTCTATTTTTTTTTTAAAAAAGCTTATATCAATTCCTTTTGTCTGTTTGCTTGTCTATATATCTGTCTTTCTGTCTGTCTGGTAAAAGGTTTGTTTTCCCCCCACACCCATTCTCGGAATAAGTTGAAACTTTACACAATTATTCATTGGCATAGACAAGACATTAATCAATTTAAAAAATCAATAATCAGTCAATTGATTACTAGTAAATAATTATTTTGTTTGATACCAACAAAGGAAATTAATCCTCCAGTATCGCATAAACGGCTGAATATGTAGGGTTCAGACAGACCCTTTCGATAACTGAACACGTTATTTCTCCCGCACCCATTCTTGGATAAAGTTGAAACTGCAAACAACTATATATTGTACCTAACAAAACATTATTCAATGAAAAAATTAACAAATTGTAAATTGGTAACCTGATCATCAACACAAGGCTTATCTCCCCTTAGTGTAGTGCATTTCTGTCAACAAAATGAATGAATTACGACCAATCGATTCACTATTGTTTTTGTTTGTTTACCCTATTGATTCATGTGTTGTTATTGACAATGAATACTTGTGCAAAAGTTTCAACTTGACCCCAGGCTGGCAAGTGGGAGAACCAACATGTACAAGACAGACAGAGTGAGTCGATAGAAGCTTTGTCAAAACAGGCACATAGTAATTCATCGCTGTGCTCGGCTTCCTGGCTCCACCAATCGAGAAATGCTGCGTCAAGCCTAAATGTATTGCAGTTAGAGCTTTACACAATGTACCAGTTTGTGATCAACTCTAAAGAAAAATCAATAATCTACTGGGATCCATAAAGTTTATTGTTATTCTCAGTTTGATACGATGGGGTCTTAAAGACTAGTCACTATATATGCATATTTATATATTGCAAACGTATGTGTGTGTGTTTTTTTCCACTTGTGATAGTTATGTTAATACTCAAGATCTAGTAATGAACTTTCCATTTTACATCATTTAAACACTTTGGTTTTTGTGTGCCAAATTTAATATCCTCGTTTTGGATGGTTGTCTTTATTTGACAATAACTTAAGACTGGTAGAGGACAAAGTAAGACTGGTAGAGGACAACGTACGACTTGTAGAGGACAACGTAAGACTGGTAGAAAACAAAGTAAGACTGGTAGAGGACAACGTAAGACTGGTAGAGGACAACGTAAGACTGGTAGAGGACAACGTAAGACTGGTAGAGGACAAAGTAACACTGGTAGAGGACAACGTAAGACTGGTAGAGGACAACGTAAGACTGGTAGAGGACAACGTAAGACTGGTAGAGGACAACGTAACACTGGTAGAGGACAACGTAACACTGGTAGAGGACAACGTAAGACTGGTAGAGGACAGCGTAACACTGGTAGAGGACAACGTAAGACTGGTAGAGGACAACGTAAGACTGGTAGAGGACAACGTAAGACTGGTAGAGGACAACGTAAGACTGGTAGAGGATGATCTACTAGACTAAGACAGGTAGAGGATGATCTACTAGACTAAGACAGGTAGAGGATGATCTACTAGACTAAGACAGGTAGAGGATGATCTACTAGACTAAGACAGGTAGAGGATGATCTATTAGACTAAGACAGGTAGAGGATGATCTACTAGACTAAGACAGGTAGAGGATGATCTACTAGACTAAGACAGGTAGAGGATGGTCTACTAGACTAAGACAGGTAGAGGATGGTCTACTAGACTAAGACAGGTAGAGGATGATCTACTAGACTAAGACAGGTAGAGGATGATCTATTAGACTAAGACAGGTAGAGGATGATCTACTAGACTAAGACAGGTAGAGGATGATCTACTAGACTAAGACAGGTAGAGGATGGTCTACTAGACTAAGAGGGGTAGAGGATGATCTACTAGACTAAGACAGGTAGAGGATGATCTACTAGACTAAGACAGGTAGAGGATGATCTACTAGACTAAGACAGGTAGAGGATGATCTACTAGACTAAGACAGGTAGAGGATGGTCTACTAGACTAAGACAGGTAGAGGATGGTCTACTAGACTAAGACAGGTAGAGGATGATCTACTAGACTAAGACAGGTAGAGGATGATCTATTAGACTAAGACAGGTAGAGGATGATCTACTAGACTAAGACAGGTAGAGGATGATCTACTAGACTAAGACAGGTAGAGGATGGTCTACTAGACTAAGACAGGTAGAGGATGATCTACTAGACTAAGACAGGTAGAGGATGATCTACTAGACTAAGACAGGTAGAGGATGATCTACTAGACTAAGACAGGTAGAGGATGATCTACTAGACTAAGACAGGTAGAGGATGATCTACTAGACTAAGACAGGTAGAGGATGATCTACTAGACTAAGACAGGTAGAGGATGATCTTCTAGACTAAGACAGGTAGAGGATGATCTTCTAGATTAAGACAGGTAGAGGATGATCTACGAGACTAAGACAGGTAGAGGATGATCTACTAGACTAAGACAGGTAGGATACATGACACGCAGGAGATAATGCATATTTACAAGACAGTCATTATTCATAAGGAGAAAGTCTTCTTAATTTTTTAAATTTTACTTCATCAACATAAATTTCTCAACATAAGAAATAAACATGCACGTGATGCAGTGAATCATAATCCTACTTTTTTTGCCTCCTTCATTCAACAATCTGCCCCCCCCCCCCTCCATCTCTTCCCATACTATTATATTAGACTTTTATGATTATATTCAGGATATATATATATATGTACATTTCAGGGCCCAAACAAAGGCATAGAGAAGCTCTGTTATGACCATTTCTTTTGTTTTTGTATGAAGATTGAACACACTGCGGTCCGAACAAAACCTGATATAGATGCCTTCGTGCAATCGATGCCTCATTTGACCCAGCATTTCGCCAAAGAAGATAGTGAATAGAGTAGGAGCAAGTACACAGCCCTGCTTCACGCCATTTTCTATTGGGAAGTGATCAGACAGATCACCATTGTCTAGTCTGGCCTTTTTTGTCTCACATGAAACTGCTTGAGAATGGATAGGAGCCTAGTAGGCATCCGAACCCGGCCAAAATCCTCCACAAACCATCGCGACTGATCGTGTCGAAAGCTTTGGTGACTGGTGAGGTCCACTTTTCTATCAAAACTTATTTGAGAGCCTTTCTGGTATATGGAATTTGGAATTCGCCTCCCACTTCAGCTTCTACAGACCATTTGCATTATTAACTTTTTACATTTTTTTTTGTTTTTGTTTTATAAGTTTTGGCTTTCCTACAAATATTACTTCTAAGTCTAAAACTCCTGCAAGATAGTGGGGGATAAAAGCGGACAGTGTTCGAACTGAGAACATCGTACTGACATTCCAAGACGCATTCACGACCAGGCAGCATTCGAGGCTCTCTTTGAGCTCTTTGTTTCATGTCAATCGTTTCTCCACGCGCTTAGTCTAACACCCGCTTCATACCATCATCTATTAAGCCTGGAGTCCTATGTGTGTCTGTGGTAGTCCGAACTGAGAAAAGATAAGCCAGTGTCACGTATACAGTATCTATATTTAGCCGCCCAAGGTTACCAGACAGAACTTATTAGCTCGGGGAATTCCTTCACGCAGCAGGATCATGTTTGGAAATAAATGTGATTGGTTTTGAAATATTAATTATTGTACATTGAGCTGCATTTATTGGTTGGCATTGCAACGAGGGGATGTTAGACACGTGACAACGCTATACCCGGGAAAAGGATTCTAGATTTTTAGTCAGTGTCGTACGGAACGTGTTATGATTCAGACGTATATTTTACATTATTGTGTAGATCATTTATTTAGCAGAATTATATTTATTCTGTTCTATTCAAGTACATTTAACCATTGTAATTATTTGTGAATAGCTTTTCCAAGTTTTGAATTAAAGCATTTGTTTTAGACGAAGAGAAGTTTCTTCATTGAATATAGTAACATACTTAGATCGACTTAGCGATTGGCAACTTCTAGATGATCCTCTTATCAACTGGCAACATTCTGAATGATCGTATTATCAATTAGATCTAGCTACTTTTATACGATCATCTTATTAAAAGACGATTTCAAGATCCTCGGCAATTACGATCATTGATTGTGCTTCAACGTGACATCTTGACATCAAGTTTAATTGTAACATCTAGCACTATTGATGATCGTAACAGCCAGCTTGATAATTGACTGACAATGTTAAGTGCACACTGGGCTGGTTACCTAGTGACTTGAACGGCCATGGAAAATTAACAATATATATATATATATATATATTATATATATATATATAATATATATATATATATATATATATATATATATATATTGATATTTTCAGAAAACAACATTCTTTAAACAAAATAACAAGAGAAAACAAACATGGGAAAACAAATGGCACATCGGAAAATAAAACACATTAAAGTACAAAACAAACAAAACATAAAAAAAAAAGATTTTAAATAGTCGAGAAATATTTATCAAAGTATGAGAATCCTGTTCAAGTATACATTTTTTTCTTAAATTAAAAAAAAAAGTAGGACTAAAGTTCAAATCTCACAAACAACTGAAAAAGTATCGGAGCAGGTGGTAGCGACAAGTGCTTCAGAAGGTAAAGCGAAATAGACACACTGGTTGCTAGTGTTGTAATCTGCAGAACAGAAAATAATATGTCAATATGATCAATAATGACTTTGAACAAATATGGAATTCTTATATACTAAACGATGTCATTTAGAACTTCAGTAGGTGTCAAGACACATGAGTGTAAGTTGTTTTCAGACTTAAACCTCTAGACACTGGCTGTATACTCTTATGCAGTAATCCCGCAAGCTCCTGTACCATATTGCCTTATTGGAGAGCGTGAACAAATGGCTTCCAGATATTTTTGTGTTCTCGCTGGATCAGAAAGTCGACCAAAGAAGAAGATCTTGATCTAGATTAAAAGATCACACGAAGTCTGTGAGGAGTTTTTACTTTTTATCTGGTAAGGACAAAATACACGAATATATAGTTATTGGATACGAAAAGTTTTGTGGTGCAATGAATGTATTCATACAGTGCATCTTTTCATTCCCTTGTAGAGCATCACCAGAGAATGCTGACCTTCAAAGCTGCAAGAGGCCCGAACAAGACTCTGGGCCCGAAACCCTCCTAGACTATATAGAAAACTGCCTGACCTAGAAACCAATGCGCGGTTCAACTAAGTTCAAGGATTAGGCTACTCATCTAAACCCTCCAACATATTAATGCGCGGTTCAACTCAGTTCAAGGATTAGGCTACTGATCTGAACCCTCCAACATATTAATGCGCGGTTCAACTCAGTTCAAGGATTAGGCTACTGATCTGAACCCTCCAACATATTAATGCGCGGTTCAACTCAGTTCAAGGATTAGGCTACTGATCTGAACCCTCCAACATATTAATGCGCGGTTCAACTCAGTTCAAGGATTAGGCTACTGATCTGAACCCTCCAACATATTAATGCGCGGTTCAACTCAGTTCAAGGATTAGGCTACTGATCTGAACCCTCCAACATATTAATGCGCGGTTCAATTCAGTTCAAGGATTAGGCTACTGATCTGAACCCTCCAACATATTAATGCGCGGTTCAACTCAGTTCAAGGATTAGGCTACTGATCTGAACCCTCCAACATATTAATGCGCGGTTCAACTAAGTTCAAGGATTAGGTTACGGATCTGAACCCTCCAACATATTAATGCGCGGTTCAACTCAGTTCAAGGATTAGGCTACTGATCTGAACCCTCCAACATATTAATGAAAACGAAGAAGAAAAATTGTGTTCATTGAAACTTTTTAAAAAAGTTTCTAGTAGTCACTCTTAACAACATCAGAGGCATAGCAGCCGGGTGGTAAAGCGCTTGGCTTTTGTACCGAGAGGTCTATAGTTCGAGTCTCGGTGAAGACTGGAAGTTTGGATTTTTAGGACGCCCCCAGTCCATCCAACTCTCTTTCACCACTAGGCAGATGGTCATTGTGCTGACCATTTGATAACCTCGTTAACCGTAGGCTATAGAAATAGATGACCTTTACATCATCTTCCCTGTAGATCGCAAGGTCTGAAATGGGTTTACTTTTTATTACACAATAACATTTCTTCCTCTTAATGGTACAACCAAACAAACACCTTTCTTTTGAACTGTGATAACTTTTAGAAATCAATACATGCTTCTTGTAAATTACACTGAAAGAAGCAGCTATAGACTGTACTATAACGATTGATTTAATTTACACGCGCCCACTTACTCGGCTTCTTTTAGAAACAAGCTCTATTCAGTTTGCTAGAATAGATTTTTCAGCTGGTTAGTTAACAATTCGTTCCATGAATATCTGACTTAGCCAATCGATTTTGTAATCATTTTAAATGCATGGCGATAATAAGTTTGCTGGCTACTAATTGGAACTTAATTTTTAAAAGAAAAACGAAATAACTGTTTAACAAAATATTAATTTCAAGAGGGTTTCGAGATAAAATAGATAATAGCGTGTAACATCTGAGCTAGAGAGTCGACTTCAAGAAACATAAGGGCTGCTTCTTTCTCAGAACACTGTCCGTTGTTCAACTAGGAGAGAACAAGGAGCCACCATTGTCTTGTACACGTTAGTGTCTATGTTCTACCGCAGTGCACAGGTTTGAATCATCTGGTGTTTTGTCTTGGGTTCTTCTGTGCCTATGTTGTCTACATTTTTGTCACGGTATTTTCTGAAACGCCTTTAATCGAGACTAATCGTTATAGAAGGTCTCAACACTGACCTGTGACGTCGCAACCTGTGGGCAGAGGACACCGATAGCTTGTTGTCGCGCCGTTGAGACATGTGATGTGGCAACTAGCTATTGGTCTCTACTGCCTACAGGTTGCTACGTTATGGGTCAGTGTTAAGGTCTTGTATGACGAATGGTAAGTACCCCAACAAAATAGCGCGAACAAAATAGCGCCAACAAAATAGCGCCGACAAAATAGCGCGAACAAAATACCGCCGACAATATAGCGCAGAAAAAAAATTATTTTAGTCATTTTGCAGGAAACACTTTAGATATCTTAAAACATAAATAAACAAAATCATAATAAGGTAAAATGAATTATTTCAAAATATGGCATTTATTTACATTATAAAAGTGTACTTCGAAAACACGCTAAGATACTTGTCAAATTTACACAAACACACACACACACAAACTTTCACAAAGTTAAATTGTAGGAAATGTCACGTAGAAAAATTCCATCACTGGCTTGTTTCCATACATTAGCAATATAGCTTCCAGTCGTCTGTAAAGTTGGAGGTACTTTGTCTTGCTTGCAGCTTTACTCCGTTCTCCAGCATTGTACCTCAGAATCTTGTTCTCAGTGTTCTCCTGTTCTCTGAGGGAGTGAGGGATTAACTTGTACACATTAGGGTGATGACTGTCAATAGACAGATGAAATGCAAGGTGCCATCCCTCCACTGAATTGTTTGTTCGTGGTAGATTGTCCTGCACACGATCTCTAACATTCCATAATGCTATTGGAAATCTTGGAGTCACTCTGCAGTTTCGTCTCTGGCAACCAATATAGCTGTTCTCCCAATAGTCATAAAAATTCAAATACAAATTATATAAAATTTAAAGTACTCTCGTTCTCTGCAAATATGGCATAATTTCAGATGTATAAATATTGAAAAAGATAGAGACATTAACAAAATGATGCCCAAGACAGTAAATTACCAATAATCCGGTACTTTTATACACATCATATATAAGTCCGCGCTATTTTGTCTTGCGCTATTTTGTCGGGAAATTTCGCGCTATTTTGTCGGCGCTATTTTGTCCGCGCTATTTTGACGGGTCACCCGAATGGTCTCGATTTAATGCGGTTACAAGTTTAGTGATTTTCTTTTGTCTTATTGCAGGCATCTTTAGAAGATGTTACCACCCTTTTAGATGAATGGTCCTAAAGGTTGAGTTTTCTTTTAAACTCATTATTATAATATTAATTAAACAGCTCGTATATTATGAACCGCTTTCAGATAAATTAATATTATAAAGTACATCAGCATTCTCTGGTGACACTCCACTTGGGCAGATTTCACTAGTTCCGATTTCGAGCTTCCGGAAGATATGCTGTCTCATTATGTTGTGTCCGGATCTGAGGCGAAAGGTTTAGACATTCAACATCATGGCATGAGATAATGACGTAATATTAATATAAAAACACATTTCATACACTCATTTGGGGACCCCGTCAAGTGGGGGCCCGGTTTTTTTTTTAAATGTAGACACCCCCTCCCTAGCTACGCTTTCAGTTACTGTTTTTAAATAGAACGTTTTGAAACTCATCATCTTGTATGTAATATTTACCTGTGGCTAGTATGGGCAGCAGATCATTGGCTAGCTCTTGGTTGTCGTCAGACCACTGGAATTCACAATTGGAATCCGAATCATACAGACCCACCCAAACGTTGGCAGCAAAGTTAGATAAGTAGTTAAACTTATCCAGTGACTTTGTAGTGTAAAGTTGACTTCCACGAGCTATGACAATACATAGGAACATTAGCTTAACGAAATTATTTTTATATGAAAATATATAAGTGAATGTGTGTTTTTTTTTATTGCGGATTTTTATTACAAAGCTTATATCACTCTGATCCAAGCTACTTGGTACAATTACACTTAATTCAAGCTTTGTTTTTTTTAAAAGTATTTATATATATACTAGACATGTGTTACCCGCGACCCGCGGGTCTTTATTTGCGCATAACAGTCGATATAGTCACTGAGAGTGTTTTGTAAACAATTAAACGAAATAATAATGTAATAAGTAAAGCGAATGTGTCAATGTAAAAATAGCGTGAATGAAGCTATCAAATCAAAATAGCTAATAGGCTTAAATCCATTTTTCAAATTAAAACATTTGCTTGTAGGCCTACATATATTTGATTAAAATTTGAGATGAATAGACTTAATTTTGTATGTTCATGTGTTAAAGTATAAAGTAGATCTTGAGGTAGACATAGATCTAAATCTACAATAATCGAGTTAAAAATTGGCTTTTATAGAGTTCATTCTGTGTAGCGCATGCGTGACCTTTTTTCATGAACAAACATAGGCCTATCTCAACACGGCTACGCAGCTTTAGCGAACAAAAGACGAATGTATTAAAAATGCTTAAGAAAAACAAATTTGAATGTTAATTTGATTAAAATATGAAATGAATGGACAAAAATTAGTATGTTTATGTGTTGAAGCATAAAACTATCTTTGCGAAAAGAAGTTTTATCATCTTAGAGTTCAATAAGAGTTTTAGACCTAGGCCTAGGAATAGACTCAATAGAGAGATGTGTTAATGTGTAACCATTTGTTAATGTCTAATGAAAGGATGTTCGCCAGGAAATCTGTTGTCCCAGATATCAGGAACTAATTTATGTAAAAAATGCTTTTGAATTATCTAGTGGATTGGATTTAGATGTATGTTAAAGTTAGCTAATGATCCTTTCACGTTATTTCTCTTTCGCTACGAAAATAATATTAGTTTTGCGAAAATGGGTTTACCCGAAGTCGATACATTCTTATCTATTAAAAACGAAAATTGCGATAGCTTTGTTAAATGAATGGGATTATAAAGTGAGCAATTAAACGAAATAATCTTTAGTACGTTCTTTAAGCTATGTGGCAATTTATGTGGACAACTTTTCCCCTAGGCGAATTGCCATGTGACTAAAAAGACCAATCTTGTTACCAAGCTTATATCAACTCATTCTGTTTGTCTGGTAAAAAGTTTGTACACGTTATTTCTACCACACTGAATCTCGGGATCAATTTGATTTTTTGCACAATTATTTCTTTTACTCAATAACGCAAGAATATTTTTTTTAATTAACCAATTAGTTAATTAACTATTGGTAATTAATTATTTTGTTTGGTATCCCGAGCAAGGGACAGAAATTATACTTGACAGAAGAGGTGGTATAAGGTGAAGATACCACGTTCTATCTCTTCCATCCCTTTCCAACTGTTCCAGATAAGTGATAGGATCATAGCGTACTGAGAAAGCTAAAAGCATGAAATTGCGCTAAACACAAACAGTAGGTAAAAAAATTTCTAATCGCACAGATTTATTATTATTTGTCTGGATCTATTACAAATTTAATAACATGACTGATCCAAACTAATTGATAAACTTAACAGAAGCTTTGTTTCTTTAAAAAAAAAGCATTTTTTGTATTTTGCTTGTTAATGCTCCTATCGGCTAGGGGATCACTAAGAACACGTGACAAAATAATAATAGAACTAAAACAGAAATTGTTAGTAGGGGAATTACTTTTTGATTTCCCAGTGGTCTAACTTCAAACCATTTCTTACCTACACAGTAGGATTGTGCCTCTAGAAAGTTAAAATCCTCATTACTCTGCTTGACACACAAGCTTTCACTCTCTAGTTCAATCGGCGTGAAGCCTGTAGGGCATTCGATACGAGGCACCCAGAACAGTTGTGGAACATCAGCTCTAGGAGGGTCAATGACAACAAAACCAGAACCTGTGCAAATAAAAGTCTTTTATGAATATCTATGTTCTAAGTCTTTTGTAAATATCTATGTTCTAAGTCTTTTGTAAATCTCTATGTTCTAAGCCTTTTGTGAATATCTCTTTCTATGTCTTTTGTAAATATCTATGTTCTAAGTCTTTTGTAAATATCTATGTTCTATGTCTTTTGTAAATATCTATGTTCTAAGTCTTTTGTAAATCTCTATGTTCTAAGTCTTTTGTAAATATCTATGTTCTATGTCTACTGTAAACATGGGCGTAGCCAGGGGGGGGGGATTGGGGGTTCAACCCCCCCCCCCCCGAAATGAAATCCCCCCTCAGGGGGGGGGGAACGGAAATCAGTGACTGATTTTTTGCTTTCATTTTGTTTATTTTAGGTGAGATTTTAATACTAAAGCATCACTTACCACAGCACAGCCGAGGGGAGTTTAAGTTAAAAACCCTCTATCAGGGGGTTTTGAGTTAAAACAAAAAACTATCAGGGGGTTTTAAGATAAAAATCCCTCTACCAGGGGATTTTGAGTTTAAAACCCCCTACCAGAGGTTTTGAATTTAAAACCCACTACAGGGGTTTTGAGTTTAAAACCCCCTACCAGGGGTTTTGCAGTTACATCCCCCTCTTCTATAAACAAAACTACAAAAAATGCAAACGACAATCCCCAAATTCCAAAAAAAACAGCTAAGGAAGATTTTGACTTTAAAACCGCCTCCACAAATTACGATAAACCCCCTCTCAATATAACAAAAAGCAAATTATATACTCAAAGTTCTATGAGCCAAAGGGGTTTTTAGTTTAAGCCCCACCCCCCTCCAGTCGGGGTATGAAGCTAAAAAGTACCTCTTCAATATAAAAAAAGCAAATTACACACTATAAGATCTATGAGTGTAGCCAAAAGGGTTTTGAGTTTAAGCCCCACCCCCCTCCAGCGGGGTTTGAAGCTAAAAAATACCTCTTCAATATTAAAAAAAAAAAGAAAAACTACGCACTCAAAATTCTATGAGTGTAGTTAAAGGGGGGTTTGAGTTTAAGGGTTTTGATACTAAAAAATAACTCTTGAATAAAAAAAAAGCAAAATTACACTAAAATTCTTTGAGCGTAGCTAAGCTAATGAGGGGTTTTGAGTTTAAATCCCCCTCCTCCAGATGGCTTTTTTTTAAAATTTAAAACCCCTCCAGATGGTTTTGAGTTTAAAATTCCCCCACAGAGCGTTTTGAGTTGAAAACCCCTCTCTTCAATATTATTTTAAAGCAAACTACAGTCACCAAATTCTATGACCGTAGCTAAATGGGGTTTTCAATTAAAATAAAAATAAAAAACTCGAGAGATTTTTAAATTTAAAACCCTTAAACAGATGATTTTGACCTTAAAACTTTCCTTTTCGATATAAAATCTAAAGCGAAATACAGGCATATAATTCCATAAGCGTAATCAAGAGAGGTTACACATTTCTACCAGTGGCTGGGCTCCATTAATAAAGTGTGAATAGTCATCTGCCGAAATTGAAAAAACTAAATGTGGCTCAACAAAGATGGCTAAGACAGATTTTAGGAGTCAGTTATAGAGATTGGGTCTAAATCAAAGAAATCATATTCCGAAATGGGAGTCAAACCCATAGTAACGTTTTGACAGAGCGTCGCATGAGGTTCTCCGACAAAATGAATAACACATAATAAGAGTTGCGGAAACAGCTTGCCGGAAAATGCGCCAAACGGCGCGAGAGGGTCTAAGTCAGTAAGAATAGCACTTTAGGTTTTTGAAATAAAACTTTTTAATAGCAAGATAATGCACTGTAGATACCTCAGAATATGCATTTTGTTGGATTTCAATACCAGAAATAGTGCTCGGCGGCGGGGCTTCGCCCCGCGCTGGGGGAGCGCTGCGAGCTCCCCCAGACCCCGTTGCTGGCTAGGGCGGGGAGTCTACAATTGTAGTTTTCCACTAACTCCAGGAAGAACCTATTCTAGGGCACAATAAACGTCTTCCGAAAGGGTCAGAATGCAGTAAAGATTAATTGTGTACACACACACATATATATTTTTTTCCCGCCCCCCCCCCCGAAAAAAAATCCTGGCTACGCCCATGATTGTAAATATTTATGTTTTAAGTCTTTGTGAATATCTATGTACTAAGTCTTTTGTAAATATCTAAGTTCTATGTCTTTTTATTTTGAATTTAAGAAAATGCACTATCGTAATTGGTGATATGGAATATATAGTTATTGGATACGAAAAGTTTTGTGGTGCAATGAATGTATTCATGGATTGCATCTTTTCATTCCCTTGTGGAGCATCACCAGAGAATTCTGACCTTCAAAGCTCCAAGAGGCCCGAACAAGACTCTGGGCCCGAAACCCTCCTAGAGAAAAGAGACTATACAGAAAACAGCCTGACCTGGAAACCAATGCGCGGTTCAACTCAGCTAAAGGATTAGGCTACTGATCTGAACTCTCCAACATATTAATGCGCGGTTCAACTCAGTTAAAGGATTAGGCTACCCGGTACTGATCTGAACCCTCCAACATATTAATGCGCGGTTCAAATCAGTTAAAGGATTAATTGTTTTAAGTCTTTTCTAAATATATATGTTCTAGGTCCAAGCAAACTGATAAAATATTCAAATATCAACTCTTGACTAAAATAGCTGCAGTTCCATCTTTCCGTAGTCTTTAAGGATGTGTACCATAACCTCGTTAGATCCGAATATGAAGACCTAATAGTCTATCCAGACAGCACTGACCCTGACAGACGCACTGCTACATGAATTGATAGGGATAACTATTGCGTTAGAAGCTATCAGAGCCCAAATGTCCAACAAGGAAACCAGCGCGACCATTGTCTCGCTCCTGTCTCCTAGCCCAGGTTGGCTCGGGAATGGGTCACCGCGATAGAAGAGACTGTCGGCACCGCAGGTAACATCCGCTTATTTATTGGAGCTGTCGTTTGTATGTAGTGGACGCCCTTACATTGCGGCGTGAGGAGCGATGAGGTGGCAGACGTCTCGCAAGGAAGAGCGCGTTATCAGCTACGTATTTCTACAGCACGTTTCTACAGACAGCGGCAGAAATCCGAGCACTCATTTATGAGAAGTTTTTAACTTAAAATCTAGTGAGGAATTCAATCAGTTTGAGTTGTCTGGTAGCATGTGCGTCTCCCAGATCGCAGAGGGCTAGTTTGCGTCTGCTTTTTTATAGCATGTGCACCAATGTTTTCAATTATAGCAACTAGTGAATCATCTTCTCAAACAAATCATTTAATCGAGCGACAAATCGAGCTACTTATTAATAAGTAGACTTTTAGACTTTTATGACAATAATTCTTTAATTTAGAAATGTGTTTTTAACTTTGTTTGTTTATATGTATATAAACAAACAAACAAATGAATTAACATAATCTCCCTTAGATTGCATAATTTATTTTTAAAACAAAACGGTTTTATTTTAGAGAGCAAAAAAAATGCTCTATTGCACCAGAACTTTGCATGTGGCAAAATATTTGACATCGGATTTTCAATAACTTTCTTAGTTTTTCAGAACTGAGTGTGACAGACGGACAGACTGACAGAACGACTACACAAAACTAATATCGACTTTTCCACTTTTGGAACAATAAAAATGTTGTTATAATTCTAATTTCGCATAGGCTTATGGTTACAGAAAAAAAAAAGAACGTGTCGAAGGGTCACATGTCATGTGGCGTGATGCCGAACCCCTAATAAATCTTTTACATTCCACATCATACAGCAAGAAAGCTGACGATAACATGTTAAGTTTTATAATGTAAATATAGCTAGACGTGACAATGAGTTGGCATAGGCTTACCTGTGAATTGTTAAGTTTTATGTTGTGAAGATTGATAGACATGACAATGAGTAGACCAGGCTTACCTGTGAATTGTTAAGTTTTATGTTGTGAAGATTGATAAACGTGACAATGAGTAGACCTAGGCATGCCTGTGAATTGTTAAGTTTTATGTTGTGAAGATTGATAAACATGACAATGAGTAGACCAGGCTTACCTGTGAATTTTTAAGTTTTATTTTGTGAAGATTGATAGACATGACAATGAGTAGACCAGGCTTGCCTGTGAATTGTCAAGTTTTATGTTGTGAAGATGGATAAACGTGACAATGAGTTGACCCAAGCTTGTACGTGAACAGTGACCTGTATTTAGTCAGATTTATCACTTACCCAGTACACAGGTTGAATTGAAACGAAAATAAATGAAGGCCCGACACTGAGTTCCGTGGGATGCACATCTCATGGCACAGTTTGTCTGCGTAGGAGAAGTGTATGTTTTGTTAAATATAAGTAGAGACTTGTTTAGGTCAGTGAGTACTATAAACTTTGTTGCATTCAGACATCCAACTGTAAGAGATATTAAAGAAAAAAATTATAATTTTATTTATGTATTTAATAACGTGAACTGCGAGACAACGTCTCGAAACTTCATCAATTTTCATTGACATGTTTATGTTCCTCAAGAGGTCCAGATGACAATCTGTTATAAGCATTACTTGCTTCTGTGGCCTACGGCTGGAGATGAGGATGGGATAATGTGGTCAGCACATAACGTACTGTATCTACTTTCTACGAATAATATCGGCTGGCTGGCCACGGAAATGCCGAACAAGTATGAAACTGAATTTCGTAACCTCTACTATGTTTAAACATTTGGGTCTCTCCATTTGTCAACGAAGTACTTTTACTACTGGGCATCGGTGAAGTGCCTTAATTAATGGGCATCATTAGCAGTGCCTGGCTCACTATGCGAACAGAGATGATAGTTACATTTGCTCTTCGCTGTTTCACTGTGAGTCTTTACATCAAGTGCATAAATAAATAACAAATTTCTACAACTTAAAAAAAAATAATCAAGAAAATAATACACGTTACATTTCAAGCTTGAGCTGTTTGTTTTTGTTGTCACCAGTTAACTAGAGGATAAGAAAACAAATCTAGCATAAGAAAACATTCCGGGCTCACATAGATCTCACCATCTACACGAGGAGGCACAAAGCCGCAGTGCAAAGCCCTCAGCACCCTGGTTTACATCAGTGATCTTCATCACATCTTGAAGATACCTTAAGTTTATTAGAGTGTTTTGTGGTCATATCTCATACTTACCGCGTTCTATTTCTTCAGCAAAGGTTTGAGTACCTATTAGAAGGGAAGTGGACATGAGGATGTCTGAAAATTTGGACTAACAAAATATCCCTTCTCCTTATTGTATGGTAAACTTACCACTGGTCTCTATGGCTTGACTTGTTTTAGTGAAGACAGTCTTTTAGCAAATTAAATTGCAAGTAAAGTTTTTATTTTATTGATTAATGTTTGTATTCCCCAGAGAAACGTTCATACTTCACTTTACAATAATATCTTCAATAAGTGTGCTACAATGTTTGTTTTTGTTGTATCTTTCATTTAGAAAAAAAAATCAAAGTAGCTAATAGTTGAATCCGGTTATTTTAACTCTTACTCTCCTAATGGACGATACCATCGTTCATTTGACCTCATCTAATTAAATTATATCAAAAGAGCATGCATTCCTTTTAACCCTATACCAAATAAAACATTTTCTGTAAACAATGGAAAACGTTATTGAAGCAAAAATGAAGAATTCCGTCGGAACGTGGAAAATGAAAAGGAGAGAAAGAGTTAAACTTAGTTTTCATAAATAAGCTTCTTGACAACAAGATGAGCTAATCCTGCAATAGTTTGAAGATATCAATAGTGTAGTTAAAATAATTAGTTGGTGCCTTCATACTTCAATATATTAAACTATTTGTGGAGCTCTTGGTTTGAATAAGTTTCAATAGTCCCTTCAAAAGTGAAGATTTTTTAAAGTTCTAACTTAAACCTTCTGTAGAACATGGATAGTTGCCGGACAGGCAGGTCTGCGATGGTTGCCGAACAGGGTTTGGACATGAGAACATTATGATGACAGTCTGTATCTAATTCCATGCACGATATTTGGTGACTCAAATGTAAAACTGTCAGATCCTGAATAAATTACTGGCATAAGTTCATAAAATCTAAGATGTATAACCAAAACCACTACTTCAGTAATTCTCTGTTCTGAGCCGAATGACCAGTCATCGCCAACGGATTCCAGCTATATGGTCATAGAGAACGGAAAAAAATGAAAACAAAAATCAAAGAATAAATATATTTACCTGTAACAAGAAATTGAAATAGTTTGACTTTCATCTTAAATCACTTTTAAAAGTCTTTTTGTTGACTTCTCGTTTTACAGAGAGTCAAAGTGTTATATTAAAGTACAGTGTCACATTATTACTATAAATCTCCTTAGTTGATGTTCCCTAGATACTGATGTCTAGATCTGAATGATTTCTCTACATTTGTATTCAGAACTATACACAATCACACGAAGAAACTAACAAAACCAATAACAACAATCATACCTGAACATTACACATGTAGACACAAACAAGAATTCCAACAGGAGGTACTTGAAACCATGGTTAGTACAAGAGCTCGCGCTTTTTATTGTTTTCCAGACACAACTAGCGCGTGCCATTGGTTTCTGCTCTTTGTGTCTGGTATTGATTTTCAGTACAGATTGAGAAGAAAAAAGAAGAATATGGAATGTCTTATGAAAAGCAAGTGTATAGAAACATGTCAGTCTAGTATTAGTCTAATGTTAAAGCTGTTTCGTATCAAAACGTAGTTTAAAAACACAAAAAAACCCGACGGAGAGTCTATCAGAGACCAATAGTTCACTTGAGATAACTCGTGAAGGACCTCTGAACTTCTCTGGAATGAAATTCAGAATATTTTCTACACGGCTCTCCTTTTCTTTCAACCTTGTAAGCCAATGCTGTTTTTTATTATAGTGTCCTGCTTGTCAAAAAGATTTAGTTGTTTTTTTTCCCTACAATTTATTGATTTCTTCCCGGAGTCTCACATAAGGCTTGTGAGACGAAGCTGGATTTCGAAGAGCATCGGTTCTCAACCTTTTTAGCTCGGAGACCACTTTTTACAATTCCTAACTTATTCGCGAATCCAACAGTATTATTTTTGTTAACAAGTATGATGTTACAAAATTTTAATTGGATGCCTAATGTAAATATATGATTTGCATTGCCAAAGCTTAATGTTTAATTACGGTACAATATGTCATTAATTTCTTGTAACCTACATTTCTCCTTATCTTTCAATTACAAATAAATGAAATAATTTCTTTTTGACGTGCACTCATTTATATTTGCATTTCATATTCCCACTCCACACATACGTGACAATTTTCTGTATTTAAACTTCATAACTAACAGGCTGTTTTGAGAAATAAATATATTATTGCAATTGGAAGAAGGTGCAACACAGACACATCGTACACGACCAAACTTTATGTATTAAAATTTTAATTTATGGTATATAAAGTTTTTAAATGCTCATAGATCCTGTTTTGCTGATTGTCACGCATTTAAAAAAAATCTTCAAAAAGTATAAGGAAACAAAAAAAAATTAAAGGGTAGACATTAAAAATTAAAGGGTAGTTCTAGACATAAGATTACTAGTTTTTTTCTATACACAAGATAGTTGTAGATGCTAATTTTGGTAAAGCAATTGAATAAAATAGGGTATATTGTAATGAACATTTACAAATATTATTGCATAATTGTATAGAATCATCAAATGTGAAGCGTGAACTATAAAGAAAACAAAGTTTGACTGATCGCATCAGAAATATGCTTGTATGTAATGTATTGTCTAAACTTACTGTGTTATTTGTAAATATTTTTTACTATCTAGTTTTTGGTTTTCACCCATTTAATTTTGATAAGATTTTTGTAATTGCTGATAAAAACTTTTCATTCATTGGCTTAATTAACCTCATTTCAGTTTCATAGTAATTAACATAAACTCCAACCACCCCCACCCCATTTCAACCAAAGAATATAAAATGAAAATCCAAATGTTTCTTCGGCATGGTAAAATAATGTGCATTCATATATATATTATGTCAAAACAACAGAGATGATCCTATCAAGTGTGGGATAGTTTAGATGTGATATTGTATTTGAAATAAATTTCATTTCTAATTTTACTTACTTGTATATCAATCAATACATTTTATTTTCATTGTGTCCTTAATTTTTTTTTATTGGTGTTGATCTAAGTTAATGTGTGGAACCACTGCTGATATGTTTAAAACCAGCAAATGCGCAAAGTGAATTATTATGCAAAATATCAATGAACTTGTGCCCACTATGTATGAAATATGTACAGGTTAAACTTTTAACATCTTACAAAATTTTAATGTAAATAAAAAATTTTTTCTTATACATTTCTTTTATATTTATTGTTGGGAACAACATTTTAATTTTTAATATTTAATTTCTTCTTCTGTCATCAAACGTTGTTGAATCTATTTCCTTTTTAATGTTGCTCTAGTAGTAGTAAAGATTTTAATCTTGCCAAAATATTTTAGCAATACATTTTTTTAAAACTAGCAATAGGAAGTGGACTAAAACTTTACGTCTTCTTTTTGAAGCTTTTTTTTTTTTAATTTTTTTTTTAATTTTCAATTTTAAATAAAGCTATTGTATCATTTTAAAACTTTTTACATTCGAGAAATTTTTTTTTTTTTTTTTAATAAATTTTAAAATTCTTAATAGGTTCTAAGAAGCCATGTTACCATCTGATTTTAAACTGCTTATTATTTACAAAATTATTAATGCACATATTTGTACAGAATTTGCATCATTTCTCAGAGTATTGACTTTTTAATACATTATTAATAGCGAAGTTGTTTTTTTTTTATTGCCAGAACTGTAATAACTCTTGTCATATGTCAAACATGAAGATGTCCATTCTACATTTTTCAAACATGTTTTCTATGAAATGTTTTGTCTTGTGATGTAGAAATCAATTATTGTTTAGAAACCATGAGTTATCTCCCAGGAAGGAAATGTGTATTTCCATATTAGGAATCAGTTCTTTTGTTTTGTACAATTAGTTTAACTTTTTGAATTTAGCCATAAATGTGGTGAAATTTTAATGTAAATATTTTATTTTACTTTTGCTGTGCTGTTTTGCTGCTAGGATGTAGAAATGGTTCTGCTAACATTTCAGGCATCCTGGTTGGCTACACCCACCTTAAGGAGGCATTCATTTCCTCACCAAAATGTGGTTTTAGTTTCTAATTACAGAAGAGGAAAAACAACTACACCATCATGTGAATGCCTCTTTTAAAAACTTTTTGTGTCAAAAGCTTTGCTTTTTTTGGTGGTGGGTGTTTTTCGTTTTAATTTTTTTTTTTTTATTCAAGATCTTGTGTCAGTAACATTGTCATGCATCTTGATATTTTTTCAAAATGAATATTGCATAAGTTAAGTAATGTAATGATCAAAGAGTTGAATGTCGTGTGATCACTTGTGTGTGGTCTTTGATGCTTTATGAACTTACAGCCCTGTCTAATGGAACAAAGCAACCATTTATTTGGTGACTGCCTCCTTCATACAGTAAATAGCATAAAAACAGGCAACAGGCAACAAAAACAATGTGAGTTAGTCTAACAATAATGTTTTCATGGTACAAAAAAAAATTAGCAAAACAAAAGTTTAACTAACCTTAATTTTGCTTTGCAAAACACATTGAAATAAACATAATAAAAATGAATGGACGCACATCATTGCCATTTCCCAGACAAAGCAGTTTCGATTACCTCCCCTAATTGTATTGTAAGACCAAAATGATGTTTGAATGTATTCATAAGGTTTAAAAGGGGCCATTTTTTATTTTAGCTTTTTTTTTTTTTTTTTTTTTTTTTTTTTTAAGAAACAAATGCTGCGAATATACTTTTTTTTTAAAACCATGTTTCTTCACTGTAATTCTCAACCTTGAAGATTCATCCAAAGCAATCATCTATACATCTATGAATGCTTTTATTTCATTACAATTTTATTTCTGATCTTTTCCTTTCCTTTTATTTCAGTGACTTTTATTCTCTGGACATTTTTTTTTCCGTCTTGCACTGTCAACTTTTTTTTTTTTTTTTTTTTTGGGATGTTAAATGGCATGCAGTTTAGATGACAAAAAAAAACTGAAGAAAAAAAAAGGAATAAACATTTTTTTCAATTAAAAAAAAACAAACAAAAAGGTCTTGAACAAATACAGATTCCTGTACAGAACTTTTGATCGTTAATGCAGAGGATGTAAAGGTTATCTGTTTCTGTGGCCTACGGTTAACGAGGTATTCATGTGGCCAGCACAACGACCAACCGCCTTTACTAATTCGCAACTAATGTCAGGAACTGTGTGGACTCAGAGGCGATCCAGAAATTAAAAATCCCAGACTTAACCAAGATCCTGAACCGGTTTGGAAGTCAAGCGCTTTATCGCTCAGCCACCGCGACCCCAATAAAGGCCGTAATGTTTCTAAAGCGTGATGAATGACCCCAATAGAGGCCTTAATATTTCACTAATATCTTAAGCGTGATGAATGACTCTCGAGCTTATAGACGATATTCCAGAAGTAACGATATGTTATTGATTAATCTGTATTAATCTAAACTTTTCCAAATATATCTGCTGGACAATTAAAAGGTTTAAAATCAATTCTGATTCAGTTGTCTGCAACATATATCCTCGAATAACAATACATCAAGTAACTTCCAATAGAAAAAACCTAGTATGTAACAAGTTTTACATTTTAGAAAGAAAAAAAAAGAAAAATTCATAGTTTCGATGGACATAAACAACCCCTGACAAATTGTCAATCGACCCACAAAGGGATCGTGAGCCACAGGTTGAGAACCCCTGTCATAGAGGGACACAGAGATGAACTTTTCAAAATATTTCTCCCTGTCAACCGGCGGCGTAGCATACGCCGCTATTTTTCAGGGCCGGCCTTAGGCCACTCAACCTATGCGACCGCATTGGGCCCTGCACTTTCATAGGACCCGTGCTAATTTTAGGTTTATAAATTGTTAAATTAAACCATATTATAACTTAAAACAGATTTCAAACTAATGAGGAATTGCTTGAGGTCAACAATTGTTAAAGATAGATCGAAATATTTGGTAATTCTTGCTTTTGAGCGTGATCTATGTAGGAAACATAATTATTATGATATACTGTATGACTTTGCTACACGCAAGGCTCGTAAAGTGATTCTGTACGTAGTAAAGAATGAATAAAATGCATAGAAGAATTTATTTTCTAATACAAATTCTTAAATTTCACTTATTATCCGCTTCCCTAACCAAACTTGGCTCCGCGAAATCCGTTTCGCATAGGGCCCCACAATTGTTAAGTCCGGCCCTGCTATTTAGTGACCTGTAAATATACATAGTAGATTACTTGTTCTCTTTCGGCCATTTCTTTTAACCCCCCCCCCCCATTACTACTTTTAGTCATCTAAAAGAAAAAAATAACCCAACTCTTTCGAGATTATTAGATGTAAATGTACATAGAGAAATACTCTAGCAGAAGTAAGAAAATTATTAAATAGAACAAACTTGTAAATTATTGTTTTCGCATAACTCTATATAGTAATTAATATATACAACTTGTAAAAATATTGTTTAAAAAGTCTGGGAAAAAACAACAAACTTGTTCTATCCAAATGAAAATGTTTGTATTATATTTCACAAATGACATTATAATTGTCCAGACAATTTGTGCTAATCAGGCCAGATCTCCAAGATGAGTAGAAAACACAAGTGGTCGTCAAAAGATCTGGAGATTGGAAAAATTATATTTAGATAGATACCTCTCCGCCAATGCGCCTCCATATATATATATACACAGAGAGAGAGATAGATAGAGATGTGGCTACGATTCCGCGAGGTTGTCATTGCAGAAGAGGTAATGAATATAAGCTCTTCACAATCTATAAAATGCTTCTTAATGGCATGTGTCTCAAATAGACTCTGACAAACAATACAACTCCTGGACTTCACGTGTAGCTCAGATATTGGGTCAGGTGGAACTGTTTTTATTAACAGGAGAAGGGGCGAATGCTAGTAGCTGGCGCCTACACCAGCAAACAGGAGGGACTCGCTAACCATGGCTGGTTACTCACCTAGGAGAAGGAAAACTCTGAATTCAAGCCTCAGCTGCCTTGCAGTTACACCCAAACATGGGAAAGGCTTCGGGAACCTACCATGATATACTAAAGTAAAAATCAGTAGCCGGCGATCTTAAGCAATTAGCAGCACACGCTGCTACACCCTGGTAGAATCTGCGACGCCGCTGACCCCAAACTGTATCGGCGCTTGCCATTCCTTTGGGTGGATCATTTGCGTGGAGAACGGAAGTTGCTGCGGGGGATATCGTTCCGACCATGGTTTATGCTAATAAAGAAACAGGCATAGAGAAGGTAGGTAGAGTAATAATTAAAGAAACAGACCGCTAGTATTTCATCTTGCCACAAACTTCTTACACTCTCCTTATGAAACCTTGTCCTACTGGCCGAGAACATTGATAGTACTATAATGGTCTTTAATAATTGGTTTCGTTCTATCACAGCCTGGTAATGTGCAGTAATGTGTACCTTGTTGAAGCAAGTTGAGCAGTCCACTTTGTAAAGGTGAATTGTCATCAGTCCAGGCAAAGTTGCCGAGTAAATCAACTGTTTTCAGTCCAACCCAATACTCCCCTTGTAGTGTCTCTAGGAATTGCATCTTTTCTTTCGACTTCATCGTATACTGGTGACCTCCCTTGTCTAAAATAAAAAATAACGTATTATCAGAAACATTAGCTAATAGTCATTTTCTGTTCCATAAAGGGAAATAGTCATTTCATCTCTCGAATTATTGTATTATTATTGTTATTATTATTGATAAAATATTGTATGACTTTGTTAGTTTAGGTGAGTCAAGATACTGTAATTGAGAAAGTTTCTATGTAAACATTCCTATACTTGAAACTAAACAAAATATATCATGTGCAATTCTTACGATTACAGTATTACACAAATGATGTAAATTAAACTATTGATAATAAATGATCAATCTTGTTTTTAAAATTACTATAATTGTTAAGCTCATAAGATGCTTTTGAAAAGCCATTTAAATCAAATAGAAAAAATCCAAAGCTCTATATAGTTTATAAATTAGTTATTAAATATGATGCATATCGTAGAACTAGACCCAATTATCTTTCGTCACGTTAGTGAATACTTTATACTTTATAACATTTATATAAAACTAAAGAAACAGCAAGCTTTTGATTAAGCTCAGCTCCTAATTATGATGACACCATAAGTATCTGACGGTATATTATCAAAAGCCTAATTCTGAGAAGTTTCATGTATATATTATACATATATATATATATATATATTTATATATATTTATATATATATATATATATATATATATATATATATATATATATATATATATATTAGATATACACTACGTGGTCACAACACACACAAAAGTTGATATTCTTCTTGTATTTATAACTCTAAGTTAGGAGTTAGCAAGTAATAACGTGCATTAGGTTGACCAAATAATAACTTGTATGACTTTCTAATCAGTGTCTAAAAACATAAGTTAAGACTGTACGGTCATGTCATGTGATTCATGGGACTCGAAACGACCTTCCTGCAGGGAACTGCTCCAGGGGGAAAAAAAGAGAACAGACAAAAGAAACGATGGGAGACAGTATCAAAGCATGGACATGCCTACCATTGAATGTGACTCTTAATTCTATAATAAGTAGAGATCAAAGGAGAGAGATGGTCAACAGATCATGTGTTCTGCCCCAACGGTCCAAAAGATTAAGCGACAGGTGTATTTGATGGTGATTTTGTATTAGTTAGGATTTACAGAATAATAACTTGTATTAGCTTGGATTAAAAAAAAAACCACCATCTCGTATTAGTTATAAGATGTCAGTTAGGGTTCAGAGCTTGTCCACCCCCTCCAACCCTACACATTACCGACGCATTTCTTCCTTGCAGCTTCAAACGTCATCGTCTCCATGATCACCAATACACACGAGCTGGTGCTTGCAGTAGTGACCAGGTCATAACCAGAGGGGCAAGACCTGGGGGTGCTCAATGGCGTCTGCTCTATCCAATACATCTGTTGAGTCAACGGTCTGTTGCTGCTAGTGGACATTACACCAGCACCTGCAAGAAAGATAAAAAAAAATATGACAACAAAGTATCTCGGCAGTGCGGGACAGTGATAATGTACAAATGATTAGTCTATTGCTGCAATCGGAAGCGTGGTCGAGAGGCTAAGAGCGCTTGAACTTGGCTTGGCTTGGCTACCAATGAGGTTCGACAACCGACTCGAGCAAAGTTGTGTTTACTGAGCACCTAATCGCAACACGGAAAACCTCTCCCAGATACTCCCCACTGGTCCACAAATGAGATTGGACCATTTTTTTTAATCGGTAGGGCATTGAGCCCTTATGGAGGACAATCGTATATCAAACACATTTTAGGGGGCGAACTTATAGGAAGAAAGTGTAACAGACGTGCCCCGTGACCTTATCTTAAGCCTGTCAGTGACGAAATCATCTCAAGGGAATCATTTGCTCACATAGACATAGAAAACGCAAAGCACCAAAGGATTTCTGAGGGAAACAACTGGAGAACTCTTACAAAAGCCGCGGGTCACACATTGGAGACAAACAGGAATGTTACCGTCGAAGACTGACGAAGCGAGAAATTCAGGTCATAGATGGGTCTTCGTGTCCACGTGATGTATTGTACTCTTCCTTTATCTTCGGACTCGGAGACAAGTCTTAATCCTAGTTGTACTTCTATTTGCTCCTTAGATAAACTGCACGCAACAAATGAGCGGAAGAAGAAAGATCTTTGTTTTGATTTTCTGATTCCTCCATAATAGTCTTCTGACGATATATGTTTGAGTGCCAGATGACAACGTCTTAATGTTACGATGACATTATTTTTCTCTCTATTTGACAATTTCAGATTTCTCAAACACTGTCGTGTTTCCTTGAGATACTACTTCAAAGTATAAACTCAAAACTGACATATATACAAAGTTTTAATTTGGAACTAAGACTCACTTTTTCAATATACAAACTACATAAATGTACAATACAATTAACAATTTCAATTCTTTTGCTCTAGTCGCAGCTTTCTCTCCAAACTGAACATGCAAGTCTTTAAATACTCCCTCTTGTTTCCTTCTAGTCACGTCCGATTTCATTTTAGAGCTTCTGACAAAAACTGTCATCGTTTTAAATAAACTTGTCATTACTTGTGAACAACATGCTAATATGACCTTGCGCTAGAAAACATTTAATCTAAAAATAAACTCAATGCAATAGCTGCTTTATGTTACGTGACAGTCTGCTGCAAGTGCTTTATCTGGAAGATGTGGATAAAGTATAGGATATTGGAACGATACTTTTTAACACTGTAATCTGATATTTCTTTACAGTTTGACCTTTAAGATCCAGTTTCCACTTTTGTAAAGCAATAAAATGAAGTCACAAAGATTGTTTACTTAGTCCTGCAGAGTAACCTTCATGTCTGTTACTAAAGTAAAATAGAGTAACGGGTAAAAAAAAAAAAAGAAGAGAATGATAAACTGTTGCCAACTAAATTAAAAAAACAACAAACTTTGTGTGCAAAATAAAAAAAAACAAGCTTATCAACATGTCCGATATTCTCAACTTTGAACACATTAAAAAGCTAACTATGTGTGTTTAACTGTCATTGAATTTTTGAGAGTTTGATATGAGAAAGTCCATCGTCTTTCTCAGAAATGTAACTTTGATGTAACTTTCCTTCTACGAACATTTGTGTGAGTAAGAAATCTTCATGTATAAATCTTTATCCAGCCATTTAGAAAATGCTGTAATGTTTAATTTTCTATATACAAATTGAAATCCCTGCCATTTGATAAAGGATATAGTTTAGAAACGTGTGGCTGAGAGGTCAAAACCGCTTGTCTACAACTTGGCAATCTAACAAGGGGGCTTGAGTTCGAATCCCGACTCGAACAGAGTTTTTTTTTTGGTGAGCGCGGAAACATTTTCCCATTACTTTCTCCCTTCCTGGTCCACCAAAACATTGACGTTGCTAGGGTGAGGGGAGGGGAGGGGCTCCAAATTTGAACCCCCCTCGGGCCCACCCTAAATGAGTGTGCGAAATTTGTTTTAACATTAAAAATTACGCCATTATCTCATGTCATGATGTCGAACGTCAAAATGCAGGGGCCTCTAAAGAGATCAAGCCATCTCGGCCCCCAAATCCCTAGATACGACACTGACAAAAGACAATGGATCATAGCACACTGAGCATGAAAGGCGCTCTACATAAAAGCAATGAAAACAAGGTTACAAAGACAGTTTGTGTTTAAAAACAAACTCAAAATCGGCCCTCCGAAGTGTCCAGCAAGGCAGGTAAAAAGGCCGCATGCTCCATGGACGCCGAGTTAACAGGGATAACTCGGGCGTTCGAGGCTATCAGAGCCCGAATGACCCAACATGAAACTGGTGCCACTACTGTGGTACTAGTAACCGACTCTCGCTCCAGTCTCCAAGCTATGGGTGGCGGCGGGGGAGGGTCGCCCGTAATACAAGATGCAATCGGCGCCGCAGATAACACAGCCGAGCTATTGGAGCTGTCGTTTTCATGCAGTGGGCGCCCTCACATTGCGGCGTGAGGGGCAATGAAACGACAGACGCCCTCGCAAGGGAGGGTGCTTTGGCAGCCACACACCTCGAAGCACCAAGCACGTACTTACAAGCAACGGCACAAATCCGAACACTCATTCATGAGAAGTAGTTAAAGTCCTGGGAGGAATGCGTCACCCAGATCGCAACGATCCATGGTGGCGACTGAGGAGGTCAGAGCAGTCAATTATTGCGCAGTGCAGAATGGAACACTGTCCTATTGGGGCATACTTTGCCCGGTTCCGCACGAACTTTGACTCCCGATGCCGTCACTGTGGAGAGAGCGTCGAAACAGTGTCGCACGTCTTGTACGAGTGTCCCCAGCTCCGTGAGCTAAGGGGGGACCTGTCTAGGCAGTCACTCGACTTGTATGGTAGTTACGAGGCACTACGCCGAACGGCTAAGTTTCTTGCCAGAGCACTACGGGAGGACTAGTCTTTCCTGCTCTGATTTTTCAATAGGAGTTCATCTCAGGTAAAAAGGCAGATTTCAATATTTTCAGGAAGAACATCAGAATGAAATTCTATCAAAGACAAATGTCATAGAAGAATGGAGAAAGAAGGTTGACAGATCTTGTGTGGTGCCCCAGCGGACCAGCAGACCAAAGGTAGGTGAAAGTGAATGTAAAGTGTAAGGTTAGATGTGAACCTTGCCTAACTGATGTCTTATAATGAATATCTAATTGATCTAATGGTTTTGTAAAGGGTCAATCTCTTATTCAAATCCTCAAAAAAAAACAACATTTCCGAAAAAAAAAAATGTCCTTTATTAAGTGTTCTTAGGCCATAGTACCGCACTGCAGTTCAAGCGGTAATATGAAAAACTACTTATTAATTGTTGTTTTAAATTATGTCCAACTTTTATGCTTACTAAATAGTTTTTTTCTTTTTTAAAAAAGTAAACATTTTTGTTTGTAAATGTAGTAGTTAGTTTGACAGAACTTTAAACTGAACAATACAAGTGTAAAAAATTTTTATTTTTGACAAAAAATCTAAAACCATTTGCATAAATGTGTTCAAAATAGAGTGAACCGTAAGCTAAACTAATAAAGAGCATCCAGTGTTTGTTACTATTAATAGTGTATTTTATGAAAGAACTGCTTGCATAAGTTATTTTAAAAATAATAGATTTTTCGCTTACAGAAAAGAAAAAGTAGCCGTTGCATCAGAACTTTGAATGGTCTAAAATATTATGATGTCGGATTTTCAATATCTTTTCTAGTTTACGAGATCTAAACGGGACGGACGGACGGATAGACATTCACTAAAAAACTAATAGCGTCTTTTGCCCTTTCGGGGGCCGCCAGAAAACAACAACCTATTTAGATGGAGTCCAGGAGAAAAAGATACTCGCATTCATAAAAATAAATTCAATCGGAAAAAAAATTACAGGAAAAAAAGTCAAATTTGTATAGGCAAGATTAACTCGAAAAGCAACTACTATTAAAAATGTTATGTAATTATATAACTACGATATCAATGAATGGGACTGGTTACATGACGAAGATTTGTTTCTTGCAATATTTAACATCACAGATACGTACCGAGACTACAGCTTGACTTTACAGAATCATAGATAAATGTCAGACATCGAGACTTGTCTTGTACACAGAGCAAGCCACACTTGAGAGACGTCGGACAGATGAATGTTATATTCAGGGGCTGTATAGTTTTAGAAAGGTCTGTCAGCAACTTAAACTCAGACAAGCACAGACATGGGACTGAAATAAGACAATAAGGAAATGACAAAATATGTGGGGTTTTGTTTCAATTTACAGAATATATGTTACAAATGAATAAATTAGAAAATATATAAAATAAGTGACAACATGTTAAGTTCAATTGTCATGTTGTTGTTTTTTTGTCCACGGCAAATGCGAGAGTCGATAATAGGAGAGTGAGGGCTTGTACTAGGTCATCTATTAGTAGCTAGTACAATAAAAAAAGGAAACGTTAATATTGCAGAGGATATACTTATAATTGTATTCCTTGGTTTTTTTAGTTGTTTTTTTTTTTTTTACTATTAATCGTGACCAGTTACCAAATGGTATATTTTATAAAAAAAAAAGACAAACTTAATTTTAAAAAGTAGCTGTTGCTTCAGCACTTTGTAGGCTAGAAAATATCCCGCCATGGTGTTGGTGTTGTTTTGATTTTTAGATCTACTCATGACAGGTGAACCCCCTTAAAATTAATAACATTTTTCCAATTTCGGGGCCTCTAAAATAAGAAAATGAAAAGCCTAAAAAATGTCTCAATGATTTAGTCACAGTCACTTAAACTTTATTGTGAAACAAAACTAATTTACCTGTGTATATAAGTACAATATTCACTGCTACTATGACATCCATCTCAATCTAAATTGTTAGCGATCTACATCTCTTGACACTACTTTGTCTAAAAAGTGAAGTGAAGTGACATGGCCAGTGAATGCTGTTTAGAAACATTTTCTTTTGTGCTTTTCTAACAGACGTCTACATTTTTGATGTGAATCATTTCTAGTTTTTAGTTCATCTTTGCCCGAATGGACCTGTGGCGTATTGATTCTAGATCTTTTGTAGGAGAGTTTAAAGTCGATTAGGTTCAATATTTTATCACATTATTTGTGAAGCATATCTTAAACTGAACGTAGGCCTTCATTTTTGTTAACATTACATTGATCAGGTGGTCCAATTGATTTGTACAAGAGTTACAAGGAAATGGACTTATATGTATGTTGTTGTGGTCTTTAAAAAAGTTGATTGTTTAACTTATGTCATATGGAATCATGGCCTCTTAATGAAGAACACTTGTACTTGGATTTGATTGCATCGTTTGTCAATGATAGATTTCTGTTTTGTTTGAATAATTCAATGATCATCAAAACGTTTAGGATTAATACACACAATAATAGCCTACTATATTACAGTGATGCCAAAAATACGGCCAGCGGGCTAGATTTGCCCCGCGAGGTGGTTCCATCCAGCCTGCCGAAACATCAGTCCTAAGTATAGAAAATCACGCCCCCACAAAAAAAAATGGAAAACATCTTTCCTTACTTTAGGGCTCTCACTATTTCCTTGATGGATAGTGGTACTGATAAAAAAAAGTGAACCTATTTGTTTGATACAGGAAATGTAGAGTGTTAGACAAAAGCGCATGAAGCGTTCTGACTTTTGTTTTCTATCTTGAAGACTTATTAGACAAATAATCAAAATGGAAATCTGATTACTTACTGTAGGAATTTAGCAACTGAAAAAACGTATGATGAAATCAACCGTAGGGTGGTGTCAAGATATATCCTCTTGACTCCCTACTACGCTATAAAATAGTTATAAAATTATGGATTTCAGAATTTCTTGAGGTAACTATATATCTTCTTTTTTGAAGTAACGTCTGTATTATATAAGATAAGATAAGATATATATATATATATATATATATATATATATATATATATATATATATAAATATATATATATATATATATATATATATATATATATATATATATATATATATATATATATATATATATAAGGCTAGTCTTCGAGTCCGAAGATTAGTGAGGAATGCAGTATTTCCCCGTGGCTTCGCAGTCCAAGCTGTGACCTACATATTTTGCCACATCCAGGGCCAGCTTAACCATTGTCCGCAGGTGGTCGATTTAGATTATCTTTTCGCAGTCTGCGTTTGTCCTCGGCAGCAGATTTTCTTTTGGTCTGAAATGTGTATCCCGCGGCCTTCGTGAGTCATCTCCAGCTGTCTCGTTCTGAGGCCGCATGCAACCATATGCTCTCTTCTATGTCAGCCAAGGAAAGTTGACGCCTAAGCTGGTCTTTGAAGCGTTTCCGTGGGGCGCCTCTGTTACATCGACCACCTTTTACCTCACCAAAAAAGACTGCCTTTGGTATACGTTCGTCTCCCTTACGGGATTCGTGCCCTACCCAGCGCAACTGTCGAACCAAAAGAAGTCCCTCTATACTGTCCATACCGGTGTTCCCAAGGTCTTGCCACCATATGTCCATGATGGAGCGCAAACATCTTTAGTGGAAGCACTCAAAAAGTCCTAGATATTTCCTGTATAGTGTCCATGTCTCAGAGCCATACAGTCTTCAGCAAGATTCGAACCCGCTAAACCTGATCAATTATATCATTGTTTTAAAATTATATAGCGTACATACAATATAAAATATTGTTTAACCCTTGGCCCTGTACAGATGAAACGTTTACCAATACACAAGGTTATCCCTATACATTATTACATACAATCACAGAGCCATAAAATTGTTTGATTCTCGTATTTTACACGCGTGTTCATCCATTTTCGCATTTACAATGGTACTTAAACACAGACGTGTACTTACTTACACATACACACTTGCGTGTAGCTCAATTACTAACATAACAAACATGAGATGAAATACGATGTTTTCGGACTTGGCCAAGGACATGCTACGGCTCACTGCCCATGACCTGACAAAGAAACAATAGCACGTGATACAAGTCGTGCGTAATAGTTTTATAAATAGAATTTAAAAAAAAAGACGTTGGCGTGGTTAAAAAAGAAAGCCAAAGGGGGAAAGTTCTGTGGTAAGTATTTCTCGTTCACCTGTTTTGAGACAGTAAAGAAAAGATAGAAAAAAGTTTTAATGTTTCCAAGTGATGAGCACTAGACAACATTTCCACTACTGTTTTATGACTTAAACCAAAGATTTGAAGACATTCTTCACTTGGCAATGCCCGATTACGTATTGAGCTCCTTTTGCGCGTAGACAAACTCCGATCCAAATCACAGATGAATCCATTCTAATACAGGAGCAGTTTATTGAAACATTAAAAAAAGAGGAACTTAAAATCAATGTTTCAACAAGTGTACCACAATTTCTGCTTTCAAAATCAGATTCCAATTGTATGTCCTGCATTATGGGCCATTGTACAAAAGTTGTAGACGAGTTTTGCTTATTTTGATTTAAAAGAACGTGACCCTACTGTAAATGAACCTCAACGAATCAAAGAAACCGACTAGAAAATTGTGCTCGAGGAAATTCGTGGTTGCTTTTTACAACCGTTGAGCCGGACCTAAAATCTAAATACACTTACAAAGTCTCATCACCTTTATCCAGGTCAATTTAACAAAAAATATTGTAAACAAAAGTTGAAATTTCAAGCAGCACGCCTTCAACAAAATTATGTTTTGTTTAGATTTGTAATTTATATACTGAGCATTTATGAAGCTTTTTCACGTAAGGGCCCATGGGCAAGATTTGACTATACAAAGGGGAACTCTTAGGAGATCGATTATTCTATAAAAAAAAAAACGTAATTAGATTCCTTTAATGACCTGACCTGAACAGCGACCACACAGAGAAAAAGAAAGCACAAAGTGGATATGCAGTCTGCTATTATATCAATAGGTCATCTCATGACTACCTCAAAGTTATTGGTCAGAAAACTTTTTAAGCAACTGTTATTTTCAAAGAAAACAATGTATGCTGGAGAGGTAAATATTAGGACAAAAAAAAAAACCGCTGCAGTTGTAAGCCATAAAAAGTAATTAATAAATTGGTTTCATTAATATAGAAGTGCAAACTTTGTTTAAACAATGTGCTACAGAGTCAATCAAAATAACCGTTGGTCGAGTCCATATCTTTCAACAAAACTTATGAGTTGCACCTCTTGATTCAATTGCAAGAGATCACGTAAAACTGGTACTGTGCTTTGGATGTCAAGGGACTCTCAGATTCAAACATCCAATTATGGCAAGAAGAATGGCTGCTTTTAGCAGTAGATTAAAATGTGAGAAAATGAGCGATATGAAACATCGAGAAACAAAACCGTATTACGAGAGATGTCAGTGAACTTGGAATGAACATATCTGATAGATGTACATGAACTTATCTGATAGATGTACATAAACTTATCTGATAGATGTACATGAACTTATCTGATAGATGTACATAAACGTATCTGATAGATGTACATGAACTTATCTGATAGATGTATAAGAACTTATCTGATAGATGTACATGAGCTTATATGATAGATGTACAAAAACTAATCTGATAGATGTACATGAGCTTATCTGATAGATGTACATGAACTTATAATATCAATGTACATGAACCTATCTGATGGAGGTACATGAACCTATCTGATGGATGTACAATTGTACATGAACCTATCTGATGGAGGTACATGAGCTTATCTAAAAGATGTAGTTGAGCTAGTGTGTGGGGCATGTTGGTAAGTGGCCTATGTCGCTTGGCTTCCTAAAGGTCACTCCAATCTGAGCTGAGTTGTGTTTGCTGAGAGATGTGGTCCATGTACGCCTAGTTATTTATACCACTCTTAATTGGATCAAAAGAAACATCTGTCAAGTTCTGGAATTTCCACTGGAGCCGTGTTAGAAACAAGTTATTATTTGACTTCATTCGGAACTAATTCATGGATAATAAGACGTTTTAAGCCAAATTTAATTTTAAAATTATTATTTTCTGAAATATTATAGCGGTCACACCAGCGTCTTGACTGTAAGCACAACGACCAACCGCCTTTGCTTTTCCCCAGCTAATATCAGGTACCCATAAGAGCTGGGTGGCGCCCCAAAAATTCCAGTCTTCACAAGGATTCGAACCCGTAAGGGCAATTAGCTAGTATTTTTCCACGTAGATATACTTAAGCTGTGAAATTTCTAGGAAAATCGTTACAATTGTTTTCGATACATCCATTCAGATTTTACACATCCTTTTTCAAGTTATCCCTTTCAACAATGAAGAAAGTTTTAACTGCCAATACTAGAACATCTAGATTTATATTTAAACAGGAGAACTATTATAAGAAACAAAACATTGTAATATAATATAATATAATGTAGTATTCCAAGTTAGTAGCATTTTTTTTCAGAAATAGTCTCCACCTTTACTAAACCTTTACAAATACGTTGGGCCCTCCTTGCAGACGCTTATGTCATGTTACATTTTTCGTCGCAGATCGATTGCCACGAGGGACCCCTTTGTTCTGCAGGAAATTGAAGTCACGACTTAAGGGCATTAACTGTATTTTCAAAAGTAGTGTCACTCTTAAACCGAAGCTTGCTAGCACTGGTGCTAGCTAGATCCAAAACCAAGTGCCAGGAGGATATCAGAAGAGGTAGATCTAGATGTTTCATTAGAGCCGGTTTTAATAGTATTAGAATAGAAAACACATTTTAAAATGAATGTTTAGGGGTGAATATCAATGAATGTATGTATATTCTTTACATCTCTCTCTCTCTCGCTCTCGTTCTATATGTCTGTCCGTCTCTTTGTCTTTTTGTCTGTCTGTCTGTCTTTTTGTCTGTCTGTCTGTCTATCTATCTATCAGTATCTCTGTCTTTGTGTATGTGTGTGTACATCGTTGGATTGTTTATTGTCACATCTATTTTATAGGTCGTTTGCCCTATTGGACTTTCTCAACAAATGTTCAAATTATTACTCTCTAATACTCTCTATATCACTCTCTAATACTCTCTATATCACTCTCTAATACTCTCTAATACTCTCTAATTCTCTCTATATCGTTACCAGAATTCTATTTAAAGCCCTAACACCAGAATGTTATGATTGAAGCTCAACTTTTACTAAAGTCTTACTCTAATATTGTGTTTAATAATTAGTTTAATAATTTAGAAATCTTAATTTCTTTAGGACGACTATGAGCCTAAGCTGCAGTCCAGCCTTGCCACTGACATTGTAGTTCTCCATTTCAACGCTGCTGTTGAGTCCAAAAAAAACGGCTAAGAACCGATACGACCAGAGGTGTAGCAAGGTACCCGTGGGCCCTAACCCTAACCCCTTCGCGCCATGAATGCTACGCCACTGGATACCACATCGCTGGCTCTGACAGATGTAGCACTAAGCCATATAGAGTTCTCCTACATTTTTTTGATTAAATTTATCCTTTCATATTTTCTATGAACAATGTTTAATTCTATTTTTTAGATTGTTTTGCTCCCAGTTTGGATTAATAGCTGACTATCATTGACTTTGTTTTCATGGCCAACCAAAGATCGACAAGATTTCTTCAGGCATCTGTTCTTTTTATGTGGATAATAGCACAGGCTAATGGAGGTGAGACCAGTGCTCCTTTACTGCCGACAGTGCCGCCACCATCAGACGATGAGAATACACTAGTTCAAGTCGCGGTAGTGGACCAGACTAGAGCAAATAGAAATCTAAAGGCCAGGTTCAACAAAGAAGGCGCTGACGAGTAAGTAGCAGATTAATTAAGTCATAATTACGTCTGAAACCGCCTTAATTATTTTGCTATTTGAAAGCTTAGCACCAGTACGAAGAGTATCACTTCTCCGTAATGTAATGTCGATTAACAAATTCTTCTTGCGTATAATTTCAGCTTTCATCAGTGTATGTGCCGCCCAGATCACGAAGGATGTCGCGTTACAGTCGATGGTACAATTTTGGACAAGAAAAAAGGAAACTTCACGGGAGAGATGAGCCCCAGTTACATCTGCCAAGCCAAGAACGACACAAACATAGGATGTGACGGGTTCTCACCTGCACCTGGCGTCCCACCACCATCTTTTAAGATGATCGGAGAAGAGTGTACACCCAGGGAGGTCTCCATCTACTGGCACGAGAGCCAGCAAGCAGACGTCTCCGTGAAGCAGGGTTACGCGAGCTCCATGTTCAGTTGCGCCAACGAAAAGTGCGGCTACTTTCTGGACCGCAAGGAGGACATCAGCAATCACCCACTTGTCATCGCCCTGGTGGTTGTTTGCATCTCTCTCTTCATTATCACTTCCGTGGTCATCCTTATCTGCCTGGTCAAGACCAAACGACTCAAGTTGGGAAAGAGAGCCACGACCGAGGATGCCCGAGTCTCTGAAACCGAGCATTCGGTTAAAGGAATATCTAACGAAAAGTGCGAATCAGTGCCCACTGTTTGCTCAGGCAAATGCGTGGATCCTAATGGCGGGAAAGGCTATGATAATATGGGCTACCAGGCCTGGCCATCCAACTCTAAACTGGGCGCCCCAGACTACGAGTTTGAGCCACCATCTTACGACTCAGTGTTTCAACCCGGTGAGAAAAAGCAAGGAGCTCCTGCTGAATGTGGTCTGCAGCCTAACTACATTCAGTATAAGAGAAACAAGGATCGCGCCATTGTGGAGCTCTCATTTTAATTCACTGATGTCCACATCGCTACTTATTTCACTGATGTGAAATCATTACACATATCAACCATTGATGTTAAACTCATTACACGATCCGCTGATGCTGATATCTACATCATTAAACATCCTACTGATGTTCACACCAGTCACATTCCATTGACGTCTATATCATGACACTCAAAACACCCACGTTGTCACCATTGCAAGATCCACTACTGTCCACAGGCCTACAAGCACGATTAGCTGATATTCCCACCCATACTTGATACACTGTTGCATCATTACAATGCTGATATAAAATTGTATATACTTTTGATTAACTCGATTATTCTGTGCATGTACCAACTTTTTGCGTATTAACCTGTACATAATGCCAGAGTTATATTTCCTTTAGATTCAAAGTTTCAATTATAGAGTAGAGTTTCTAACATTCAATGTCATCACTTTATATATATTAAAATTAAAGAGAGCTATAGGGCTATATTTTAAATTTACTCTTGAAGAGATATTATTTCTCACATTTATGATTTAAAACCTAATTTTGATAGCTTTAATTATGAACATATACTAATTAAAAAATACCATAGACCATTCCCAGACACCCATATACCCTACAGAAATAAAAAAGAAGTTTTTCTTTGAACGTAAATTTTACATTATCATTGAATGTATGATTCAAAAGTTGTACAAATGTTTGTATGTAACAAAATTCAATGTTATCAAGTAACATTTTTAAGTAAAAAAATCTGTAAGCTAATCAATGTCAAGGCCGCTAAATTGAAGTTCACTGTTGCCAACAAAATAAGAAAGAATTGAGCTCTAATTGTAACACTATCTCAAAGTGTGGCAGCAGATCAACGTATCAGATTTCCTTTGTTACTGCTAGTTAGATCCGATTTGTTTTGTAAATAAGATTTAGGTCATACACTTCTCTGCATTAAACGGCAGCGCTTAAACATTGATTCTGCTCAGCTAAAAAGTGCACAAAAATGAAATATAGAGAGATCGATATAAATGTATTTAAACAAAACATCCCTTATTAACATTTTTTTTTATTTAGTGCACCGGAGACATAAAAAGTTGGCTGTTACAAAGCTTATATCTACTCACTCTGTCTGTGTGGTCAAAAGTTTGTACACGTTATTTCTCCGACACCCAATCTCGGATCAAGCTGAAATTTTGCACAATTATTTCTTTTATCTGACAACACAAGAATCAATGAAAAGAAAATTAACAATTAGTTTATTAAATTTGGTAATTAATTATTTAGTTTTGCATCTCAAACAAGAGAAAGAATTAGTACTGGACTAAAGTGATGGTATAAGCTGAATTAGTTCCTTTTGTGCACCGTCGTCTGATTCTTAGTGAAAAAAACCTGAAAAATAGGACGAGACTATACAGGGCCGTTCTTAGGCCACTGCAACCTATGCGGCCGAAGTGGGCTCCGCAGTTTCATAGGTGTAAATTGCTAAATTAAACCATTTTAACTTATTATTAAAGGGCTCCTGGAATTCTTCTGAAATTGCAAAATATACGAAAAAGTGCAAATACTTATTTTACTTTAATAGTCACTGGCATACAAATATAAATCTAAATCTATCTCTACCTCTTAAGAAAAAACCAAAAGCGATATTTTGCTAGTCTATAGTAAAAAAAAAAGACAGTTCTGAATGGTTTATTTGTTGGAAAACTGCTATCTACTGTAGATGGCTCGTAAAGTTAATTTGACAGTAATTTTGTACTTTGTAAAGTAAGAGTAAAATGCAAAGACGAATTAATTTTGTAATACAAAATCTTAATATTCACCTATTATCCTTATCTCTACACATGGATGCCTGGTCGAGCGGTTTGCGCGCTGGACTGTCGTTCGGATTTATCGATGGTCGAGGGTTCAAATCCTGCCAGCTCCCATCTCCCGTCGTCCTGCGGGAGGTTCGGACTAGGAAGTAAACTTTCTTCAACTCTGAAGGAACATCCGAAACGTGTAAAACATTTTACAGCATAGGGCCCTGCAATCTTTAGGACCGTCCTGAGACTATAGAAACATTAGATAACTCTACAATCTTCCATGTTCATAGGCTCTCCACTAGCAGAGTGGTTAACGTGTTGGCTTCAGAAGCCTGAGAAGGCTTGAGCCTCGACTTCATATTTAGGTCATTCTTTCTTATTATTTGTTTTAATTTTTATAAATGCTTTGTTATTGTTAGTCTAGATCTATTACAAACTTAATTACATGACTGATCCAAGCTAATTAAGCTTTAACTGCCTGGTTTATTTATCTCTCACTAGATACATTTTAAGGCAAATATTGTTAGAATTAAATGTCTACTTTCCTCGATAAGATGAGGATAAAATATTATGTTTGGTTTCGACTCATGCCATTAGCTCGTGTCTTAAATAGAGTTTCAATAGAGACAGATGGCTTTTGTCTCTGTTAGAACCTTGTCTTATATAGAGTTTCAATAGAGAGAGATGGCTTTTGTCTCTGTTAGAACCTTGTCTTATATAGAGTTTCAATAGAGACAGATGGCTTTTGTCTCTGTTAGAACCTTGTCTTATATAGAGTTTCAATAGAGAGAGATGGCTTTTGTCTCTGTTAGAACCTTGTCTTATATAGAGTTTCAATAGAGAGAGATGGCTTTTGTCTCTGTTAGAACCTTGTCTTATATAGAGTTTCAATAGAGAGAGATGGCTTTTGTCTCTGTTAGAACCCTTATCCTCAAACGTTTATTTTATAAAGCTTATATCAACGCTAGCTGTCTGCCTGGTAAAAATTTTAATCATTCGTTTTCTCTTATTTCCCATTCTCGGATCAAGTTAAAACTTTGCACAATTATTCATTGAACCTAAAAAGACATGATTCAATGGAAAAAAAACTAGTTAAGTAAATATTGGTGAATAATTATTATGTTTGATTTCATTTCGAAATAAGGTGAATAAATGCTACTTTATAATATATATATTTATATATATATATATATTTTTTTTTTACTTATAACCATAGACTTATATACATTATATCAAGACTGGACATGGAGATCTTTGTACACTACAAAAATGCCATGAAATTAAGTTGAAATAAGGCATTGTTTTGTAAACTAGACATAAGAAATAAAGCTGTTCTTTTTTTCAACCCCAACCTATGTAACATATAAATTAAAATTTTACATCTAGATCTAGTAACCGAACGTAAAAATAAGAGCCCTCTTGTCTTATAATTATTATTTTCAATTTTTAGATACATAACCTAGAAAGATCTAGGTAATCAATCTATTTAAATGTACATAAGATGATTAAAATCAACAGACATGAGTTATTTCGATCTAGGATTTTTGAAACATTATCTCAATGGAAACTAACAGGAAGTGGCTATTTCATATACTTGCGTGAATATATAGTTCAGTGATTATATATAAATATTATTATATAGGTCTGTGAATCAATCAAAAATCGAGAATAAGAATTTGTTTCCGGTTTCCAGTCAAGATATTGTAATAACTTAATTGAGGCAACTCAACGAGGCACATCGATATTTATTGACATCACAGGTACACAAACAACATCTATCTTAGGCCCAATCTCTCCATATTGGCTCTGGACTTGGGCGGACATCGTTTGTCACCTAATGTCAACATCCTGTTCTAGTCTTGTTTCTGATAGTGCGCACCTTCTTTCTACACTATCTTGGATGGCGGTGTGCTTGGCAGCAATATTATAACATTGCCCCCTTCTTAGCACTTTTCGTCCCGAAAAGAAACACTGCAGCTGAGATTTGGGAGTCACAGGTGGCAGGGAGCGTGTTCCCCACAAAGGCATCCGCACTGTTTTCCTCTGGTGCCGCTTTCTCTTTCTCCAGTTGATCAGGCTGTTGTTGCGACGATGACGTGGCCGTTTGACACACAAAGAGATATAGTCGAGCACTGTTTTCTTCAGCACCACCGTTGATTGGACACGCTGTCTCAGCAGACCTTCCCGACAGACGCCTCTCAAGGGAGCTGCAGGTTCACATGCAGCCACGTTGCAAACAAAGTCCAATACAGCGCAGTCATCCTCAGACAACAGTCTCACGTCCAGAAGATAGGTCTCTTCAGGTTCAAGTGGAAAATGTCTTCCTCTTGACAGCTCAGATTTAGAGTGGTTTGATTGACATTCATCTATGCCAAAATCGACGATGGTGGTTTTCTTGGCATCTAAATTCTATGTGTGATGCGCCGCACATACAGTTCATGCTAAACCTCTGGATGCAGTTGTCAAGCTTCAAATTTCCCTCGTGAGCACCGACAGATAGGTAGAGGTCTTTAAGGTCCATAGCAACAGGCTTGAGCGCAGACCCAACGTTGTCTTGATCTGTCCAGCTCATTAAGGTACTGGTAACAGGTACAACAGGAACAAACGCTTCAGGCACGTAACAGACTTCAGTTTCTTCATTCATCTCTTTCCCTTCAATTTGGTACATCTCGTTGAGATCATCACAGCAATCATTGTCACGTTTCTCGTCTTGAAAGTCACAACCATAAGACTTGCCCACAACACAGACACAGACGGCGCTCAAATCCCCAGCGTCTCCGTCACCACTGTTTGTGCAGCCACAGTCTTGACCACGCAACTTCTTTACCAACGAGTCTACAGGCAACTGCTCCTTTGCCAACGAGTCTACTCCTTCTTTCATTTGAGACACCATTTTATCTACCTTGTCCCCCATACTGTAAATTTGTTCACACAATGCATCAATACGTTCCTGTATCTTGCCAATGAGCTCATAAATTTCCGGTTTAATTTCAAATCAGTAGGTATCTGGATCTTCTTTATCGATCAACGCTTGCCGGAGACGAGCTGTAAGCACCTCCATGGTACCACCAATTATCTCATATTGGTAACGAAGTTCCTTCCTAAGCTCTTTAATTGAGAGTTGGTCTAATTGTTTCAAAGCTGCCATTGTAAATCTTACCTCCTCTCGTTGAGTTGCCTATGATCCACTTCTGACACCAATTGTAATAACTTAAATGAGGCAACTCAACGAGGCACATCGATATTTATTGACAAAACATCACAGGTACACAAACAACATCTATCTTTGGCACAATCTCTCCATATTGGCTCTAGACTTGGGCGGAAATCGTTTGTCACCTAATGTCAACATCCTGTTCTAGTCTGGTTACTGATAGTGCGCACCTTCTTTCTGCACTATCTTGGATGGCGGTGTGCATGGCAAGGTGATAACAATATGATATATATTTAATTCTATTCTTGTAACGTTTTCTCCCTCTTCCCATTCTTGTAACAAGTTGACATTTTGCATAATTATTCATAGTCAATACAAATACACAAATCTATCCAAAAAAAAACCAATTAATAATCTTTTATTACTAATTAAAATTTTTTTCATATAGCAGAAATGGAGATATGCCTCATAATTTTCAGATAAATGGCAGTACTTAACGTTTGCTTTCCTTCGGTATGCTTTGTTTTTTAAAAGTATTCTTTTGTTCTATTGTGTGTTATCTCCTAAGCCTTTCCTCGTTTGATCTTCTCTTGGTACCAATGTAATTGACTGACCACGTAATGTTATAGTGTAAGAGAATGCTATCTTTTTTTCTTGCATGATTGTATTCATTAAATGGTCTATGTGCAAATGGTTGCGTTTTCTGTGTAAAGACTGTTGGCTATCCAATTATCTGTACTCTACTATCAAGTAAACACAACATTCCATTTTTGTAATCACATGTCGTTGTTTTTTTTAAAGTTAATCTATAAATTTTAAACATTAATCAAGATCCATTTTTTTTCTGTTATTGTTTTTCATAGAGTCTTTGGTGCTTTGGATGTAGAAGTACACTGATATTTAACCTTGAGGTTTGTCAATAGTAGAATATACGTCTTGTGTTGGCGACCCCCTCAACATAAGAAAATAGAAAGAAACTAGAACAGACACAAAATAGAATTGTCAGATTTATAGTAAAGTTCCCCTTTCATGCCATGTGGTCTCTAGGCAGATGATGTAAAGGTCCTCTGTTTCTGTGACCCACCGTTAACGAAAGTGTTATGACGACAGCACAACGACCAACCGTCTTTATTTTTCAAAACTAATGTCAGGTACCCATTAGAACTTGGTGCGCCCTATAGATGCCGAAATTAAAAATTTCAGTCTACACCAGGATTCGAACTCGGGACCCTCCGACACCACGCCTACGCACACATCCTACACATTTTACGGCCCTCGAGGATGACTATAGGATTGTTTCCCACACGTCCAGCTCACTCTCTAGCTGTGAGATTTAGAACAAAAGTTTATTCACATTTGATTACAATGAAACCTTTATTCATATCACTAAATTTATCAGGACAGGGACTTATGTAAGTAAAGAAGCCATAATGTAAATAACACTAAAGTATAATTTACACAGAGAAAATACAACTAAATAAAACACAAGGCACTAGAAAAAGTCACATTTCTTATTCCATATGCTAGGACCAATTTAAATAAACAAGTGCTTCATCTTCCCTATTGCCATTAGACCATGGAATGGGTTGCCAACATTCACTTAGCAGAGTTCAAGTAACTGATAAACATGCATCACTAAATTTACAAATAGTTTCACGCTTTCTTTGGGAGTAACGTCTGTAATTTATAAGATAAGATAATATAACATAACATAAACGGGAAAGTAGGAATGAAGTTGTAACAAAAGATCAGATAACTCTAATCAACATGTAAGAATTTACTATAGTAAATTTGTTTAAAGATAAAAACAACAAACCACTTCAGTTTTGAGGAAATGTGTGCAAATGTGTGATATGTTATTAACAGGATTTTGTTTCTTCATACAAACATCCTTTAAAATATAGACAAGCAATAGTCTTGGCATTTTTTTAAATAGTAATTTCGGAGTTTTCTAAAGATAATTGCATTTAAAATGGATATAACTGAAGATATATTTAATGCATATACCACAGAATACATAAATATTTCAGAACTAGCACTTGATGCAAACATGTGAGTAGGTTTTTACAGCTTTCTAAAGAGACATTTACAATTCAATCTGACAGCGGCTACATAGTTGGTTAGTTAGTTAGTTAGTTTTATAGATAGATAGATAGATAGATAGATAGATAGATAGATAGATAGATAGATAGATAGATAGACTTACATACATACATACATACATACATACATACATACAGACAGACAGATAGATAGATAGATAGATAGATAGATAGATAGATAGATAGATAGATGGATAGATAGATAGATAGATAGATAGATAGATAGATAGATAGATAGATAGATAGATACATCAATACATAGATACACAGAAACGTAGATACATAGATAGAAATTTTGATGCTATAATTTCCTTAATTCGACAGAAATGAAGAAAACACTGCCAACACATTTCACATATTTTTGTTCAAGTACTTTATGTTCATATTGTGTTCGATCGATCTACCTGGCAACACTCTAATCGTGATAACAATGGTCAAGCTACAACCCCTTGGGCCAGCCTCGTTCTTGATTGTATATCTAGCAGTGTCTGACTGTGTAGCCTTGGTAATAATACTTTTCGAATACCAAATGCAGTTTTGCGAAGAGAATTTGTTTTTTAGAAAGTGTCAGCTGTTTTATGTTCCAGCTACGGCCATCACCTCAGTGTGTAACTGGACTCATGTTTTAATAAGCTTTGAAAGGTTTGTGTCCATCTATTACCTCATCCAAAGGAGATATTTATTGACACTGAAAAGAACAAAAGTTCATTGTAACTCTTCTTTCTGTTTTCCTAGTTGTCAGAGTGATTTTAATGTTTCAACTCTTAGTCGAAGACAATGAATGTAAAACTAAATATATAGACCATGGAGTGTTTCTTACAATACAAGGTGTACTGTACATATTCTGCCCATTCTTGCTTGTTACATTTTTCACAACACTGGTGGTCAAAAAGCTGCACCATATATCCATAAGACGACTTCTGACGTGTGACACCTACAAAGGAAGTGACGCCTGGCAAATGGCGGAATATCTCAATAGCAGACGACCAATGGACGGGAGACAACTGCGTCAATATGAAAGTTCTCTAAGCAAACTGGTGATTGCTGCTTCTTGTATGTTTTTTTTTTTCGAAACGTATCCAGCTGCGTGTTCTTCTTAATTATTATAAACACAGTGACCATACACGACTCAACCTTTATTACCATTATAGATTTTCTGTTCGTGTTGAATGACTGCACACATGCTTTTAATTTTTTTCATTTATCTCTTCTTAGATGAGTTTAGAAAAAAAGTGTGTGCACTAATGAAAGTGTGTTTTAAATGTTGAATTGGAAATACAAATTAAAACCAAGCTGTTTGTTTCTCTTTCTCTCATATACTGCTAATAGTTGTATCATGTCCTGACCATTGCACGTATAGCTGTTCACGAGTTGTTATTTCTACTGTTTACGTCTGAAGTCGTTCCATACACTTCGGCGTTTTACGTGTCATCAGAAGCGTGGCTAGAGCTGGTGTCCCCTGGTGCGGTTAATTCAGGGTGTCAGCCACTCCTGAGTCCCCACATTCGACCACCTCCATCCCCCACACCCGCCCCTCCACAATCAAAATGTAATAGATTTAGCTAGTTAATGTATTATTGTGAAATGTAATAGATTTAGCTAGTTAATGTACAATTGTGAAATGTAATAGATTTAGCTAGTTAATGTATAATTGTGAAATGTAATAGATTTAGCTAGTTTAAAGTACAATTGTTAAATCAGATAGATTTAGCTAGTTAACGTACAATTTAGAAATGTGATAGATTTAGTTAGTTAAAGTATAATTGTGAAATGTTATATATTTAGCAAGTTAATGTACAATTCTGAAATGTAATAGATTTAGTTAGTTAATGTACAATTGTGAAATGTAATAGATTTAGCTAGTTAATGTACAATTGTGAAATGTAATAGATTTAGCAAGTTAATGTACAATAGTGAAATGTAATAGATTTAGCTAGTTAATGTACAATTGTGAAATGTAATAGATTTAGCTAGTTAATGTACAATTGTGAAATGTAATAGGTTTAGCTAGTTAATGTACAGTTGTGAAATGTAATAGATTTAGCTAGTTAATGTACAATTGTGAAATGTAATAGATTTAGCTAGTTAATGTACAATTGTGAAATGTGCGTTTTGTTATTTTCTGTTCAAATGTCATTGTTTAAATAATTTTTTCAAGCGTAGGATTATTTCCTCACTTTGATGTCACTTCCTGGTGTGTCCCAGCCATTGTATGTACCCTCAATTGACGAGTGTCGAAAAATAGGATTCGCTTTTAAATATTTCACATTTCTAAAAGCAACAAAAGTATTTGCAAAAAAAAAAAAAGGTATTCCTTTATTTTTCTTTTTGCGGATCTGCTAATATTTCAATTTTATTTAATTCATTGATATTTGAAACGTTGAGAGTTGAATGTCTTGGTGTGTTCACATAAACAAAGCTTCTGCGGGAGTTGAGTCCAGATAAAGCATGCCCCTGCCGAGTCAAGTGTTTGTTGTGACGAGCTGCAGTTCGGGCATCTGAAGGTTTCAGTAACTCAGTTATTGTTTCTAGTGATTGATTTATTGTTTTTAGTCATTGATTTATTGTTTCTAGTGATTGATTTATTGTTTCTAGTGATCCATTTATTGTTTCTAGTGATTGTTTTATTGTTTCTAGTTATTGATTTATTGTTTCTAGTGATTGATTTATTGTTTCTAGTAATTGATTTATTGTTTCTAGTGATTGATTTATTGTTTCTAGTGATTGATTTATTGTTTCTAGTGATTGATTTATTAATTCTAGTGATTGATTTATTGTTTCTAATGATTGATTTATTATTTCTAGTGATTGATTTATTATTTTTAGTGATTGATTTATTGTTTCAAGTGATTCTTTTATTGTTTATAGTCATTAATTTATTGTTTTTTTGCTTGAATTTTAGATGCAAGTTCACATTAGAAGAAAAAAACCTTGATAAACTTGAAATTTAATTACATACTAGGAATAAGATCCAATTAATCCAACAATAAAAGAAATTTATCTTTTTTGTCATTTCTTATATGATTTGATGTATATTATTTTTAAAAAGATTCTCACAAACTCAAAGGTGTCCCCTACCAGGTCAGCCAATGGATTAGGAATATCCAAGCCAAAACTTTTTTTCAATTAGTTATAGCACTTAAAAACAAACTGACAAACAAAACCTAACCCTAACTAATTTTTGATCATGATTCTATTTTATTTCTTTATTTATTTTACGTTAATGGAGAAATTTGCATTCAATAGCTTTTCTAGTTTTTCGATCTAAATGTTACAAACCAACAGACAGTCGACACAAGAATATAATTATAATACTAATGAACCTTGTTTAGATGAATAGGTAACCTAAAGAATGGAAAGGCCTATCGGCGAAAGAGATCCGATTCAATACAAAAGACAGGAATGGAGACCATCAAGAGAACATGAGAGGTTCCTCCGACGGTTCAACAGACTAAGAGACAGGTGAAGGAGACATCTTTGAGACCCTGAACGTAATCATAATTTAACAGTTCTACATACTAGGATACAGTCATTGGTTGACATGCATGACTAGATGCATGACACGTAGGACGTAATCATCTTTTTTCTTGAAGGTTATGTCTGTATTATATAAGATAAAAGATAAGATGAAGGTGTATGATAACTCGTTGAGACCCTGAGCTTAATTTAAGGTATAGCTAGAGCTCGTTATCAAACATAAGGTAGGCTCAACTTTCCGAAAATGAGTCTATCTACATGTCAAGTAGAACTGTTGTCTATGAACCCTCGACAACTTGCTCGTATTGATGAAGACATTTTGTAGTCTAAGTAGACCGTTTGACATAGTGGATTTTTACCTTTGACGTCATATATAATTAATTATTTAAATAAAAAAAACTCACTCGGTGCACCAACGTGTATGAACCCTCGACAACTTGCTCGTATTGATGAAGAAATTTTTCAGTCTAACTAGGGCGTGTGAAGTAGTGGATTTTTTTATTTGATGTCATATGGAATGAATTTTTCAAATAAATGCTAAAATAACTCGGTATAGTAATTTTTTAAACCTCGTCATCTGACTCGTATTTTAAAAAAATAATAGCTAGATTTAGATCTAATCTAGAATTTTTAAACTAGATCTAGATTTTTTACACAAGATCTAGAATTTATTGTACACTATATCTAGATTTTTTGAACTAGATTTATATTTATATTCTAATTAGAATCATTGTACATTCTAGATCTAGAATTACTAGGTCTAGTTTAAAATGATATAGACTAGATCAAGATATAGAATTTCAAATTCTAGACTTAAAGTGTAGATTTATATTTCCAAACGTCTAGATTAATATTGCAATGTCTAATATACTAAAGCCAATCGATTTTTTTATAATTTAATTTTACACCGAGTCTATTGATAGATTATCTAGGCTTTTTTGTGTGCATAAATCTAATCTAAATTACATCTAAATTATTCCAAATTAATAATATAGATCTAGATCTAGTAGATATAGATCTTAAGAGTGCTAAATCAGAAGTTTAGTTTAGGTAGATCTACATCCTAATTCTAGTTCCATTTAAATGAAAATGCCAATAGCTCTGTTGGTAACTGTAATGAGACATCGAAGTACAAGCTCGATATCTGTTCTTTCCTTTTTTTTCAATTACAAATCAATGCTGTAAGATTATCTAAAATCGCTCGTCTGACATATTGTACATATCCGGTAGATTTCATGCCGTAATGTGTAATATATCTCTTTATTAATAATATACTATTAGTTTGTAACCAGTTTGTTATTACGTTAACAGCAATGCATGGTCGTGCGGTTGGCGCGCTGGACTGATTATCTCGATGTCCCGGGTTCATGCCCTGCTCGCTGCCATCCCCGTCGTCCAGCGGGAGGTTTGGGCAAGGATGTTAATTATCTTTAAACTTTGAAGGAACATCCGAAACATGCCAAACAAAATTTTTTTTTTTTACAACGGCAAAAGAATCTTTGAAACTTTTGACAATCAAAACAAAATCTCGTCTTGACTATTCCTTGCGAATAGGCGGATCCGACAGGGATCCGATGGGGGCCGCCTCTGAGTTTGTGTGATAATACAAACTCTGTTTGTAATCTTGTTATAATAATAATAAGAAGAAGAAGATGAAGAACCCTGATGAAAGTTATTTTACAATAGTGCATTAGACATAGCAAAATCTTACAAAAATGTAAATTAAATATGAATTCATCGGGAAATAAACATAGCACAAGGGTGTGGTCGTATCTCAAACTCCACCATGCTCCTCTCAGGACTCCATTGAAGTGTCAAGTCACGATCTGCAATGACATTGACCCAGACAGCACTCGCACTTTGTCGGGCTTGTGTGGACAGGCCTAAGTGGAAAGGGAAGAGCAGCGGGTTTTGTTTTGTTTTCACTTCCTTGTTATTAAAAGTTGGTCAACAGACCATACAAACATCAAAGTAGGACACAAGTCAACAAAATAAAGAATTCTAATAATTGCGTCAATGTAATAAACATAAACATGTGTCTATTCATGTGTTTATTCATGTGTCTATTCATGTGTCTATTCATGTGTCTATTCATGTGTCTATTCATGTGTCTATTCATGTGTCTATTCATTTGTCTATTCATGTGTCTATTCATGTGTCTATTCATGTGTCTATTCATGTGTCTATTCATGTGTCTATTCATGTGTCTTTTCATTTGTCTTTTCATTTGTCTATTCATGTGTCTATTCATTGGTCTATTCATGTGTCTATTCATGTGTCTATTCATGTGTCTATTCATGTGTCTTTTCATTTGTCTATTCATGTGTCTATTCATGTGTCTATTCATTGGTCTATTCATGTGTCTATTCATGTGTCTATTCATGTGTCTTTTCATTTGTCTATTCATGTGTCTATTCATGTGTCTATTCATGTGTCTATTCATTTGTCTATTCATGTGTCTATTCATGTGTCTATTCATTTCTCTGTCTCTGTCTCCCCTTTTGTTTTGTTTTTTTAACCTGTGCATCGTAATTTCTCCGAAAAAAGTTTTTGACTTGATTTGGAAAGACCAGCTTTATAACGCCCCCCCCCCACCCCCACTTACACATATATACGCGCATGTGTTTTTTGGCCTGTGATTTCTAGTATCACTTTTACTTTTTCCCGATCCTTCACTACACACAATTTTCAAGTTTTTAAGTCTGTAGATGGCACCTTTATTTATTTATTTTTTTTACATCCTCTAATAATAATGCGAGCAATATACGGTATTACCTCACCGGAACCCTACGCACATTCGGAGAATTTAGCAGAACACTGACTATTTTCAAGGTTGGATTAACTAGATTTTAACGTGTCAATATAATATTTAATGAGATGAAAGTATTTAGAAAGAACAAAATGATTTAACAATGTCACAAATATTATATAGAATTGATATTATGTTAATAGTCAAGTAAGCATTCTGCACCTTTTCGCACACTTGCGATACCATAATACCAACACAACCTATATTAGTATTTGACTTGTACACAACAAACGCATAACACTAGCCCGCTGCTGACTCAATCCAAAAATCCACCACTAACTCCCTCAAAGAAACGTTACATCAGCATAATAACAACAAAACTTTATCAGCTAAACGCAAGGCAACAAATAACATCGTGCACAGAACAAGAATTGGTGCTAGAATAATAAAACCTACTCATCTATCTATCTATCTATCTATCTATCTATCTATCTATCTATCTGTCTATCTATCTATCTATCTATCTATTTATTTAGCTATCTATCTATCTATCTATTTATCTATCTATCCATATATCCATCTATCTATCTAGTTATCTATCTATCCATATATCCATCTATCTATCTAGTTATCTATCTATCTATCCATACATCCGTCTACCTATTTATCTATCTATCCATACGTTCATCTATCTATCTATTTATCTATCAATCTATCCATACATCCGTCTACCTATTTATCTATCTATCAATCTATGTATCTATCTCTCCATCTCTCCATCTATCTCTCCATCTATCTATCTATCTATCTATCTATTTATCTATCTATCTATCTATCTATCTATTTATCTATCTATCTATCTATCTATCTATCTATCTATTTATCTCTCTCTCTCTCTCTATATATATATATATATACAGATTTATATGACATTGTCTCCTTGAAGAGCATATTTTCTTAATATCAGGCACAATACTGGTATGTTTAATTTTAACATCTAGTGTGGCCAGAGTTAATTCAGTTTCTAGATTTTGACTTTCCTTCAACATAAGAAAATCATGCTTTCAACAAACAGGTTACAAGAAAATAAATTGAAATACCTATACTGTGGTAGTCTTCAGAAAGACATAACCTGAAATCATTTAATTGTTGATCTTTTTTTGGTTTCTTTATTTAAATTAGAGTCAGAGTCTAGATAAGTTCAAAGAACATAGTGATGTTATAGAATTGTATTCGTTACATAGAACACTATTTTCCCCCTGCATTTACTTTAGATTTATTCACGTGTAGAACTACTTGCTGTTTATGCCTATATTTTGTGGAACACCTAATCTGACATCGCGGAACAATAGTTTTCCGAGGAACACAGTTTGGGAACACTATATTAGGCTATAGATCTCGTATAAATGAATGTTAAATTGATATATATTCCATTTTCGTTACCCACACTACTTTTTTTTTCTTCTGGTTTTGTATCCTCTGAATATAAGAAAATATAAATTGAACTTTATTAATTGTACTCGTTTTTTTGATCCCTTTTGAATGTAGAGAAATGTAAAATTCCTGGTCTACACCAGGATTCGTGTCACTAGCTGTGCCTTTGGAAATTGTAATAATTGTCATATAAATATAGACAGATAAGTAGTTCGTCCGTCGTGATACGATACTGACCCACTTTTGTCTTCCATGTAGCTAAGTGCTTTGCACTGGAGTTTTGTGCTTCCTCGTGTGGCTGATGAGACCTATGTGAGCCCGGAATGTTCGGCTACACACTGGGCAGGTTATTCCAACTGGAGCTAGTCTCGTGGGCCTTGCTTTTTTCTCTGGCGCTTTTCATCAGCCAGTGCTTTCTCTTGTCCTCAGCCAATTTTTGCGTCTGTTTTCACAGCTCGGCTCCTTGATACCCTATCTTGTGCTTCTGTCTCCCAGGTGGGAGGGTTCACGTTATCGCATTTGCGAATGTATCAGGATTGTGCGGTAGCTTTGTAGGCCTGCTCTTTGGAGGCTTTCTGAGTCAAGTATTTTGTCTTGTCCCGTAACGTTCAGGATGTCTCTGTGGCTAATCATGTGACATTGCTTCTTTTGTGTCTTGTGGATTTTGTTTCAGATTGATTTGAAGTCCGAGTTGAAATAAACGTCATTACTTACTTCATCACCTGTGTAACTGGACCTAGATGTATATATTCCGTCACCTACATCCACATCATGTACTGAAGAGTCACAAAGTGAAAAGTCGCTTCTCACTGGGATCTGCGCATCAGAACAATTCTCACAAGGTTGTGTCATAATGTCTGACACATACACATTTGACGTATCTGTAATACTGTCTTTGTCCAGAGATTCATTTTGGTTTTTGACTATTTCACCATTATTTCTTTGAATCTTGTTCTTTTATGCTACCCTTTCCATGATTAGAATATATGTCTTGTGGTAGTGTTGTCATTATGTCTGAATTAAAATAATATCCACTGGACATATCAACATCGCTGTCTTTGTCTAAAGATTCCTTTTGGTCTGTGTCCAGTTCAACATAATGTCTAATACCCGTTAGGTCTTGTTCTTCATATCCCTGTCCAGTATAGCTGCCTTGTTTTACCTTTGTAAATATATCTGAATTAAAATAATAATCACTTGCAACGTCATTGTCTGATCCATAACAAACAGAAGCAGAGCAAGTACTATCTTCGTTAGCGTTGACATCTACCCAAGCTAGGGAGGTATCATTGTTGTTCATGACACCTTGCTGAGCTGGACTGTTCAGCTTTATAAATATGTCATTGAACTGAATTGAATTGACATAATCACAATCATCATCTGGACTGTCACCCAACGATGTAAGTTTACCATTGTCTACCAGGCCATTATTACCAGTTTCTGAAGAGCGTTGCACAGACTGACTTGTGTTGTTAGCAAAAATGTTTTCTGTCGATGAAGTCGCAAAGTTGATGTTGCAATAGTTACCACTAGTATATTTGTGGTCTAAACCTGTTCTAAGTGTGAATCTGTTTCCAAACGCTTTATTATTGAGATCAAATTGCTCAGAGCATTGGGACGAGAAACTTTCTTTGTGAGCTGAACATGTTTCCACATGAGGTTTTACCAAATCCGTACAGTCATTGCCTGACTTGAAGTGATCGTCCATTGGAATCTTAGGATTTGGATCGATGCACGCAAATGTGACATCACAATCATTTGTAGCATCACATTTAAAAGAGGAATCCTCGCTGGTAAGAGTCATTGGGCTAAAGGATCTGTCTCTATTAATCTTGCTTAAAAGGTCAGTGTTAAAATAAATATCATTGTCGAACTTCAGGTCATAGCCTTTATGTTCAGACGTGGCCTTGGTATTGGTGTTCATCTCGCTATCAACACTGAGGTTGTCATGACAATGTTCAAGAAAACTATTTCCGGTTGATGTGGTCACTAAATCTGAGTTAGAATAATAATCGTCATCTGCGTTATTCTCTTCATAAGGGACGCCATCATTACCTGCATTATTGCCCATGTCAGAGGGTACTTCAAAAGATACATCTTTTTCTGTTAGTCTTTTCTCTCTTTGACATGCATCTGTTAACCCTCTGCACCCTAAAGCTTTTGTTACTTCATCGATATATTTCTTCTTGTCTTGTACTAAAATGGTTTTATTTTCTAATTGATTTAATTCATTATTAAGAAATAATGAGTCAAAACAAACATAAACATTTTGTGAGTTTTCACTGAGTGATTCAACTGAGTTGTCTCTAACCGAATCATCAACATCGACATGTATCAATCTTTTTGAGTCTAAACCTATTTCAACACTTTTCTTCCGTAGATGAGAATTGACATACAGATCACTCGATCTGGAGTTGTCGTAAACATTCTGGAGTTGTCTCTCATTATGCTCAGTAGATCGGATAGCTGCATCAACATCGTTGAGTAGACTTTCATCAGAGGCTTCATTTGGAGGCGGGACATCAATCTCCTGTGAATTTACGTAAACATCTTCAGTTATGGAGCTAACATCATTGTTATGAATATCAAAACTCGTGTCTTGCCAGATTGGACGATTACGAAACTTAAATTTGCTAATCTCTTCAGTTTCCGGTTTGTCTATATTGCTACATGAATCTGCCGCCATTGCATCTATCAGATCTGAATTAATGTAATCATTTTCCATTTGGGTGCTTGTGTGCTCTACAATGTCGAGTGATATTTCAGATTCCCTTCCGCTGACTTGATAAGAAATATCAATGTCGTGTTTTGAACATTGTGTTTCCTCAACAATAAGAATTTTTTGCCCTGTAGTTGCAACCTTGTTATAATTATCTTGAAAGTTTCTTTGATATTGGTGGAGTTTAGAATATACGTGACTGCAATAGGTCTCACTCGTTGTATTGTCATGTAACTGAAGACAAGTATCGCTGTAACTCCCGGTCTTCAATTTGTTCGTTGTAGGACAATGATTCAGGTCACTTTTGGAATGCAGAAGACCATGTTTATTTTGTGGATGCACATTGTTGTATATATGTGGCAAGTTATCAGAGCCCGCTGTTAGAGCTACATCATGAACATACCCCTCACTGCAGTACGAGTATATTTGGTGGCTTAAGTTATTATCTTCCTCGTCCAAAAGAGATGTATTCCTCGCTGAGAGGTGAAGCTCCTGTGAAGGCGAAGGAGCCCTTAATCTGGACACTAAATCAGACTGGAGAGGATGACTTGCCACAGCTGGAACTTTTGAGTTACTTTCCGAAGTGTTTAAATGAAAGTTCAGAGTATCATAATTCTCATAGTGTGCGGTATGGCCATCTCCTTCTTCTGCGTTCATACACTCGTTCTGAGTGTTGTTATGAAGCCTACAAAGTATACAGCTTAAGCAAGTAAGACAAAGGGAAATGAAGGCAGCAATAGAAAGTAGCACAGTTCCAAGGTGGCTGCTGTAGGAAATAAATCTATGAGTCTCTTCGTTGGTGAGGCTCGTTGTTCTCATGGATGGCATCATTCCGTTCAGAGCTGCCAAGTTTGCTCTTTTCTTTCGCTCTAACAACTTCTCTTCCACGGTGTTTGTGCTGGCATGAAGTCTACAAGCGATCCAAAACATGCTGTGACGCCAGCACTTTATAGGATGAAAGCATCTCATCTGCAGTGATGACAGTTTTGTGCTAGAGATCTTCTCGTGGGCTGACACCGTTCGACTAGCTCCTTCAAAATTTAGATACACTACATCCATTGCTACAGCTAAAGCAGCACCTCTGAACAGTGTTAATGACTTTGCTATTTCACGATTCACAAACGATTTATCGGCTGTGCTATTTGTTATTAAATAAACGACTCTGTCATTTTTAGTAACTTTGTTGGTGAGTGATACACAACTGGTAGACTTCAAACACAAACAGCTAAAAAATCTGAAACAATAAAAATAAATGTTAAACTGTCTTCAATGTAATAAAGTTTAGTTGTGAATATTCTATCTTAATTTTAAATAGTTGCCAACTAGGAACTATGACAAATTTTAGCTGTCATATATTCCGTCATTTTTTAAATTTGCAACAGGAGATTTTCACTTATGGCGGATAACTATAAATAGAGAGCTTTTTGGTGTATTTGGTGTACATAATGTAAGAATTATTGATCATCTTTGTATTTTAGAAGGCTTTGGATAAATTAGGCGCTGTAGAATCACATTTTTAAGCTCTTACCCTTTTAACACAAAATAATTGATAAGAATAATAATAATAATAATAATTTAATCTATAGACTGCGTTAACAAACAAGATGCAGACTTAAGGCTCTGGGATAACATGGAGTCTATCATAATGAATTACATACCTAAAGTAACTCTTTCTTATGATGAATCTCTCACCTAAATGGACTCTTTCTTATGATGAATCACTCACCTAAAGTAACTGTCTTATAATGAATCACTAACTAAAGTAACTCTTTCTTATGATGAATCACTCACCTAAAGAATCTCTGAGTCTTGGCGTTGGCCAAAATCTCTTCATCTACTCTTTGTGCTTGTACTGTTGCTATGACGACCAACACTAAAAGTGATCGTACACTAGAATACGCCATTATAGTCTCAAGATATGAGGATCGTCTCCCTTCCTTTTTGACTTTTATCTTTTGGCCATATTGTGAACATCTTTTGAATGGGCTTTAAAAGTGTTCATTGCACTCCCCAGATAACTCCATACAGATAACATCGAATAACACAGTTTTAACGAAACTGCAATCAGACGGTTAAATTAAGCAGTAGTTAAATCAGGCCATGTTATTCTTTGTTAATGAAACACAGTAATTAGCCTGGAAGCATTTAATGTTTGTTTTCATAAATGCGGTCAGTTAAATTGCTGTCACTCGGTTCGGCGTGGTTGAAAGATGTTAATGACACTTATCTAACCGGAACTTTACATTGTAAATCCTAGTTGTCAGTACATGCATTCGTGCGTTGTATTTATTAAAAATATTACAACAGATTAATAAAACAGAGATATCATGTAAAGAGTATTTAGTTTTTTCAAAGAGAAACAATCATGAATGGATGGCTTAAAAGAAAGAAAGATATAGACAATATAATTAAACCTTATTTTGATTTTGCAGCTAAGTTGAAATTCAGCAATGATATAATTTTAAAAGAAACAGTTATTCCTTGCGGTATTAGTCTAAAAAAAAAAAAAAGGTGCACACAGTACACAGTACATATGATGGAATAATATGGACTGACTATGTTCTGGCCAGGTATGACTAATGAAATAAAACAGATGGTAGAGACATGCACTGTTTGTCAAGAGAAGAAACCAATGATCATGTGAAGAACATGAAAGAAATAGTCCATGGGGAAAAGTTGGTGATGACTTGATGGATCAAAAGTGTCTCAGAAAGAACTTTGCCAACTCTGGTGATGAAGAAAAGAGAGCAACCAGACAAAAGAAATACAAAAAAAAACAAGTAACGAGACATTGGGATAAAGGAACGTCTGAGCTCCATCGAGACCAAACAATAACCTCCAGTCTGTTATAGACATCTTGGAGAAGTAGGGTGGTATCCTGGCAGAATTATCAAACAACTATCTCCAAGATCTTATCAAATCAAGGGAGAAAATGGAGACCAATACATTTGCAATAGTGAAAACATCCGATCAAGATAAACTATATTGTACAGGAACTTTTGATCTATGATGAATATGTTAAAACTGATAAAGTGAGACTACATATATATAGTGATGGGAACTAAACTAACTTTTAAAAGTTAAACTAAAACTAGTTTTTAACTAAAATAAAGTAGTTCAACTATTAGTTTATCATGAATTTCAAAAGATAGTTAAACTAAACTAAGAAAAGTTAATTAAACCACAACAGATATTTTTTTTTGGGGGGAGGGGCGGGATTGAACTAGACCTATATAGATATAAACATCTGACTGTATGCCTACGGTTAGATCTTATTTTTTAACATTCTAGTAATATTTATGTATAATAAAATCGTATTAAGGAAAATATTTCTTACATAAACGTTAATGCACAATAAAATAAAATGTCTTCATAAATATGTGTGCTTGTAGTTTTGCCTTCAATTAAAACCTTTAGAAAAGAATGGTATTCTTTAAAAAAAAATTATATTAACTTATTATATAACGGAAAATCTTACTTATACTGGTAAAGTTTTAAATCTCATTAAATAACATATATTTAGAATTTCAAATTTAGATCTGGTATCCAAAGAAATAGAAACGAAATCGTTGGAGTTTTTAAAACCTTTGATCTGTTTAACTATTTTATAGTGTAAAATACATACTTGAATAACCATGCCGATGTGCTATTTTCTTGTCTGACCACTAAAAATACTACTAACACTATTGCATAACCGTTAAACACGCAAGGGAAAACAAACTGGGTGATCTTGTCATTATGGACTGCACACTCAGTACACTATATAGACCTACACGTGTACGTCTATCTGGCCAGGTTGTTAAAATCAGTCTATTTACTTTCTGTGCAGGGAGGGTGTAAAACTATTTTAGTGTAAAGACATATCTACGAATATGCTTGACTAGCCACGCCAATGTGTCATTTTCTCGTCTGACATCTCCACAGCAAACACTATTGCATAACGCTTAGGCTTAATGCAGGGTAGTCTTACAGTATTATCAACTACACACGTACAGTACACTATAGGCCTACATGTGGTCATGTGTATGTCTAGCTGACCAGGTTGTTAAAATCAGTTGGACACAGTCTATTTACTTTATGGTCAGAGAGGGTGTGGATTAAGATTTTTTTTCTAGAGTTGGTTACCCTAATGCTTTTAGATCTATATAGGCCTAGCTGTTGATTTAGACTTAATAGATCTCAATAATGTCTTAAGACTATAAAAGGGTGTACTTGATGTTTCTGCAGTTAAAAAAATTTTGTTTGCCGCAAATGAATTTATTAAAACCACTAAATATTGACCTAACTCACTAATCAGATTCCCACTAGAAACAGAAATTAAACACCTCCAAGTGGCTCACAAAAAAAAAATTCGGAACAACCTCATTCATAATACTACATAGAAGCTTTTGGCAAAAAATGTTTAACATTTTATAATACTGCTACTTTCAAGTGCAAATATTTACTCCCATAACTTCTACCAGGATCTTACTTTACCCTCTTCAAATGCAGACTGTCTAAATAGTTGTTAACTGCATCATTTTTTTTATATCACATGACCAGAAAACAGGGAGTGCGTTTCAGCCATGACCACATGTTGAAAAGTTTTACACATTTTAATTAAACTTTTTAGTTAGTAACTAAAAAAAATTAATTAAACTACTATTTTAATTAAACTTTTTTTTTTTCTAGTTAAACAACTTAACTTAACTAATTTTTTTTAGTTAAACTAAAAGTTTCTAACTTTTTAGTTCACTTTTGCCCATCACTACATATATATATATATATATATACTGTCAATCCTCAAGTATATTCAGTGTCGTAAACGTATAGGATTCCTACTAATAAGTTATTGAGGACTATTAGTACTGAGATACAAGAAGTTAATGCGGAAAAAAAACTTTATTCTAATCTAAGGATTTCATTGACTAATATGATATCAATTATAAGTATCATTTGGGAACTCGGATAATATGTGTTCAGATAACATGTGTTCGGATATCATGTTTAAATTATTATTTTTTGTTGTCTATTTGCAGTTTATAATAATACTTTAAGAACTTGAGATATCTCACTGAATATATTTTATTTTGTTAATTACAAGGATTATTTAAGTTGATTTCGTTAAGCTGTAGAAAGGGAAGGATGTTAGTATGTATGTTCTATATTGGTTATGCTATTAGGTATATACGAGTAATTTTCCTTGTTAACTATTGTTGTTACCTAGAATGGCGTCCTTAATTAATAAACAGCTGATGTGTCAGTTAGAAACTAGCTTAAGGGTTATGTGCTTAATCGTTCAAAGTTATCAACAATCTTGAAAAAGGGTAAAAATCGTACTTGACAGATGTAGCGGTATAAGTTGAAATAGTCCCCTTGAATAAGCGTAAGTCCTGGCTGAACAGGTTGTTGTTTTTTTTATGCGAAGACAATTCCATTGACCCAAATACTCCCCCTCCCCATTTTACCCCCCCCCCCAAACTTTTTCACAACTGGTCCAGACAAGTGATCGGAACATTGGGCACTAGAAAGCTAAAAGCTAAAGAAAAACCATTGGTCAAAATAATTCTAATCGCACAGATATATTATGTCTAGAGGAATTGTGCATAAAATTACATGCCTGATCCAAACTAACAGATCAATTACACTAAATATAAGCATATTTTTTTAAAGTTTTTTAAAAATGTTCTTCTTGTTTATTATTTACTTTGCAACATTTAATTGTTCGTCCTTCACATTGTTAAATATCGAACATTTGTAGTCAAAATTCCCAGCATACCTTTTTTTTAGCGTGGATTTTTATGACACTAAAATGTTAAGCTAGGACAAATTCGAACAAGTGCTACTTAGTGCGATTAGAGCATAGATCATCCAGGCAAACCAATAACTGAGCAGAGTTTTAGTCTCTAACCAACATAAACAACTAGATAAACACGAGAATACGCGCAACACGTAATTATCTTATCTTTGAAGGGACGTCTGAAATGTATAGTATACTTTCTTTACGGAATTGCTTTTGAGAATTAATTTGATAAATTTTTAATACATTGATACAGGATGTAGATTTATGGCTAGACTTGACATTTTTTGGGGTATATATTATTAAAAATCAAAGACAATTCTTACTCGTATTTATAGCTTCAAATTTTATTTTTACCAGTTCCTTTTTTAGCGGCCCCCGAAAAGGGAAAAGACGCTATTAGTTTTGTGTGGAATGTGTGTCCGTCCGTCCGTCCCGTTTAGATCTCGGAAACTAGAAAAGATAGTGAAAATCCGACAACATAATATTTTAGACCATTCAAAATTCTGTTGCAACGGCTACTTTTTTCTTTTCTGATAGCGAAAAATCTAAGTTTTTAAATCACATATGCAAGCAGTTTTTTCACAAAAATACACCACTTTAAAACAATTAATAGTAACAAAAAAGTAGTAGGGATCGTGATAATGCATTGAATCAGGAACATACTAATGTAAATGGTTTTAAATTTTTTGTAAACAATTTTGTTTTTAACATTTGTATTGCTAAGTTAAGTAAGTTCTGTCATACTTACTACTACATTTACACACAAAATGTTTCCTTTTTTTTAAAGAGAAAAAAATCTATTTAGTATGCATATAAGTTAGACATAATTTAAAATAACAATTAGTAAGTATTTTTACATATTATTGCGTGAACTGCAGTGCCGTCCCTATACCATAGAACACTTAACTTAAGAAATTTGTTTTCTTGAGGATTTCAATAAGAGATTGACCCTTTACAAAACAATTAGATCAATTAGATATTGATCATAAGACATCAGTTAGGCCAGGTTCCCATCTAACTTCACATTTACTTTCACCTATCCTGTGGTCTGCTTGTCCGCTGGGGCAGCACACAGGATCTGTCAACCTTCTTTCTCCATTTTTCAGCCATTTGTCTTTGATAGAATTTCATTCTGATTTTCTTTCTGAAAATATTAATACCTGCCCTTTTACCTGTCTGGGTGAATCACTTCGGGGGCCGATTTTGAGTTTGTGTTTCCATACAAACTGTCTTTGTAACCTTGTTTATATATATATATGTATATATATATATATATATATATATATATATATATTATACGGTTTTCTTATATGCTCTGTCTGTCTGTCTCTAGTCTCAGCTCTATCTATGTAATTAAGATAGACATTCTCAAAAACGCTTCCAGTCTACATGTTTATTAGCATTTATTCAATTAAAAAAAAGGAATGTACATTGCCGTACAGGTCACTAAATACTCAAACCAATATTCGAATATTCAAATTCTCATCTAGTTGACCAAATGAACAACTTTATTGCACATTCTCAATTCTCCAAATTTAGCTTCACACTTCGGTTAAGCTTGTACATTTATGTCCCAGGCTGTGCATATATATTATGTATAATTATATTCAGTGCTGTTACAAATTGGTATTCAAGCTCATAGATTGCACAATTTTGGGGGGCTACCGAAGAATTAATATGACTGTTTATAAGAAGGCTCGCGTTTTTTCCCCGCGAATTTCAGCGCTTAAATTACGAATCTGTCAAAACCATTTCTCAGTGAGCACCTAAGAGATGAGAGCAAATTGTGAAAATAAATTCATGCATATCCGTTCGGCGGTTCCAGAGATTTCGTGATAGATCAGTGACTGAGTGGTATATAGACTTTCTATGCCCGTACATTTATTCTCACTATTGTCTATTATTATCAAAACTTTAGCCCATCCATTTCATGTTTTGCAAAATTTGTCAAGCGAAAAAAGGTTAGCCTAATTAAGACATATTTTTAACTTTCTCAAAATAATCTAGTATCTCAAACAATCATGCATTGTTAAGTTAAAATATTTTTTAGGCAACATAGTATTTATTTGTCCAAAACCCCCTAATTTTTCTTTCATTTTAAATCAACTGTCGACATTTCAACACTCCCCCACACTGTGAAATCTAGTAGTACCCCTTTCAGACCTTGCGTTGGGCAGATGATGTGAAGGTCATAGTTTCCGTGACCCACGGTCAACGAAAGATAGCACAAAGACAAACCTCTTTGACTTTCCCCTCTACGTAAATCAGGTACCCATTAAAGTAGAATGGACTCATTAGCGTGCTCAAATATCATTAATTGAAATTTCCGGTTGTCAACGGGATTCAAACCCAAGACCCATCGACACGGAAGCCCAGCACTTTACCACTCGCGCTCCAGAAGTTTAGATTTGGATCTTCCAAAATACCAATAGCAATATTGCCTCCATCTAAGATAAAGGTGAATATTTACAATTTTTTTAAAGGCCCGGTCGAGACATAGAGAAAATACATATTTACAAAAAAGGTTTCGCCATTCTGCCATTTATTTAAGTACCTCCAAGATAGCATTTAATATTAAAAGCACTCGATTATATGTATATATAAAGCGTAATTATAAAAACGTGTCAAGGTATATAGTCTGCGTCTAGTCTATTTCTTAAATATACACCGCTCCAAAAAAGAATTGCTTATTTAAGATATAAATGCAAAATAATGGAATGGAACAATAAGCGTATAAAAATATGTCTACAATCTTTTCAAAAAAAAATGAAAACGAATATGAAATGCAATATTAATTGTACAGTTTTCACTCAGAATAAAACCCATATACCCAGGACACTGGAGACACTGCCTACGAAGCTGTTCAACATAGCTTCGTTGAATACCTTAATTCACTTGAGACACTACCCCAACAATCCTGCATGATAGCTGAACAAAAAACTCTTGGCACAGACTGCACAAGATTCTACAACTCAGCAGCAAAGAAGCTGGCTAGATGAATAAGACGAAGAGTACTGACTTTTTAAAACAAAAATGAATGAAATTATATGCTATTCGTGCTAAAAAAAAAAGAAAAACATGACAAAAAATACATTTTTTTAAAAAGACAATATCTCGTTGAGAAACTTAAAAAAAAATAAAGTATAAAATATTATTAAACAAAATGTTTGCTCTAGCCGGATATCGAGCCTGTACTTTAGCACGTCATCTCCAAGTACGTTACCCATTGGGCCAGAGGATATTGCAAAATTCTGCAATTATTTATTAGTACTTTCATATAGACATCTAGAACTAGATCCTGATCTAGACTTCTGATTTATAACTCGCAAGATCTAGTCTAGATGAAAAGTTAGTTGGACAGTTTAAAAAAAAAAATGGCTACCATGTTCCCTAGTAGATTCTGACCAGGAAGTGTGAAGAACTATTATAGCAGCACTTTGAGTGGTTAAGAGTCCCGTCAATAATAAATGAAGTCACTTTCATGGCTATAATGACGGGTCTTCTGAGCAATTAATGAGCCCCTCTGTCTTAAAGTTAATTAATATGACATCGATACACAGGGAAAGGACTCCTCAAAATATAGATTAATACATTTTCTGAATTATATTATATAATTAGTTTAAGACTTTCCTTCAAAAGAGAAGATAATTACATCCTCAGCATATCTACCTGTCAAACTAGTCATGTATGTTTTCCTGGCTGTTTCAGGCAATCTGTTCCATGCTGTAATGGCATTGAAGGAGCATTCGTACAAGTTTGGCCTAGCATAGGGAATAAGAATCTTTGTGTCTTTCTGTGTATTTTATTAGGTTGATAACTTGTTTGAGACTGTTTGTGTTTCAGACTTTTCAAATTTTACTTCCTCATACAATGTTCTAATACATAAACACTTAAAGCATAGAGCTAACACTTAATCCTAGAATCAGGCTTTCGTCTTAAGAAATGTTCTAAATCAAGTCTCTGTACTTGTTTGTTATTCTCATTGAAAAGCCTATTCATTCAAATTTACAACACTGTAATTTGGTCCTGAGTCAATGTCTTCCAATTTACATTTCGGCGTTTTATACAAGTTTTCTTCGTAGTACGGATCAAATTTAGAGTTGTCATTGCTGTATACATTATTATTTGTGCTGTCAAAACTGCTATTCTGATCAGTTGTGTCTGGAAGACCCGTGATATTGGATGCCACATTGTATATTTCCACAACAGAGAGCGAGTTGTTGCTTGATCCTCTACTAGTCTTTATCGGAGGGAAAGAATCAAATGACACATCCTTTCTGCTTGCATTGGACGTATTATACGTGTGCTGAATATTTCTTGATATGTTTCTCAAACCAGAATACTTGGTAGGTGGATTAGAGCAGATATCGTCAATGAATGCGTAATGCGATTCTGGTTGCTCATTTTTAATGTTCTCGCTGGCCGTACTTTTATACAGCGAACGGTTCATACATTTCCAGCCTTTATGTCTTAACATAGACAAAAGCACAAAGATCGCTATGCATGCGCACGACATTGTTAGTAAAACGGCCATTATAATAATATAATCGTGAGAAAGAACAGGCTCTTTCGTGGAATTTTCGAAAAGACCGGAACGAGAAGTTGAAAGGGTCTCATTAGATATTGAGACGTCAGGAGACCCAGACATTAGCGTTGCGTTAACCAGTTCTATGTTGACAAAAGAACCAACGCAAGTATCGTTGAGTTTTTTTGTAACGTCTGAAAAACGGATGGCAATAACAGGCTTGCTGTGGACTACTTTAGTACAGGTGATCAGGAATTCACCGCTTTTATCTTCACCGACCTTACACGTGCTCACTAAATTGTCTTCACTTTCGCCGACGTATTTTTTTGTTACAATGACAATGTTAACCTCAGAAACATTCTGAAGTTTTTTTTCCGACCGAGCCAAACAAGGACTAAGGACTTTGTTGCAAAGACACGCATAGAATCTGGAAAGAGAAATGAAAATTAAAAGTTTTAAAATGTAATATTTAGTTCGATAACTCTGGATGTAGTGGTGGGTAGTTAAGTTGCAATCCAGACAGTTAATCCCAATTACACTCTGGGAGCATTTATTAATTCACGTCACAGTTTGGAATAAAAATTTGACATACTCTTTATGGACAAAATGGAAACTAAATTGTTCGGCTATTACAAAGCTTCTTTCACTCTCTCTGTTTGTCTGTCTGGGTTGATTCTTTTACGCGCTTTATCTTTCACTTCTTATCGTCAGATTAAGTTAAAATTTTGCACAATTTTTTATTGTCGACAACCAGAGCCGGCTTTAGACTTGAAAAAGCCCTAAGCTATTTGAGAAAGGGGACCGTTAATATATCCAGATATCATGTCAGTACTTAATAGGATTTTCGGGTATTTAAAGGTTAACCGTATATACGATTTAGAAAAGTAGTCTTAAGCCTTTTTTGGTCTACCGCTCCTTTTCGTATTTTTCCTTAAAAAAATCCACCAGCGCCCCCCCCCCCTCTAAGAAAAGTACAAAAAAAGAAACGTGAGAAGACAAATTAAACAAAAATTATGTCAAATAACTTAATTAATTACACACACAATTTATTCAAGTTGAGACTATCAGGGTCCACTATTCTCAGGTTTAATTGTAAATTTATTTTTTATTTTCGTATAGTTAATCACTAAAAAAAATGAAATAAAGCTAATGGGAACCTCCTGCCCTCTGACAATATTAGAAATGTCAAGGTTTAAATTAGCCGAAACAAGGCGAAGTTGTCCTCTGGTGGCTACATCCAGTCTATTTCTTGGCTTACTCGTTCAGTTTGTTACGCACTAAGTCCAGTTTAACCTTGTATGCTGATGGGAAAGAGAAAAATAATTTCCTTTTGACCACAGTTTTGGAATTTGACAGGAACATTTAAGTGCAGCCACATCTTTGTTGTGTCTCCTATGTTGTTTTTACTGAAGACATAATTTTGTAAATCTAGTTTTTCCCCTGCAACTCAAATTGAACATCAGAAAAGGTGTTTAAAAATTGTCATATATATTTACTTTTTTTATTTTCCATATCCAACAAAATAATTAATTACCAATAAATAATGTACTAATTGGTTATTTTTGTTATTGATTCGTGTTTTGTTAGTTAAAAAAATAATTGTTTAAAGTTTTAACTTTATAGGAGAATGCGTGTGGGAGAAATAACGTCTTCAAACTTTTTACCAGACACACAGATATAGTGAGCTGATAAAAGCTTTGTACAAAATAAAGCTAAAACTACTTACGTAGCTAGATTTGATCTTGAGAATGTAATTCTTGTACCATTATACTTGATTGTTAACACAGTGTCATTAGTAGCAGAGACGGAACTCCAGATTGAAATGACAATAACTGACATTACCACGCCCACTACCATTTTAGCTGAAATAAATTATTTGCATTAGTGAAGAAATAAGTCAATGTTTTGTGTCATTTATAAAGAAAATGTCAGTAGTGACAATAAACAAACACTACAATGAGAGTTTGTGTTACATTAAATATTTAGATGCGCCTCTAGGGGCTTCAGTCAATGGGAAAGAAATATTCAAGCCATGGTCTTGCTTTGATAGTCAAATGTCAATGAATCATGTTTAAACTTGAAAACAAACTGAAGATTTGAACGACAAGGAGATTTCCTACGTAGATTACATTTCATCTTTATTTTAAAGGAGAAATTTCGTTTTCAAAAGGTTTATAAATTTATTTTTAAAACAACAATGTTACAGACAGACGGATTGACGACACATTACTATAAGCGGATTTTAATTTTACGAGGCTTTCAGGTTCAGAAATTATTTGCGTTGTTAAATAGCTGTACACAATTAAGGTCCCCGAGGTTCAGCCTGATAAGAACATCATTCACACACAGTCGTACATAGAGTAACGAACTAGGTGGATGGTTTAAATAACAAAAAAAAAAAAAAATTTAATTGTATGATACTGATAGATGTATATGTACAATGAGAAAGATAGAAGGATGAATAGATAATATATAAATATAACATATATAGATAGATATTATTCAATAATACTTAAGCACCTTGCTACTGCTATCAACTTGTCACACTGGTTTCATAGTCCAACAGACTCTGACCGACTGGCGTCACAAAAACTACCAACCTCGGCAATAATAAAGTTAGACCTCAGCTGATCCCAGCTGATACCAACTGATGTCTAACTGCTCTGAAACTCAACGCCGTCGATGATCGCCAATCTGACAATGACACTGAAGACTGTAATATATATATATATATTTCTGAGACGACAAGCGACGCCCACACTGGCATAGACTCGAGCTCAGTACCTGTCACTTCAAAACTGGCACCCTATAAATGAATTCAACACACAATTTAACCTCTATTCCAAAACAAGAAACAGCGACAACCTCATATATAACATACAATAAGAGATATCAAAACGTAGTAACTCATCCTAAACATGGGTCCAAAAATCCTACTGAATAATATAAGTTCAAGAAACTAATAGAGACTAACACAGCGTCCGTTTCAAACAAATTCAGAGGGGAAACTGTCTCAGGACAACGAATGACCGATAAATGTCGACGGACTTTGTGACGAAGCAAAAACAATTCACAACAAAAATACAAGACACCAGGGGCGGACTGGCTATATGGGCAAACGGACAAATGCCCGGTGGACCGGTACCAAATGGGACCAAAGAAAAAAAAATCCAATGCAGACAACTTAAAACAAAAAAGTGACAGCAGCAAGACACAAAGACCCGAACACGTTTTCTTATTGTTTTTTTTTTAATTCTTATGACAATTAATTGTGTTTGAAGTTCAAGAAGAATATAAAAAACAAATACACTCTACACTGTATGTATTATCTTTTGGAAAACGTTAGACCGTACTTTCTGCTCTGCATGAGCTGCATAGACTGCTTTGATGTCTTCGAGGTTGTGTTTGGCCTAATCATTTTCCTGGTCGGCATGGGCCTTTGATGGCACTCCCATATTATTTTTTTTGCTCCTTCCCTCCCCCGTCTTTTAATGGTTCTTATGAAATTTAACCAAAAAGAGGGATGAGAGAGGTTAAGTTAGAAAGCATTGATATAACGCAACCAAAAAAAAATTAAAAAAAAGATAGGCGTGACAATTAGCTCTTTAACAATACTTAATAGACATTAACTTGAACACATACACACAGCCGCGAAAATGCAAGCCAACCAACTTATTTACAGCTCAATATGGGTATAAAGCTTTACTTTCTGCGATTTGAGAAGAAAAAGTAAGTTTCTTTTTTTTTTTTAATTACATAGATCTAAAAATACTACACTTAGGGCTTACAAAAAAAATAATTAATTAAACAAATAAATCTAGATCTAAATCAATTTTTATACCATTATAATTAATGGCAAACTTAGTAATAATAATAAGGCTAGTCTTCGAGTCCGAAAATTAGTGAGGAATGCAGTATTTCCCGTGGCTGCGCAGCCCCAGCTGAGACCTACATATTTTGCCACATCCAGGGCAAACATAACCATTGTCTGCAGGTGGTCGATTTAGATTTTCTTTTCGCTGTCTGCATTTGTCCTCGGCAGCAGACTTTCTTTTGGTCTTAAATATGTATCCCGCGGCCTTCGTGTGTGACCTCCAGCTGTCTCGTTCTGAGGCCGCATGCAACCAGGTGCTCTCTTCTATGTCAGCCAAGGAAAGTTGACGCCTAAGCTGGTCTTTGAATCGTTTCCGTGGGGCGCCTCTGTTACGTCGACCACTTTTTAGCTCACCAAAAAAGACTGCCTTTGGCATACGTTCGTCTCCCATACGGGATACGTTTCCTACCCAGCGTAACTGTTGGACCAAAGGAAGTTACTCTATACTGTCAAAAAAAGGCGTTCGCAAGGACATAGCTGTTTGTAGTAAAGTCTTGCCACCGTATGTCCATAATGGAGCGCAAGCATCTTTGGTGGAAGCGCTCAAGAAACCTTTGTCTTCCGAGGGTTTTCAAACCATAACTTGCCTCAGACCTCATTGTCTGAAAGGAAAACTTTACTTACTACCCCAGTGCAGCCCCCTCCAATAAAAAAACTAAAGTATTTTACCACTTTCTACCAGTCGCTGGACTCCATTGAATAGCAAATTTGGTTTTTGAATTAAAATTTAGCGAAAGAGTAGCAGGCTAATTGCACTGTAGATTCCTCAGAATATGCATTTTTAAAGCTGAAAATAACGGAAATAATGTTTGGTTCCGGGGCTTTCACCGGGGGGGGGGGAGCTCACAGCGCTTCCCCGCACTACCAAGCTGCCTTTTGGCGGTGTGTACTGTCTTTCCACTAATTTTAGGAAGAGAGTATTCTAGGGTAGAAAAAACTTTGAAAGAATGAAAGATCAGAATATAATGATTAATTACATATACACACACACTAATATATATATATATATATATATATATATATATATATATATATATATATATATATATATATATATATATATATATATATATAAATTGCGGAGTGGGGTAAAAATCCCCCCCACACCAAAAATATATGACATGCTATTTGTGGGCCGGTTTATATGGTAATGCCCGGGCCGATTTTGATACCCAGTCCGCCCCTGCAAGGCACTCTCGCCCCGTACAAGTAATATGAGTAGAGGAAAACATAACAGAGTTGGGACAAAGCCAAAGACACTTGTCTAAACTACGCGACAGAGGCTGCTTAGAAGAAAACAAAACAGATTGTTTGAGACTTTTTGGGGACTAACATAGCCCTCTGACAGTTACTGTTTACACGGAAGGCACGCCACTGCCCAAATCACTGAATAATAAAACGGCTCTAACGATTTTCCTAGCAATTTTGCAGCTGATCTATATGTTTGGGAAAATAATTACTAGTTAATTGGCCACACTGGGAAAACTCTAATTTGACCGTTATAATTTAGCAAAGGATAATAAAAAATGAATTTAAATTTGGCTAGAGGTCTAGACAATCTTTATCTTTAACAGATTATATGTCATCGGATATGTCCGCATTCAGGCCCTATAGATAAAAGAGTTTTTTAAAAAAGGTTCAGAAACATCTTGCGCACCGTCTTGTAAGTCTGGATCTATGGGCTTAGCCATGGAACTATACTAATGGCTTATCATTAGAATTTTATACATTCGCTTATTTTCGTCCATAGGGAGCAATGGGACGGGGTAAGAAAGCTTCAATTTTTGTTTAAATTTATCTTTCATTAATTACTTAGACTGCTTGAACGCTTTCACCAAGGATGTTTGCCCTCCATCATGGACATACGGTGGCTAGACAGCACTACAAAGAGCGATGTCTTTGCAAACGCCGGTATGGACAGTATTGAGGGTTTTCTTATGGTCCGACAGTTATGCTAGGCAGAGCACGTATCCCGTATGGGGGACGAACGTATGCCATAAGCAGTCTTTTTTTTTGGTGAGCTAAAAGTTGGTCGACGTAACAGAGGTGCCCGGAAACGCTTCAAAGAGCATCAAACCTAACCCCCAACTTGCCTTAGCTACTTCCTGCGGCTTCATTCACAAAGGCCGCGGTATACACATTTGAGACATAAAGAAAATACGTTGCCGAGGACAGACGCAGAAAATCGTAATCGACCGTCGGAAGACAAAGTTATCCTTTGCCTGGTATTTTTAATGGTACCGGTACTAGCCTATTGTGAGGTAATGGATTTTTTTTTCTTTGACGTCATATGAATGGACTCTTTAAATTTAATTCTAAAAGAACGCACTCGGTGCACCAATGTCTATGAACACTCGATAAATGGCTCGTATTGATGAAAACATATTTTAGTCTAGCTAGGCCGTGTGACGTAGTGTGTTTTTTTCTTTGACGTCATATGGAATGAATTCTTTAAATGAAATGCTAAAAGAACGCACTCGGTGCACCAATGTCTATGAACACTCGATAAATGGCTCGTATTGATGAAGGCGATTTTTTAGTCTAGGCCGTGAGACGTAGTGTTTTTTTTTCCCTTTGACGTTATATGGAATTAATTCGTCAAATGAAATGCTAAAAGAACTCGGTATAGTAATGTTTATTTAGCCTCGTTATGTGACTCGCATTTAAAAAAGAAATGATATCTTGATTTAGATCTAATCTAGATTTTTAGCGGCCCTTGTAAGTTTAAACTAGATCTAGATTTTTATTACAGTATATCTAGTTCTGGATTTATTAAAATTATTTTAGAGTCTAGATCTAGAATTTCTAGATCTAGTTTAGACTAAAATAGACTAGATTAAGATGTAGAATTTTAATTTCTAGACTTAAAGTGTAGATTTTGATTTCCAAACGTTTTGATAACATTGAAATGTTAGAATAGGGTCTATAATAAAAACTAATATACTATTTTTAAGTTTAATGTTGCATTCAGTCTATTGATAGATTATCTAGGATATATTTTTTTTACACAAATGTTATCTAAATTACAGCTACATTATTCCAAGTTAATATTTTAGATCTAGATCTAGTAGATATAGATCTTAAGAGTCCTAAATCAGAAGTTTAATTTAGGTAGATCTACATCCTCATTCTAGTTCCATTTAAATAAAAATGCCGATATCTCTGTTGATAGGCCTAACTGTGCTGAGACATCGAAGTAAAAGCACGATATATCTATTCTTTTCTTTTATTGTTTTTTAATTACAAACCTCCGTAGGACGACGGGGGATGGGAGCATGCAGGGTTTGAACCAGGGACCATCGATAAATCCGAACGTCAGTCGAGCACCCTCGCAAACTAAACGACCAGGCCTGTTGCCATCCTCCATCGTCCAGTGCGAAGTTAATTATTTTAAACTTAGAAGAAACACCCGAAACATGTAAAAGAAAAACAAAAAACATTTTTGACAACGGCAAATGAATATTTGAAACATAATGACTTTTGACCATCAAAATTAAATAACCTCTTCAATATTCTTTGCGAATAGGCAGATTCGACAGGGATCCGACTTCGACTGGGGCCGCCTCTGAGTTTGTGTAACACAAACTCTCTTTGTAATCTTGTTTTTTTTTATGTTTGGTTTTGTTTTAATTTTGATTCCATATTTTTATGAAACAACTTTATAAATCGAAACTTAGTTTTTATTCGTGCTTCTATCCCCGAAAGAAAACAAATAAAGAAAAGCAAAATAACCAGATTAAAATAGAATTAACAAAGTTTAACTAGCTAAAAGTACATAGTAAGCTAACCTGCCTGTCTTTACAATTGAAGATGTTCCATACTGAATTAACAATAACACAACACGCTACTTCCTACTGGGTTAGAACAACAAATTATAAAATGTGCTTGACTACATTTCCAATGCTCATAAGTAATTGAGTAACTGAGCTAAACACATACTGTAAGTAGAGAGTTTAAAAAGACACTAGTACGAGAAGCAGAGACAATATTGGCTACTAATCAACACGAGCAGTGTTGCGTTTGAAGAGGTCGTAACAAGAGATCCGTTACTGAGAGTCTCCAACTATAAATAACTTTTACAAATTGTCCAATCTTTTAGATGGGACAAAATAATATTATATCTCCTTCTTCTTCTCTACTTCTTCTCTATCTTAATTTCTCTCTATCTCTCTCTTCTCTGTCTTTCTTTAGCCCCTCCCCCCCCCATATTTACCTTTCTCCCCTTCCATTTCTCTTTCCCCCTTCCATCCTTCTTATTCCCTCTCTTCCCTCATTCACGCTTCTCTCTCTCACACTCTCTCCCCCCCACTCTCCCACTCTCTCTCTCTCTCTATTGCACTCTCGAGATACTGACTCTTTCTCTCTCAAAACATATATAAGGGAAAGAACTACACATTTACACCCAAACATCGCAATACTTTAAGATTTTGTTCTCCTTTTCTATATCATATGGTATAGAGTTTCAACTTCATCCAGTAATGGAAAGTAAGAGAAATAGCATGCACAAAATTTGTACCCGACAGACAGACATTCGATACAGTAGGCCTACAAAATGACCTACGACGTCGCAACTTGTGGGCAGTGGATATCAATGGTTTGTTGACTCATTCAGACCTGTGACGTGACAACGAGAAGGAGGGAGAATAATCTGGAATTTTTTCTACAAATTATGACTCGTTTGCTGCCAAAGACTACTTCAATTTTAAATAATTGTAACTTAAGAATTAAGTACATAAGCACTTGGACTAGAGCGTGATAGTTCAATCACTGTTCTATACTTAGAAAGCAAAAAGCTTGTCTGTTGACACATCCGAGTAAAGAATGAAATATTTAACTGACGACTTCAATGCTGGACTGATACAACTTGATAATACTAAGTGACCACTTTAAACGGTTTATCTTCAAAATCCAGGCGCATAGAAACACCAAATGACTGTAAACGCTGACGTATGAACTGGACACCGAAGTATGTCTTAAGTATGTCCCAAAATGTCGTACATGTTTTTCTTCTTTGACATGTGAGTCTCATGTGGCTTCTTTACACTCGTGCACACATAAATATATACACACAATCACGTGCCTCGATTGAGTAGAAACAAGTACATATCTAAATCTAGATGTGGCCTGCTGGAATAATCCGCTTGGACAAACAGCTCGAGATTCGAGTTCCAATCCCTCAAATACGTTTAAAGCCGTAAATTTTAGCGCTTTCAAGAAACAAGGGAATCATTCCCTTTCACCCCTCCCCACCTATCCACACACACACACACACACACACACACGTTGTTATGGAAACAAGGTATACAGGCTACAACAAAGCCTGGAAGCCACTACACAGTTAGTTGTAGTTGTAGCCAGGTAGGCACTAGACTTGACTAGACAGTAGACATTTACGTTTCTAGTCTGTCTCGGCTCCTTTCGTCTATTGTATATTATTAGCAGTTTCTTAACAAGACAAAAATGTGCCCGTAAAGTTTGATCATAAACTTTAAACATTCAACCATCTACAACAGTAATGTCCAACCTTTTTTTTTGGACCACTTCCTCACTCGTGTCACAGGCCACACCATAGCAGACAGTCGTTAAGTCCAATGGATCATAGCCTTTTCGGCTTAAATATGCGCTTAGCTATTCACTGTGGACAGAGGTTACCGGACAGCAGCTCTGTAGTATTCTGTAGGTCCTATATAGAAAATGTTAAACTTGTTTTAAAAGCAGCTCTGTAGTATTCTGTAGGTCCTATATAGAAAATGTTAAACTTGTTTTAAAATCAGGTCTGTAGTATTCTGTAGGTCCTATATAGAAAATGTTAAACTTGTTTTAAAAGCAGCTCTGTAGTATTCTGTAGGTCCTATATAGAAAATGTTAAACTTGTTTTAAAAGCAGCTCTGTAGTATTCTGCAGGTCCTATATAGAAAATGTTAAACTTGTTTTAAAAGCAGCTCTGTAGTATTCTGTAGGTACTATATAGAAAATGTTAAACTTGTTTTAAAAGCAGCTCTGTAGTATTCTGTAGGTCCTATATAGAAAATGTTAAACTTGTTTTAAAAGCAGCTCTGTAGTATTCTGTAGGTCCTATATAGAAAATGTTAAACTTGTTTTAAAAGCAGCTCTGTAGTATTCTGTAGGTCCTATATAGAAAATGTTAAACTTGTTTTAAAAGCAGCTCTGTAGTATTCTGTAGGTCCTATATAGAAAATGTTAAACTTGTTTTAAAAGCAGCTCTGTAGTATTCTGTAGGTCCTATATAGAAAATGTTAAACTTGTTTTAAAAGCAGCTCTGTAGTATTCTGTAGGTCCTATATAGAAAATGTTAAACTTGTTTTAAAAGCAGCTCTGTAGTATTCTGTAGGTCCTATATAGAAAATGTTAAACTTGTTTTAAAATCAGGTCTGTAGTATTCTGTAGGTCCTATATAGAAAATGTTAAACTTGTTTTAAAAGCAGCTCTGTAGTATTCTGTAGGTCCTATATAGAAAATGTTAAACTTGTTTTAAAAGCAGCTCTGTAGTATTCTGTAGGTCCTATATAGAAAATGTTAAACTTGTTTTAAAAGCAGCTCTGTAGTATTCTGTAGGTACTATATAGAAAATGTTAAACTTGTTTTAAAAGCAGCTCTGTAGTATTCTGTAGGTCCTATATAGAAAATGTTAAACTTGTTTTAAAAGCAGCTCTGTAGTATTCTGTAGGTCCTATATAGAAAATGTTAAACTTGTTTTAAAAGCAGCTCTGTAGTATTCTGTAGGTCCTATATAGAAAATGTTAAACTTGTTTTAAAAGCAGCTCTGTAGTATTCTGTAGGTCCTATATAGAAAATGTTAAACTTGTTTTAAAAGCAGCTCTGTAGTATTCTGTAGGTACTATATAGAAAATGTTAAACTTGTTTTAAAAGCAGCTCTGTAGTATTCTGTAGGTCCTATATAGAAAATGTTAAACTTGTTTTAAAAGCAGCTCTGTAGTATTCTGTAGGTCCTATATAGAAAATGTTAAACTTGTTTTAAAAGCAGCTCTGTAGTATTCTGTAGGTCCTATATAGAAAATGTTAAACTTGTTTTAAAAGCAGCTCTGTAGTATTCTGTAGGTCCTATATAGAAAATGTTAAACTTGTTTTAAAAGCAGCTCTGTAGTATTCTGTAGGTCCTATATAGAAAATGTTAAACTTGTTTTAAAAGCAGCTCTGTAGTATTCTGTAGGTCCTATATAGAAAATGTTAAACTTGTTTTAAAAGCAGCTCTGTAGTATTCTGTAGGTCCTATATAGAAAATGTTAAACTTATTTTAAAAGCAGCTCTGTAGTATTCTGTAGGTCCTATATAGAAAATGTTAAACTTGTTTTAAAAGCAGCTCTGTAGTATTCTGTAGGTCCTATATAGAAAATGTTAAACTTGTTTTAAAAGCAGCTCTGTAGTATTCTGTAGGTCCTATATAGAAAATGTTAAACTTGTTTTAAAAGCAGCTCTGTAGTATTCTGTAGGTCCTATATAGAAAATGTTAAACTTGTTTTAAAAGCAGCTCTGTAGTATTCTGTAGGTCCTATATAGAAAATGTTAAACTTGTTTTAAAAGCCGCTCTGTAGTATTCTGTAGGTCCTATATAGAAAATGTTAAACTTGTTTTAAAAGCAGCTCTGTAGTATTCTGTAGGTCCTATATAGAAAATGTTAAACTTGTTTTAAAAGCAGCTCTGTAGTATTCTGTAGGTCCTATATAGAAAATGTTAAACTTGTTTTAAAAGCAGCTCTGTAGTATTCTGTAGGTCCTATATAAAAAATGTTAAACTTGTTTTAAAAGCAGCTCTGTAGTATTCTGTAGGTCCTATATAGAAAATGTTAAACTTGTTTTAAAAGCAGCTCTGTAGTATTCTGTAGGTCCTATATAGAAAATGTTAAACTTGTTTTAAAAGCATCTCTGTAGTATTCTGTAGGTCCTATATAGAAAATGTTAAACTTGTTTTAAAAGCAGCTCTGTAGTATTCTGTAGGTCCTATATAGAAAATGTTAAACTTGTTTTAAAAGCAGCTCTGTAGTATTCTGTAGGTCCTATATAGAAAATGTTAAACTTGTTTTAAAAGCAGCTCTGTAGTATTCTGTAGGTCCTATATAGAAAATGTTAAACTTGTTTTAAAAGCAGCTCTGTAGTATTCTGTAGGTCCTATATAGAAAATGTTAAACTTGTTTTAAAAGCAGCTCTGTAGTATTCTGTAGGTCCTATATAGAAAATGTTAAACTTGTTTTAAAAGCAGCTCTGTAGTATTCTGTAGGTCCTATATAGAAAATGTTAAACTTGTTTTAAAAGCAGCTCTGTAGTATTCTGTAGGTCCTATATAGAAAATGTTAAACTTGTTTTAAAAGCAGCTCTGTAGTATTCTGTAGGTCCTATATAGAAAATGTTAAACTTGTTTTAAAAGCAGCTCTGTAGTATTCTGTAGGTCCTATATAGAAAATGTTAAATTTGTTTTAAAAGCAGCTCTGTAGTATTCTGTAGGTCCTATATAAAAAATGTTAAACTTGTTTTAAAAGCAGCTCTGTAGTATTCTGTAGGTCCTATATAGAAAATGTTAAACTTGTTTTAAAAGCAGCTCTGTAGTATTCTGTAGGTCCTATATAGAAAATGTTAAACTTGTTTTAAAAGCATCTCTGTAGTATTCTGTAGGTCCTATATAGAAAATGTTAAACTTGTTTTAAAAGCAGCTCTGTAGTATTCTGTAGGTCCTATATAGAAAATGTTAAACTTGTTTTAAAAGCAGCTCTGTAGTATTCTGTAGGTCCTATATAGAAAATGTTAAACTTGTTTTAAAAGCAGCTCTGTAGTATTCTGTAGGTCCTATATAGAAAATGTTAAACTTGTTTTAAAAGCAGCTCTGTAGTATTCTGTAGGTCCTATATAGAAAATGTTAAACTTGTTTTAAAAGCAGCTCTGTAGTATTCTGTAGGTCCTATATAGAAAATGTTAAACTTGTTTTAAAAGCAGCTCTGTAGTATTCTGTAGGTCCTATATAGAAAATGTTAAACTTGTTTTAAAAGCAGCTCTGTAGTATTCTGTAGGTCCTATATAGAAAATGTTAAACTTGTTTTAAAAGCAGCTCTGTAGTATTCTGTAGGTCCTATATAGAAAATGTTAAACTTGTTTTAAAAGCAGCTCTGTAGTATTCTGTAGGTCCTATATAGAAAATGTTAAACTTGTTTTAAAAGCAGCTCTGTAGTATTCTGTAGGTCCTATATAGAAAATGTTAAACTTGTTTTAAAAGCAGCTCTGTAGTATTCTGTAGGTCCTATATAGAAAATGTTAAACTTGTTTTAAAAGCAGCTCTGTAGTATTCTGTAGGTCCTATATAGAAAATGTTAAACTTGTTTTAAAAGCAGCTCTGTAGTATTCTGTAGGTCCTATATAGAAAATGTTAAACTTGTTTTAAAAGCAGCTCTGTAGTATTCTGTAGGTCCTATATAGAAAATGTTAAACTTGTTTTAAAAGCAGCTCTGTAGTATTCTGTAGGTCCTATATAAAAAATGTTAAACTTGTTTTAAAAGCAGCTCTGTAGTATTCTGTAGGTCCTATATAGAAAATGTTAAACTTGTTTTAAAAGCAGCTCTGTAGTATTCTGTAGGTCCTATATAGAAAATGTTAAACTTGTTTTAAAAGCATCTCTGTAGTATTCTGTAGGTCCTATATAGAAAATGTTAAACTTGTTTTAAAAGCAGCTCTGTAGTATTCTGTAGGTCCTATATAGAAAATGTTAAACTTGTTTTAAAAGCAGCTCTGTAGTATTCTGTAGGTCCTATATAGAAAATGTTAAACTTGTTTTAAAAGCAGCTCTGTAGTATTCTGTAGGTCCTATATAGAAAATGTTAAACTTGTTTTAAAAGCAGCTCTGTAGTATTCTGTAGGTCCTATATAGAAAATGTTAAACTTGTTTTAAAAGCAGCTCTGTAGTATTCTGTAGGTCCTATATAGAAAATGTTAAACTTGTTTTAAAAGCAGCTCTGTAGTATTCTGTAGGTCCTATATAGAAAATGTTAAACTTGTTTTAAAAGCAGCTCTGTAGGTCCCATGTTTAAACTGTTTTTAATTTGATCTAAATGACATTTTGTTAGAGATACTTATCTACCTTAACGACACAAAAAAATAACTAGAACTAAAAAGAAAACCCTGAAATGTTCCACAATTATCTACAGCAGGATGCCCAAAGTACAGCCCGCGGGCCTGATCTGGCTCGCGAAGTGGTTTTATCCGGCCGGCTGAAAATTTCTCACCCCCTCATTTTATTTTTCATAAAATGGCAGAGCCAAAGAAACTACAATCTTACCAGGAAAAGTGAACGCATCTTTACATTTTGTAGAAAAAAAAGCCTAAATTGTTAAATTATTTCCATCTAGGATTTTTGAAACATTATCTCAATTGAAACTAGACTAACGGGAAATGGCTTTGTTTCATATATTTGCGTGATTAATAGCCCATTCTAAAGAAAATCCGAGAAATGATTTTGCTTTATTTCTAAGCTTTGAAAAATTAATATAATTATTTTTCTAAGACAGAAAAGATTAATTGGGGCGACTTCCCTTACAGCTTGAAAAAGAGTTACGTACATAAAAATCTACATAATTAGGTCTGTGAATCGATCAATCGCGGATAAGAATTTGTTTTCTATTTCAGGTCTAGATATACTTAAACTTAGAATTAGGTCCTCCGCGCCATTGAGCGGCAAGCTGTCTCCATAAAGATCCGTCATTGGAAATGTCTGAAGCCTCCTCCTACCTGGTGTCAACTGTTCTGAGGTCCTCCATGAAGGTGTGTCGCCAAGTAATACAAGAACGTCCCTGTTTGCGTTTTCCTCGAATTAACTTCCATATTATCGCAACTCTTGGTGTGCGTAATTCGTTTTGACGTAGAACATGTCCCGCAAACCTCATGCGACGCTCTGTCACAACCTCACCAAGAGTTCAACTCCCAGTTCGGCATAGGATTTCCTTGTTCGAGACTCGATCTGTGTAACTGACTCCCAAAATCCATTTTTGTTGAGCCACATTTAGTCCTTTCTCATTTTAACAGATGTCTTCCATGTCTCACATGCATATGTAGCAGTTGGAATGACGATTGTGTTGAGAAGGTGTATTTTTTGTCTCGAGTCCAATGGCTTGGCTAGTCCAAATAGGCTGCAGCCTTTGGACAATGCTCCCTGCCTTTCCTATTCGGCACGCTTCATCATGATAAGTATCTCCATCATTTGTTATGATGCTGCCAAGGTACGTGAGCTTGTCCAGCTCTTCAAGCTTTGACTCGCCAAGTCTGACGGGGACACCCTTTGCCTTATATCCCACTCGCATAATTTTAGTCTTATCCAAGTTTATGCGGAGGCCAATTTTAGATCAAATATATATATGTATATATAATATATATATAAGTCTATGGTACAGACGATGCCTTAATTATTTTGTTATAGGAAGAAAGTGTGGCTATTTAAAAAAAAAGAACTACTTATAAACGGATTCAAAAACAAATATGACGTCACTTTTGGTTTGAGCGGCGAATAAAAAAAATGTTAAACCAGCCTAGAGATTGGAGGATCGATGGGAATATTTACCAAAGAGAGACAAGACAATGAATGGCTGGTAAAGTTAGCTACAATGTTGCTTACATTTTAAGTAGAGAAATGAAGCAAATTTCCGACGCTAAAAAAAAACTTCCAATATCCCATTAATTAATGTACTAGATAGATTCACAAGTTTCTAACAAATTTGTTTAAGATCAATTTCATGTCGTTTTTTGTGCATTTTCTTCATGTGACCCGCGCCACGAGTGTCGAAAATTAAAATGGCCCGCAGGTAAAATTAGGATGGGCATCACTGATCTACTCGTTCGTACCTTACTCGGTCAGACTATATCAACACCACCCGTTGACCAGGAAACATGAAAAGGACCTAGATGCTTGTGTGTAGTCGCTGAATGAACTCTTTTTGTTCTATTTATGTGTATGTTTCTGTTGTGTTGTCTTTAAATCAGAAAAGAATCCTTGTAATCACAACAAATTTCCATAAGGATCCTTAAAGCGTTTTTAGTCTTATAAGTGTTGTCATAGGCACTACTATAAATACATATTTTATTACAAGATGGTATCATCTTAACTCATTCCGTTTAACTTGCGAGGCCGTTTACACTCTAGACATGTGTGGATCAGTGGCTGTACTTTATCAACCTTTACTTCCTGTTTTCAAAATAAACTAAAGAAAAAGTTTTGATTATCTATAAATAGCATACCATTTGACTATCTATACATCATTCATCATCATCTCAGGCCCATATTTACAAGTATGCTAAGTTTGCAACCGCACAAAGCCTATTGCTATAAAAGACCTTGTTAATTATCATGAACGAATAATAACAAGACTATGGATATAACTTATAAGAAATGAAATCAGCTGTTTAATCTAACGCCATCTTGGTTGACAACAACAGTTACAAGGGATGTTACTCCCAAACACTGAGTGGTGCAACCTATATAAAACACACATCAACCAACAGACCTTGCCATTTAATTTTTTAACAAAGACATTAGAAGTTTCTAGGAGCCAGAATATCGTTGGAGCCTGTATTGGCTATTTGCACAGCGTCTCACTCGTACTGTTTCTTTTTTAACTTTATCAAACAATTCTTTCTTTTTATGTTCCTATGGTGCTGAGAACGAAAGCCAAGTGTTATATAAACGTGTAGTATACAGGAACACAGGAAAGAGGCCTGCAGCAGATGGCCAATGAGAGAGACAGCTGGAGAGCTGCGGGACAAACATTTGAGACTTAAAGAAAAGCCCTAATTGAAGACAGACGCAGAAGACGCAAAGAAAACTTAAACAGACTGCCAGAGGACAACGGCTTTGTCTGTACGAAATGCTGAAAAATGTGCATGTCGAAACCGATTTGCGTCATTATGTGAAACACTGCACTCACCCTAAAAGTTCGGGAACGAAGCCATTGCCATTATACGTGATACCGACACTCATTTGTTTCGTTTTGTAATAATTAGGGAATAAATAAAAAAAAATGTTCGAATCTGTTAACATTTCATTGGCTCCATGACACGTAGCGGCACGATCTGACATGTTGTTTTAAGCCCTGTAAACTCTATGAAGATTTACTGCTTTAATGCTGGACAACTGTATAAGAGGATACAATTAACATGTATATATTTTTCCCAAAACTTGTAGACATTGCCTGCTACAAAAGTTGTTACTCTTTATATAGTTTTGATATCTATCAAATTTAGTTGTTCCGACATTTTTTGATCATCAGCCAATGGCGACAATGTTCAAATTAGACTCATAAAAACGCATAAATAATCCTTGATTTAGCAAAAGAATTTTGTCTTTGTTTTATTTCCTTTTTAAACCCCCTCTCTCTCTCTCTCTTTCTCTCTCTCTCTCTCTCTCTCTCTCCTTGTCTCGCACATCTTTAACAATACATCCTTTGTTTTTAAGCGATACATCATGCTTTTAGCTTTCTCAATACGCTATGATCGATTCACTTATCTGGACCAGTTGGGAAAATTGGGGTGGGAATATCTGGGTGAATTTTAACGTAATCGATTTTAAAAGCATTTATATTAATAAAAAAAATCAAGGTTCAAGCCGTCATTCTAACCACTCTGCTAGTGAGGTGGTTATGAAAATAAAAATTGTATAGTTGTTTATTGTTTGTTTCAAACTTACTTTAAAGCGGTGAAATAAAATAAATTATAGCTTTTATATAGCGCTACTTTCATGTTTATAGCATGCTCAGAGTGCTGTGGTCCAATCTCATTTGAGGACCAGTGGGGGGAGTGGTATCTGGGAGAAGGTTTTCCGTGCTGCATTTAGGATCTCAGTAAACACAACTCTGCTTGAACCTCCTTCATAGATAGCCAAGCCAAACCAAGTTCAAGCGCACTTGGCCTCTCGACCACACTTCCTAAAATGAAACTAATTCAGCTTATACCACCACTTCAATCAAGTACAATGTCTTTCCCTTGTTCGAGATACCAAACAAAACAGTTAATTACAAGTAGTTTTTTATATTTATTCTTGTTTTGTCAGGTAAAATACATATTTGTGTCAAATTTCAGCTTGATCAGTGATTGGTTGTCGAAGAAATAACATGTACAAAATTTTACCAGACAGACAGATAGATATGTGAGTTGATATAAGCTTTGTAAAAAAAATTCGAATGATTTTTTTCTAGTGAGAATGTCGCTAATAGTAGTAGTGCTGGTCAGATAAAATGTTAGAAGAACGTGCTGATAACATTGTAAAAACTAATGTCGTGGGTTCGAACCAAAAATAGCCAATCAATTTTCATCTCTTAAATTCTCAATCATATAAAAAGAGATCGAATTGAAAATACGTGATAGAATATTTTATGAAACTTTTAGAAAAGAGATATATCATTGCATTCACAAAAATTACAGCACAGAGGTATAGTTATGGTGCCATTAAAATAAAAAAATAGTAATTAATGTATTTTTAACAAGAAATCTTTATTAATTCAAGAACTTGTTGCTAATTGAAAGAATTGACTTTTAAAAGTGAATGAGTGTAGGGAGAGAGTCTATGAAAAATTGAAAGCTGAGATGGTTCGATCATATTGCAAGACACGATTTAGTGTTGAAAACCATCATTTAGTTACAGAGGAGGTAACACGAAACAAGACAAACTATTGTTTTAGTGGAAACTATGCATAGATAGACAATAGCTAAATGGAAAAACTCTGTCCTTTAAAATATATCTACCAATAAAGTAAGAGCTATTACAATTATTTGACATCAAACAAAATAATTAATTATCTATCTAACAAAATAAGTAATTACCAATAATTATTATTGAGTATGTTTGTTTATTAATTCATGTTTTGTTAGGTACAATAAATAATTGCTTAAGGTATCAACTTGATCGGAGAATGCGTGAGGGAGAAATAGCGTCAACAATTATTTAAGGGGACTAAAGCCAACAAATTCCGCAATATCTGAGAACTGAAGTATTTGTTTCCCTTGTTGCTATGTAGCAAAAGAATTAATTACCAGTAATTAATTGTCTAATTGGTTACTTTTTATAATTGATTCATGTTTTGTCTATGCCAATGAATAATTGTACGAACTTTCAGCTTGATCCGTGAATGGGTATAGGAGAAATAAAGTGTATACACTTTTGACCAGACCAAGTTGTAAAATAGAGTCGTCCTAAGAAAGTAATGGAAATCAGACAAAAGAAAGCGGCAGACCGGGAAATCATAATCTTTTTTTAAAGACATAATAAAATGAACATATGCAATGTTGCTAAACCTATGTGTGCCGAAATGTCCCACGCCAAAAAGACTGCGGCAAAATGTCTGCACCAAAATGGTCGCGCCAAAACGGTTGCCAATAAATGTTCTTCCTCGAATCCAGTAAGCCTTCTTTAGAAGAAGACTATTTAAATGTCATTTGAATAGGAAGCGTAGACAATGAGGACTAGCCAAGACGATGTAAAGCTTGGCAGACACTTCTTGAATCCACCTGAAGTATCAGAGCCATGAATGTCGGTATCTTGGATGTCCCAGGCCAACTTTGTTTCGTTTTGGACACATGCATCATTCTGATTGGTTAAGATGTTATTTAATTGCCTTAAGTTAGTTCCTCCATTGGCCCAGGTGCAAGTAATATTAATCTTGGTAGACAATACTTCGTCACCACGACATTTCCGAACTGAGAATGTGTCGTCTAGAGAATCGTTGTATTTCCATTGGACAGTTTCAATGTAAACATCGCTGGCATTGGGGGCCTTATTCCCAGACGTGGCCCAGCAGAGCTCCATCACTGAATTGCACAAACATTTGTAAAAACTGAAATAAATGTCAAAGATGTTAGAGGCAATTGTCACATTTTCAGTTTTTAATTTTTAAGAGAATTCATTTTACGTATGTAAAGAAACCAAAGGAACTTTTTTTTCTTCTTTAAATACCTGGAAAGAAATGTCTAGTCAAATTTAAAATAAGACAAACATTAAAACTACTCTTGTAAAACAACAGACAATATCGTCTCCCTTAGACAACTTTGAGCGCGATTGTTTTTCTTTCAATGACTAACGAATGTTAGATTAAAAAACGATATATAGTATAGATGTAGTAAACTTTATAATATTCCATTGTAAGGCAAAATTTTCCTTAACATTAATTTATTAAACTCTTGAATCAATAGTGCCTCATATTCGGAAATTTCCGAACGCTATAGTCATTTCCAAACCGGTGTTAGATCTAGATCTAGACTTAGTTATTTGACCAAATTTAAATTTATTTCTTTTATTACTTTGAAAAATCGTAACGGTCAAACCAAAGTGTTGCCAATAAGCTAGTAATTCTTTTGTAAGCAATATAAATCAATGTTAAATTTCTAGGACATTCATAAGAGCCGTTTTTGATATTCGTCTCCAGATTCCACGCAGGTTCCACCCACTCAAGTTCCTTCATGAAATTCTGACTTGAATAGAGGTATTGTAAAGTTATCTTATGTCACAGATAGTGATGGGCAAAAGTTAACTAAAAAGTTGCTAACTTTTAGTTTAACTAAAAAAAATTAGTTAAGGCCAAAATTTAATTTAAAAAAAAAATGTATAGTTAAAATCCTATTTCTTTAAAAAAAATTTTTAGTTACAAACTAAAAAGTTTAATTACAAATTTTACAAACTTTTTTAACATACATACCAATAAATATTTAGATCTATGTAATTTGGAGAAAATATATAATGAATAAGAGAGAGGAGAATAAACTAGAGGGTGTACAGGTCACTTGAAAGCCTTTTGACCTTTACCCTATAAAGGCCGCTATTCCCGCCAATTCAAGGTATTTGAAAGGCGAGAAAAATAAACGTGTTCATTATATTTCTAGCAAGTTTCGCTGCTTGATAAATCCTGATAATTCCTTGCTTCTAAAGATCTACATTTTGTTGCTTGATAAATCCTGATAATTCCTTGCTTCTATAGAGCTACATTTTGTTGCTTGATAAATCCTGATAATTCCTTGCTTCTATAGAGTTACATTTTGTTGCTTGATAAATCCTGATAATTCCTTGCTTCTATAGAGCTACATTTTGTTGCTTTTTATTAAACGCCAGTGTGTTCCTGCATAGCCGCAGGCAAAGAATTTTGCTTTACTATAGATCTAAAAGAAATGTTGACTCTTTTTATTTTAAAACTTTTTACTAGATAGATCTAGAGTTAGAGTCTAGTGACGTCTAGTTTATTAGTATTAGTCTATTACTACTATTAGATCTATAAAAATGTTTGTTTGTAAAATGTTTTACATGTTTGGGATGTTCCTTCAGAGTTGAAGATAGTTTACTTCCTAGTCCAAACCTCCCGCAGGACGACGGGGGATGGGAGCGAGCAGGATTTGAACCCGGGACCATCGATAAATCTGAACGACAGTCCAGCGTGCAAACCGTACGACTAGGCAGCCATATAGTCATAATAGTCTATATTTAATTATTTTAGTCTCTTAGTCTTAAGTAGAGTCTAACTCTTAGTAGTCTTAGTCTTAGATCTAGATGTAAATTTAAAATTATAAGTAAAAAATATTGATCTATTAGTATTAATGTAAATCTATAAGTATATTACTTTACTTTATTAGACTAGATCTATTAGTTTAGAGATTCTACTATTCTAGAATTAGAGTCTAGATTAGATCTAGATATATCTAGATTACTTATTAGGCCTATACTAAGACCTAAGATGAATAGATGATAGATCTATAATGATTATAATAGGCCTACTAATAATAGTCGTCACCATACAAGATCTAATACTAAATTAACTAAATCTAGACTAGAGTTGACTAGATTGGCTAGATCTACATTTACTTCTATTATAATTATACTTATATCTACTATCTAGATCTATTATTAGTATTATCTACTAGAGTGTAGAGAAGATCTAAATACCCATATCTAGTTATAATCATAATTATAATAATCTAAAATCTCTAGATCTAGAGTTATTAAGATATCTACTAGACTCTATCTCTATCTAGATTTTAGATCTGGTAGTAGTAGTAGTAACTAGTATTTCTTAGATAATTTTTAGATTAAAATATTAATTATTTGATCTAGGTCTAGTAGCTAGATCTAATTCTAGATCCAGATTATATTTCTGATCATTTCGTTTGTAGAAGATATTAGATCAGAATATTCTAGAATCTAGAGTTAGTTAGAGATTCAGCATGCAGTTTTATCATTACTTCTAAAGGTAACTTATATTAGAATTAATTAGAACTTGGAATATTACTTCTAATTTCTTTCTACAATAGTATCATTCTAGTGATTCTATTAAGATCTACATCTATCCCATAAATACATTTAAATCTTTTTTCATGTGCACAAATAAATGTTTATTACATTTTGCTAAAGAGATTGGTTGTGCTTTAAATTTTTCATGTTTAGCTGTTTCGTCCTTAAAAAGGTCAAAATAGTTAGTAAAAAGTTAACTAAAGTTTCTTAGTTTAGTCTAACTAATTTTTTTCAATTTGTGATTAACTAAAAGTTTTATTACTTTTTTTTAGTTCAAACTTAGTTTTAGTTTAACTCACAAAAATTAGTTTAGTTCCCATCACTAGTCACAGAGTAGGTTAACATTGAGTAGAGTTCTACTTGGAGACCCTTGTTGATGTCCAAGGGCTGAGCCGAAGGCTCTTCGAGCCCTAAGTTTGAAAAAAAAAACTGTTTGGACGCCAAACAGTAAACAAAAAAAAAAAAAACCTGTGTGAACGCACAGTTCTGTTTGAGAGAGACCCGAGTCAATGCCTATGTAAAGCATTGCTATTTCCGATGCCTTTGGCCCCCGACGCATGCTTGGCTGGACATGGCCGAAGGCCGAGGACACCGGGAGCCTCCGCCATTTTCCTTCGTTATACCAAGGTAACCGTGGGGGACTCGCCATTCTGTGTAACGGTCCCTTGAGGAACAGCGCATGGATGTGTGACAGGTTTGTGGGGACTCTTTTGCAACCCCGCCCGTGCAATGGGTGGACTCTCATCTACCCGTGGGCATCCCCACGGGAGTCTTGTGTTGCTACCCATTTAGCCTAACCACTTCCTCTAATGGTCGTTTCCACACGGGCGACACGATGAGGCAGGGTAGCGTGGCCGCGCCTTCGAGACCCTGTGATATCTCTAGGGCAGATGGTCTAAAGGTGGTGTGTTTCACATTTAGGAACGTGAAATATTAGAGACTGTAAGTGGCCTCGGTACCTCTCAGTTCTACCTACATCTCTGCCAGTGGAGTCACTAGGGTGGGTGTCACCCGGTGCGGTAAGATCAGGGTGTCACACCCCCCTCAATTCTTCCCAATAAAAAACTATCGTTGTTTAGTTCTTTTTTTTTTTGCGCTATAATACAGTTCGTTGATTGCTGTTACACTATGTTCAAATGAGCCTCGATTAGATCTATGTTTTTGTCTCTGACATATTATCTTTATCTTTAATTATTACATAAATTGACATTTACGATTTTTAAATTACAAACAAATTAAACATCAACTGAACATGCTTTCCATAGTAAACATTTGGCATTTCTTAATGGCAACTTTTGAATATTATAGTCACATATAGGGGCTAGTTTCTTATAGTCACATATAGTGGCTAGTTTCTTATAGTCACATATAGTGGCTAGTTTCTTATAGTCACATATAGTGGCTAGTTTCTTATAGTCACATATAGTGGCTAGTTTCTTATAGTCACATATAGTGGCTAGTTTCTTATAGTCACATATAGTGGCTAGTTTCTTATAGTCACATATAGTGGCTAGTTTCTTATAGTCACATATAGTGGCTAGTTTCTTATAGTCAGATATAGTGGCTAGTTTCTTATCTTATCTTATATAATACAGACGTTACTTCAAAAAAGAAGATGATTACGTCCTACGCGTCATGCATTTAGTCATGCATATTAACCAATGACTTAAATTCTGCCAAGTCACTGGTTTTTCTGGCTAGCCCAGGCAACCCATTCCATGCTCTAATAGCACTATAGTCACATATAGTGGTAGTTTCTTAAAGTCACATATAGTGGTAGTTTCTTATAGTCACATATAGTGGCTAGTTTCTTATAGTCACATATAGTGGTAGTTTCTTATAGTCACATATAGTGGCTAGTTTCTTATAGTCAGATATAGTGGTAGTTTCTTATTGTCACATATAGTGGCTAGTTTCTTATAGTCAGATATAGTGGTAGTTTCTTATTGTCACATATAGTGGCTAGTTTCTTATAGTCAGATATAGTAGCTAGTTTCTTATAGTCACATATAGTGGTAGTTTCTTATAGTCACATATAGTGGCTAGTTTCTTATAGTCACATATAGTGGTAGTTTCTTATAGTCACATATAGTGGCTAGTTTCTTATAGTCACATATAGTGGCTAGTTTCTTATAGTCACATATAGTGGCTAGTTTCTTATAGTCACATATAGTGGCTAGTTTCTTATAGTCACATATAGTGGTAGTTTCTTATAGTCACATATAGTGGCTAGTTTCTTATAGTCACATATAGTGGCTAGTTTCTTATAGTCACATATAGTGGCTAGTTTCTTATAGTCACATATAGTGGCTAGTTTCTTATAGTCACATATAGTGGCTAGTTTCTTATAGTCACATATAGTGGCTAGTTTCTTATAGTCACATATAGTGGCTAGTTTCTTATAGTCACATATAGTGGTAGTTTCTTATAGTCACATATAGTGGCTAGTTTCTTATAGTCACATATAGTGGCTAGTTTCTTATAGTCACATATAGTGGTAGTTTCTTATAGTCACATATAGTGGCTAGTTTCTTATAGTCACATATAGTGGCTAGTTTCTTATAGTCACATATGGTGGCTAGTTCCCTGAGGGACGACTAATGAAAAGTATATTGACAGGTACAAAAGATTGAAAAGAAAATATTTTAAAACTTTACAATAACTTTAGAATATACAAATTTAAATTTCCTTTTCAGGATTTTAAATATGAAAACTTATAAATAACTTTAAAATCAATATATTTTGCGACTTCATTTTCAATGGACAGAATTTCTTGATTTGAAATTCGTTTTTCAAAAGTTATTAATAGTTGTTAACTAACTTTTGTTTTGCAAAGCTTCTTTTCACATGACGCCACGTAAAAATGCACTTGACAAGAAACATTTAAAGGTTTAAATCAAAGGCTGGTATAGATTCGTTGACGTCCTTCAAAACTTTGCTGCATTCTAGTTTTCTAGTTTTAGTATTTTTATTGACATATCTTGTCGTCTGGCTCAGTATAAAATAGAGGGATGCACTCAGTATTAACCTCTTGTTCTCTATTTGAATAGTAAATCCGGCATCTTAAGATTACTTTCCTGATATTTTCATATTGTTAAAAATTATTTTTCTGTTGCAATTACATGTTAGTTTGATTTAACAAAAGTTATCTCAATATCATTTTGAGCTAACTTTTCACATATTTCGTAGAGTAAATGTTGAAGTGCTCTAGCTTAGCCACCACTTGGCCAATAATGAACACTTTAATTTGAAGGTAGTTTTGTCTTTTTTGTTTTCTACATCTGCCAACACTAAAGTCAAGCATTGAAAGGTATGAATGTATTCACAGACAGCTGGCAATCGTCGTTACGCTGCCTCTAGTGTTTGTATTTTCAGAGCGATGGCAAAGATTTTCGTCTTCAAAGTTTCATAAAATCGTTCTTTCTTGGGTCTAACAGCAACACGATGAGCACACCAGCGAGTTGTTCATATGACACTCTATCATTAATTAAGATATCCCATCGATTGGTAACAGCGGCAATAAAAAGAAAACCTTTTTTCTAGAAAACTGAGTCAATGTATGTTAGACACATTTTCTGATTAAGAATTTTGAACACATAGCTTAAGTAAAACGGTGTACACATCCATTCAAGTTTCTTCTGTTTTTCATTTATTACTGCCTGCACTTCTTCATAAAGCCTTTAAATTGTAGCAGCATTACCATGTCCCTGAGCTCATCGTATCAATACTTAAGCCAATCTTATTCCGGGCGTTTTAATTTATCAGAACTGATACCATCAGCTTTTGGTCCACTTCAAGAGGAATATCCTACAACGTTTCTGTCATTTGAACATTACCATAGCTACTGTTAATATATCTTACAACTTCAGAGACCTATGTTAGGTGTGGTGTAATACAAGATACCGGAGTACCTTGCAGCATTTATGTCTCTGATCTCTGGTAAGTATATCCCTCAAGTGGTTTGTCAAAACATTTATTAACTCTCTGATTTTTGGTACAATTTTTAAAAGTAACTTTTTTTTTTGCATCACTGCTTTGCAATCGTATAAGCTATTATTTCAGCAATGGGTAATATTTGGATAACATTTCCACAATCCCAAGAAAAAAACTTCCATTATTCAATGAAAAGTCTTCTTCAATTCGCCACCATATACCAAATTTTGTTTTACTAAACACAACGCAATAGTAAGCAATCTAGATGTACAAGACGTTCCTCTGTTTTGCCATCAATTTTCGAAACTAAAGTGCGGCTAACAAAATGTTCTGAATTTGAAAGCCTGATAAATGTTCTTCACTCGTCTCGAGAGTTTCTCATTGTGGACATGCCCACTGTTTATCGAACAAGTTAATCTTACTATTGATTTTTTTCCCACTAAGAAAAGTTGATTCAACTATTTCAATGCTTTATGATCTTGTTTCTGTCACATTTTAAAGTTGGCATTTTGAAATTTTTAATTTTTTTTTTGGAAAAGTGCATTTTTCTACTCGAGTGTCACCCCTTATAGGGTGTCACCCGGTGCGGACCGCACCCCCCTAGTGACACAACTGATCTCTGCCATCTTTGTTTTAGTTAACAATGTATACTTCTGCCACTCAGACTTGTGAAAAACGCCGCGGAATGTCACGGTGCTCTTCCGATTCCCAAACACAGAGCGTCTATCAGTAGCTTGTAAGACTAGGTCTAGTGTTCTCGTTGTTATTTAGATTTGTTTTTTAAAATGTACATTCCTTTGAGTGTACAAATGTACATTCCTTTGAGCACTTAACAGACACTGAATGTTTTGAAAGCTTCTTACCACAGGAGGACTTCTGCGTGTAGTTGGTTTTGTTCATTTACTGGAGTGACAAGAGAGGTGACCGGTGGATTGCTGCTACTGTGTTTGAATATGAAAATGTATTCTTGTCACAAATCTTTTGTTGTTTTGTTGTATGGTTAGTAATAATTTGCTATTAATCTAGACCAGGGGTGGGCAAATTATGTCCCGCGGGCCAAATGCGGCCCGCTGGAGTGTTTTATGCGGCGCGCGGACACTTACAGAAATCAGGTGTGCTCACAATATATACATATAAAATTGCAAATATATTTAAACATAATTCTAAATATCTTTATAAATTACTGAAACTCTCATTATTAAAATGTTCAAGTAAAAGTAGATTATTCTTATTGGCTATACTTCAACACACTCAGTCAAAGACAAATCTCAAGCCATTAGTTATTAAATGCTATGAAGAACTGTGGTGAGTGTTGGCTATGCTTGAAACAACATGGCAAGTGTAACAACTGATGGAGCTCGTTCTTTGACTGAGAAATACAGTTAATTTTTTTTTGTTTTTGTTTTTTAAGACTATCCCAACCATAAACTCTAAACAGGAAAGTTTGCATAAAGCTGCATAAAATGTCAACATATTATTCCATGATAAATATCAACGATGAATGTTATTAGAGCTAGTAGTACTAGAAGATTTAGTAACAAATGATTCCGATGTATCCGCTGGCTTATCATGGGCAAAGTAATGAGAAGAATATAAAATCTCAAGGAAGAAATTTTTATGTTCCTTGAAGGACATTGACTGTGATTTTGTTACCAATATTTCTAATGAAAAGGGGGAGACAGATTTCATGGTTTACATTCTCACATCGATGGGTTGTTTGCATATAAATGCAAGTGCATGTTAAATATTTTCAAACAAGGCTTTCAGGTGAAAACTGGTTTTGTCATTTTCCTTTGATGAAATTTGAAACTATTTCTATGAAATTGTTTCAATACTTATTTAGATTCCTTAATTATGGAATTTATAAAAGCAAATTCAAGACGTCAATAATTATTTTTAAATACCATCAGCTCACCATTTAGCGCAGAAGCTGATTCAGCTCCTGAGAATATTACATTATGCAAATTATGACCTGAAAGACTGTAAAATTGGTTTCAGAAATTGCTAACTCTTGTTGTAGTTCCTCAATTGGGAGTATGAACAAAAAAAAAAAAGAAAAGTGAACGTATAATAAAGTATCAATATGAATTAAAAGACATTATGCAGTTAGCTAGCATATTTTTCTAAAATGTTTGTTTGTAAAATGTTTTACATAATTTGGATGTTCCTTCAGAGTTGAAGATAGTTTACTTCCTACTCCAAACCTCCCGCAGGACGACAGTCCAGCGCACAAACCGCACGACCAGGCATCCATCCATTTTCTAAGTTGTAAGTACATATATATATATATATATATATATATAGATAGATAGATAGATGCGGTCCCCCATTTCGATTTTTTTTAATGCGGCCCTCGATACAGAAAGGTTACCAACCCCTGATCTAGACTGTTGAGCTGCTCTATACCTGACACAGAAAAAGAGGAAGTACCGAGTAGCATTTTTCAGGTTAATGAAATGGTTCGTATTTAGTCCTCAATTGTTGCATAGGGGTGTAAGAGCTTTCTGTAACTGAGCTTAGGACAAATGACTAGTGATTAAGTAAACTCAACCCATTTCCCTGCAAATTGTCAAATACCTTTAAGAAATGCAGTTCAGAGTATTTCCTGCTTCTGTTTTGTTATGAGTTCGATGTGTATACAATACAACATCATTATTTTATTGTGTACGTCAATGTTGAGATGACTGCAGGGAAATGTTGGTCATGACTTATGGTCTACTAAATGGTTACTAGGGCTGGGAAGAAATTGAACTGTTTGATTTCACAATGCTGCAATTTTCACAAAGTGAAAAGAACTAAAATTGACATCATAATATTCAAAATCCCTGCCACAATATTGCCGACACACACATAAAATATAATTACAATTATTAGTTTGATGTAAATAGAGCTCAATATAACAGAATGGAACAGCTCAATTTCTTTCTAGCCCACATAACCTCTTCGAGTCTGCCATTAAACCATGAGTCGTGACAAAAATTTTATATATATTAAGTATTCCATTAACCGACAAATGAAAACAAACCAATGATCCAATAGTGACTGTATTCCTCCAAAAATACTTAGTTCATAAGAAAAGAGTCCAGATGTTTTTAACTGTTTTAATAATAACAAAGTTACAAAAGACAGTTTGTGTGGAAACACAAGCTCAAAATCGGCCCCCGAAGTGGTCCACCCAGGCAGGCTTCAATATTTTCAGAAAGAAATTATATCAAAGACAAATGAGAGATAAGAATTGAGAAAGAAGGTTAACAGATCTTGTGTAGTGCCCCAACGGTTCCGCAGATCAAAGGATAGGTAAAAGTGAATGTAAACTTAGATGTGAGCCTGGTCTAACTAGTTCCCCTTTCAGACCTTGTGGTCTATAGGTAAGATGATGTAAAGTTCATCTGTTTTTGTGGCCTACGGTTAACGAGGGTGTCATGTAGCCAGCTCAACGACCAACCTTTACTTTTCCCCAACTAATGTCAGGTACCCATTAAAGCTGAGTGGACTCAGAGGAGCCCAAGGATTCCAAAGTTGAAAATCCCAGTCTTCACCAGGATTCGAACCCGGGACCCCCGGTTCGGAAGCCAAGCGCTTAACCGCTCAGCCACCGCGCCTCCCCTGGCCTTATAATTGTTTTGAAAAGGCTCAAATCTCTTTTTCGAATCCTCAAATAAAAAAAAATAAAAAAAAATAAAAAATTTTGCGATTATAAAAATAAGGTGAGGAAAATGAAGTTTACAAGATTACTATTCGTTTTAAATTAGGTTTAACTTATAGTGCATGCTAATTAGCTTTTTCTCTTTAAAAAACTGCTTGCATTACTGATTTTAAAAGTTAGATTTTTCGCTTTGAGAAAAAAAAAGTAGCCGTTGCATCAGAACTTTAAATGGTCTAAAATATTGTGATGTCGGATTTTCAATATCTTTTCTAGTTTACGAGATCTAAACGGGACAGACGACAGACATTTCGCACAAAACTAATAGCGTCTTTTCCCGTTTCGGGGGCCACTAAAAAAATGAAGTCAAAACAAAATGTACTTACTCAGTAAAAGTTCTTCTTGAAAATGTAATGTTTAAGTCTTTGTAAGGAAGCGAATAGACACTGTCATTGTTTGCAAAGGCGTCACCGCAAAGTAAAACGATGAGGATTGTTTTGAATGTTCCACTTATGTTCATGCTGTTTTATTAGATATACTTTCTGGTTACAAAACCAAAGGTCATTTAAACTGTCTGATACAGTTTTGCAATGATACCATCTAAGCTTGTGAGCTTTTCAAGTGATAAAATGAACTAGAGGCTTAAACTTGACATTCATGAACAAGAAGTATCTTCAGAGAGTGTAAGTGATAGTGTGTGTATGTGAGAGAGAGACAGTGAGATGCAAAGAGTAGGCTAGCATGCAGACAAGCATTTGTCATTGTGCGATGTAATTTCTAGGATATAAAATAATTTTCGCTAAACGCCAGTTGTAAAAGAATATGCATTTGTGCATAAACATAACATACAAATAGTTAAACCAGGGTACCATTGGTTATGGACAATAGAAGGTAAAGAGACTAGAGTTAAATATAGGCTCCGACGAGCACCAGCAATCAGATACCAGGATAATGTCTGACCTGGTCCTTTAAGTAACTGGTCACTGCTAGACGACGTGGTAGTTTCAGAGGACAGAAGTTCGAATCTTCGTCGGAGCTTGTTTAACCTTTTCTTTACATCTTCCTCTCTCAGTACCTATTGTACCTTAGTGCTTCTCTATGTGACATGTCCTCAGTACCTATTGTACCTTAGTGCTTCTATATGTGTCATGTCCTCAGTAACTATTGTACCTTAGGGCTTCTATATGTGACATGTCCTCAGTACCTATTGTACCTTAGGGCTTCTATATGTGACATGTCCTCAGTACCTATTGTACCTTAGGGCTTCTATATGTGACATGTCCTCAGTACCTATTGTACCTTAGTGCTTCTATATGTGACATGTCCTCAGTACCTATTGTACCTTAGGGCTTCTATATGTGACATGTCCTCAGTACCTATTGTACCTTAGTGCTTCTATATGTGACATGTCCTCAGTACCTATTGTACCTTAGTGCTTCTATATGTGACATGTCCTCAGTACCTATTGTACCTTAGTGCTTCTATATGTGACATGTCCTCAGTACCTATTGTACCTTAGTGCTTCTCTATGTGACATGTCCTCAGTACCTATTGTACCTTAGTGCTTCTATATGTGTCATGTCCTCAGTAACTATTGTACCTTAGGGCTTCTATATGTGACATGTCCTCAGTACCTATTGTACCTTAGGGCTTCTATACGTGACATGTCCTCAGTACCTATTGTACCTTAGGGCTTCTATATGTGACATGTCCTCAGTACCTATTGTACCTTAGTGCTTCTATATGTGACATGTCCTCAGTACCTATTGTACCTTAGGGCTTCTATATGTGACATGTCCTCAGTACCTATTGTACCTTAGTGCTTCTATATGTGACATGTCCTCAGTACCTATTGTACCTTAGTGCTTCTATATGTGACATGTCCTCAGTACCTATTGTACCTTAGTGCTTCTATATGTGACATGTCCTCAGTACCTATTGTACCTTAGTGCTTCTATATGTGACATGTCCTCAGTACCTATTGTACCTTAGTGCTTCTATATGTGACATGTCCTCAGTACCTATTGTACCTTAGTGCTTCTATATGTGACATGTCCTCAGTACCTATTGTACCTTAGTGCTTCTCTATGTGACATGTCCTCAGTACCTATTGTACCTTAGTGCTTCTATATGTGACATGTCCTCAGTACCTATTGTACCTTAGTGCTTCTATATGTGACATGTCCTCAGTACCTATTGTACCTTAGTGCTTCTATATGTGACATGTCCTCAGTACCTATTGTACCTTAGTGCTTCTATATGTGACATTTCTCAGTACCTATTGTACCTTAGTGCTTCTATATGTGACATGTCCTCAGTACCTATTGTACCTTAGTGCTTCTATATGTGACATGTCCTCAGTACCTATTGTACCTTAGTGCTTCTATATGTGACATGTCCTCAGTACCTATTGTACCTTAGGGCTTCTATATGTGACATGACCTCAGTACCTATTGTACCTTAGTGCTTCTATACGTGACATGTCCTCAGTACCTATTGTACCTTAGTGCTTCTCTATGTGAAATGTCCTCAGTACCTATTATACCTTAGTGCTTCTATACGTGACATGTCCACAGTACCTATTGTACCTTAGGGCTTCTATATGTGACATGTCCTCAGTACCTATTGTACCTTAGTGCTTCTATATGTGACATGTCCTCAGTACCTATTGTACCTTAGGGCTTCTATATGTGACATGTCCTCAGTACCTATTGTACCTTAGTGCTTCTATACGTGACATGTCCTCAGTACCTATTGTACCTTAGTGCTTCTATATGTGACATGTCCTCAGTACCTATTGTACCTTAGTGCTTCTATATGTGACATGTCCTCAGTATCTATTGTACCTTAGTGCTTCTATATGTGACATGTCCTCAGTACCTATTGTACCTTAGGGCTTCTATATGTGACATGTCCTCATTACCTATTGTACCTTAATGCTTCTATATGTGACATGTCCTCAGTACATATTGTACCTTAGTGCTTCTATATATGACATGTCCTCAGTACCTATTGTACCTTAGTGCTTCTATATGTGACATGTCCTCAGTACCTATTGTACCTTAGTGCTTCTATATGTGACATGTCCTCAGTACCTATTGTACCTTAGTGCTTCTATATGTGACATGTCCTCAGTACCTATTGTACCTTAGTGCTTCTATATGTGACATGTCCTCAGTACCTATTGTACCTTAGTGCTTCTATATGTGACATGTCCTCAGTACCTATTGTACCTTAGTGCTTCTCTATGTGACATGTCCTCAGTACCTATTGTACCTTAGTGCTTCTATATGTGACATGTCATCAGTACCTATTGTACCTTAGTGCTTCTATATGTGACATGTCCTCAGTACCTATTGTACCTTAGTGCTTCTATATGTGACATGTCCTCGGTACCTATTGTACCTAAGGGCTTCTATATGTGACATGACCTCAGTACCTATTGTACCTTAGTGTTTCTATATGTGACATGTCCTCAGTACCTATTGTACCTTAGGGCTTCTATATGCGACATGTCCTCAGTACCTATTGTACCTTAGGGCTTCTATATGTGATATGTCCTCAGTACCTATTGTACCTTAGGGCTTCTATATGTGACATGTCCTCAGTACCTATTGTACCTTAGGGCTTCTATATGTGACATGTCCTCAGTACCTATTGTACCTTAGGGCTTCTATATGTGACATGTCCTCAGTACCTATTGTACCTTAGGGCTTCTATATGTGACATGTCCTCAGTACCTATTGTACCTTAGGGCTTCTATATGTGACATGTCCTCAGTACCTTTTGTACCTTAGGGCTTCTATATGTGACATGTCCTCAGTACCTATTGTACCTTAGGGCTTCTATATGTGACATGTCCTCAGTACCTATTGTACCTTAGGGCTTCTATATGTGACATGTCCTCAGTACCTATTGTACCTTAGTGCTTCTCTATGTGACATGTCATCAGTACCTATTGTACCTTAGTGCTTCTATATGTGACATGTCCTCAGTACCTATTGTACCTTAGTGCTTCTATATGTGACATGTCCTCGGTACCTATTGTACCTAAGGGCTTCTATATGTGACATGACCTCAGTACCTATTGTACCTTAGTGTTTCTATATGTGACATGTCCTCAGTACCTATTGTACCTTAGGGCTTCTATATGCGACATGTCCTCAGTACCTATTGTACCTTAGGGCTTCTATATGTGATATGTCCTCAGTACCTATTGTACCTTAGGGCTTCTATATGTGACATGTCCTCAGTACCTATTGTACCTTAGGGCTTCTATATGTGACATGTCCTCAGTACCTATTGTACCTTAGGGCTTCTATATGTGACATGTCCTCAGTACCTATTGTACCTTAGGGCTTCTATATGTGACATGTCCTCAGTACCTATTGCACCTTAGGGCTTCTATATGTGACATGTCCTCAGTACCTTTTGTACCTTAGGGCTTCTATATGTGACATGTCCTCAGTACCTATTGTACCTTAGTGCTTCTATATGTGACATGTCCTCAGTACCTATTGTACCTTAGTGCTTCTATATGTGACATGTCCTCAGTACCTATTGTACCTTAGGGCTTCTATATGTGACATGACCTCAGTACCTATTGTACCTTAGTGCTTCTATACGTGACATGTCCTCAGTACCTATTGTACCTTAGTGCTTCTCTATGTGAAATGTCCTCAGTACCTATTATACCTTAGTGCTTCTATACGTGACATGTCCACAGTACCTATTGTACCTTAGGGCTTCTATATGTGACATGTCCTCAGTACCTATTGTACCTTAGTGCTTCTATATGTGACATGTCCTCAGTACCTATTGTACCTTAGGGCTTCTATATGTGACATGTCCTCAGTACCTATTGTACCTTAGTGCTTCTATACGTGACATGTCCTCAGTACCTATTGTACCTTAGTGCTTCTATATGTGACATGTCCTCAGTACCTATTGTACCTTAGTGCTTCTATATGTGACATGTCCTCAGTATCTATTGTACCTTAGTGCTTCTATATGTGACATGTCCTCAGTACCTATTGTACCTTAGGGCTTCTATATGTGACATGTCCTCAGTACATATTGTACCTTAATGCTTCTATATGTGACATGACCTCAGTACATATTGTACCTTAGTGCTTCTATATGTGACATGTCCTCAGTACCTATTGTACCTTAGTGCTTCTATATGTGACATGTCCTCAGTACCTATTGTACCTTAGTGCTTCTATATGTGACATGTCCTCAGTACCTATTGTACCTTAGTGCTTCTATATGTGACATGTCCTCAGTACCTATTGTACCTTAGTGCTTCTATATGTGACATGTCCTCAGTACCTATTGTACCTTAGTGCTTCTATATGTGAAATGTCCTCAGTACCTATTGTACCTTAGTGCTTCTCTATGTGACATGTCCTCAGTACCTATTGTACCTTAGTGCTTCTATATGTGACATGTCATCAGTACCTATTGTACCTTAGTGCTTCTATATGTGACATGTCCTCGGTACCTATTGTACCTTAGTGCTTCTATATGTGACATGTCCTCGGTACCTATTGTACCTAAGGGCTTCTATATGTGACATGTCCTCAGTACCTATTGTACCTTAGGGCTTCTATATGTGACATGTCCTCAGTACCTATTGTACCTTAGTGCTTCTATATGTGACATGTCCTCAGTACCTATTGTACCTTAGTGCTTCTATATGTGACATGTCCTCAGTACCTATTGTACCTTAGTGCTTCTATATGTGACATGTCCTCAGTACCTATTGTACCTTAGTGCTTCTATATGTGACATGTCCTCAGTACCTATTGTACCTTAGTGCTTCTATATGTGACATGTCCTCAGTACCTATTGTACCTTAGTGCTTCTATATGTGACATGTCCTCAGTACCTATTGTACCTTAGTGCTTCTATATGTGACATGTCCTCAGTACCTATTGTACCTTAGTGCTTCTCTATGTGACATGTCCTCAGTACCTATTGTACCTTAGTGCTTCTATATGTGACATGTCCTCAGTACCTATTGTACCTTAGTGCTTCTATATGTGACATGTCCTCAGTACCTATTGTACCTTAGTGCTTCTATATGTGACATGTCCTCAGTACCTATTGTACCTTAGTGCTTCTATATGTGACATTTCTCAGTACCTATTGTACCTTAGTGCTTCTATATGTGACATGTCCTCAGTACCTATTGTACCTTAGTGCTTCTATATGTGACATGTCCTCAGTACCTATTGTACCTTAGTGCTTCTATATGTGACATGTCCTCAGTACCTATTGTACCTTAGGGCTTCTATATGTGACATGACCTCAGTACCTATTGTACCTTAGTGCTTCTATACGTGACATGTCCTCAGTACCTATTGTACCTTAGTGCTTCTCTATGTGAAATGTCCTCAGTACCTATTATACCTTAGTGCTTCTATACGTGACATGTCCACAGTACCTATTGTACCTTAGGGCTTCTATATGTGACATGTCCTCAGTACCTATTGTACCTTAGTGCTTCTATATGTGACATGTCCTCAGTACCTATTGTACCTTAGGGCTTCTATATGTGACATGTCCTCAGTACCTATTGTACCTTAGTGCTTCTATACGTGACATGTCCTCAGTACCTATTGTACCTTAGTGCTTCTATATGTGACATGTCCTCAGTACCTATTGTACCTTAGTGCTTCTATATGTGACATGTCCTCAGTATCTATTGTACCTTAGTGCTTCTATATGTGACATGTCCTCAGTACCTATTGTACCTTAGGGCTTCTATATGTGACATGTCCTCATTACCTATTGTACCTTAATGCTTCTATATGTGACATGTCCTCAGTACATATTGTACCTTAGTGCTTCTATATATGACATGTCCTCAGTACCTATTGTACCTTAGTGCTTCTATATGTGACATGTCCTCAGTACCTATTGTACCTTAGTGCTTCTATATGTGACATGTCCTCAGTACCTATTGTACCTTAGTGCTTCTATATGTGACATGTCCTCAGTACCTATTGTACCTTAGTGCTTCTATATGTGACATGTCCTCAGTACCTATTGTACCTTAGTGCTTCTATATGTGAAATGTCCTCAGTACCTATTGTACCTTAGTGCTTCTCTATGTGACATGTCCTCAGTACCTATTGTACCTTAGTGCTTCTATATGTGACATGTCATCAGTACCTATTGTACCTTAGTGCTTCTATATGTGACATGTCCTCAGTACCTATTGTACCTTAGTGCTTCTATATGTGACATGTCCTCGGTACCTATTGTACCTAAGGGCTTCTATATGTGACATGACCTCAGTACCTATTGTACCTTAGTGTTTCTATATGTGACATGTCCTCAGTACCTATTGTACCTTAGGGCTTCTATATGCGACATGTCCTCAGTACCTATTGTACCTTAGGGCTTCTATATGTGATATGTCCTCAGTACCTATTGTACCTTAGGGCTTCTATATGTGACATGTCCTCAGTACCTATTGTACCTTAGGGCTTCTATATGTGACATGTCCTCAGTACCTATTGTACCTTAGGGCTTCTATATGTGACATGTCCTCAGTACCTATTGTACCTTAGGGCTTCTATATGTGACATGTCCTCAGTACCTGATGTACCTTAGGGCTTCTATATGTGACATGTCCTCAGTACCTTTTGTACCTTAGGGCTTCTATATGTGACATGTCCTCAGTACCTATTGTACCTTAGGGCTTCTATATGTGACATGTCCTCAGTACCTATTGTACCTTAGGGCTTCTATATGTGACATGTCCTCAGTACCTATTGTACCTTAGTGCTTCTCTATGTGACATGTCCTCAGTACCTATTGTACCTTAGTGCTTCTCTATGTGACATGTCCTCAGTACCTATTGTACCTTAGTGCTTCTATATGTGACATGTCATCGGTACCTATTGTACCTTAGTGCTTCTATATGTGACATGTCCTCAGTACCTATTGTACCTTAGTGCTTCTATATGTGACATGTCCTCAGTACCTATTGTACCTTAGGGCTTCTATATGTGACATGTCCTCAGTACCTATTGTACCTTAGGGCTTCTATACGTGACATGTCCTCAGTACCTATTGTACCTTAGTGCTTCTATACGTGACATGTCCTCAGTACCTATTGTACCTTAGTGCTTCTCTATGTTAAATGTCCTCAGTACCTATTGTACCTTAGGGCTTCTATACGTGACATGTCCTCAGTACCTCTTGTACCTTAGTGCTTCTATATGTGACATGTCCTCAGTACCTATTGTACCTTAGGGCTTCTATATGTGACATGTCCTCAGTACCTATTGTACCTTAGGGCTTCTATATGTGACATGTCCTCAGTACCTATTGTACCTTAGTGCTTCTATACGTGACATGTCCTCAGTACCTATTGTACCTTAGTGCTTCTATATGTGACATGTCCTCAGTACCTATTGTTCCTTAGTGCTTCTATATGTGACATGTCCTCAGTATCTATTGTACCTTAGTGCTTCTATATGTGACATGTCCTCAGTACCTATTGTACCTTAGGGCTTCTATATGTGACATGTCCTCATTACCTATTGTACCTTAATGCTTCTATATGTGACATGTCCTCAGTACCTATTGTACCTTAGTGCTTCTATATGTGACATGTCCTTAGTACCTATTGTACCTTAGTGCTTCTATATGTGACATGTCCTCAGTACCTATTGTACCTTAGTGCTTCTATATGTGACATGTCCTCAGTACCTATTGTACCTTAGTGCTTCTCTATGTGACATGTCCTCAGTACCTATTGTACCTTAGTGCTTCTATATGTGACATTTCATCAGTACCTATTGTACCTTAGGGCTTCTATATGCGACATGTCCTCAGTACCTATTGTACCTTAGGGCTTCTATATGTGACATGTCCTCAGTACCTATTGTACCTTAGGGCTTCTATATGTGACATTTCTCAGTACCTATTGTACCTTAGTGCTTCTATATGTGACATGTCCTCAGTACCTATTGTACCTTAGTGCTTCTATATGTGACATGTCATCAGTACCTATTGTACCTTAGTGCTTCTATATGTGACATGTCCTCAGTACCTATTGTACCTAAGGGCTTCTATATGTGACATGACCTCAGTACCTATTGTACCTTAGTGTTTCTATATGTGACATATCATCAGTACCTATTGTACCTTAGGGCTTCTATATGCGACATGTCCTCAGTACCTATTGTACCTTAGGGCTTCTATATGTGACATGTCCTCAGTACCTATTGTACCTTAGTGCTTCTCTATGTGAAATGTCCTCAGTACCTATTGTACCTTAGTGCTTCTATACGTGACATGTCCTCAGTACCTCTTGTACCTTAGGGCTTCTATATGTGACATGTCCTCAGTACCTATTGTACCTTAGGGCTTCTATATGTGACATGTCCTCAGTACCTATTGTACCTTAGGGCTTCTATATGTGACATGTCCTCAGTACCTATTGTACCTTAGTGCTTCTATACGTGACATGTCCTCAGTACCTATTGTACCTTAGTGCTTCTATATGTGACATGTCCTCAGTACCTATTGTTCCTTAGTGCTTCTATATGTGACATGTCCTCAGTATCTATTGTACCTTAGTGCTTCTATATGTGACATGTCCTCAGTACCTATTGTACCTTAGGGCTTCTATATGTGACATGTCCTCATTACCTATTGTACCTTAATGCTTCTATATGTGACATGTCCTCAGTACCTATTGTACCTTAGTGCTTCTATATGTGACATGTCCTCAGTACCTATTGTACCTTAGTGCTTCTATATGTGACATGTCCTCAGTACCTATTGTACCTTAGTGCTTCTATATGTGACATGTCCTCAGTACCTATTGTACCTTAGTGCTTCTATATGTGACATGTCCTCAGTACCTATTGTACCTTAGTGCTTCTCTATGTGACATGTCCTCAGTACCTATTGTACCTTAGTGCTTCTATATGTGACATGTCCTCAGTACCTATTGTACCTTAGTGCTTCTATATGTGACATGTCCTCAGTACCTATTGTACCTTAGTGCTTCTCTATGTGACATGTCATCAGTACCTATTGTACCTTAGTGCTTCTATATGTGACATGTCCTCAGTACCTATTGTACCTTAGTGCTTCTCTATGTGACATGTCCTCAGTACCTATTGTACCTAAGGGCTTCTATATGTGACATGACCTCAGTACCTATTGTACCTTAGTGTTTCTATATGTGACATGTCCTCAGTACCTATTGTACCTTAGTGCTTCTATATGTGACATGTCCTCAGTACCTATTGTACCTAAGGGCTTCTATATGTGACATGACCTCAGTACCTATTGTACCTTAGTGTTTCTATATGTGACATGTCATCAGTACCTATTGTACCTTAGGGCTTCTATATGCGACATGTCCTCAGTACCTATTGTACCTTAGTGCTTCTATATGTGACATGTCCTCAGTACCTATAGTACCTTAGGGCTTCTATATGTGACATTTCTCAGTACCTATTGTACCTTAGTGCTTCTATATGTGACATGTCCTCAGTACCTATTGTACCTTAGGGCTTCTATATGTGACATGTCCTCAGTACCTATTGTACCTTAGGGCTTCTATATGCGACATGTCCTCAGTACCTATTGTACCTTAGGGCTTCTATATGTGACATGTCCTCAGTACCTATTGTACCTTAGGGCTTCTATATGTGACATTTCTCAGTACCTATTGTACCTTAGTGCTTCTATATGTGACATGTCCTCAGTACCTATTGTACCTTAGGGCTTCTATATGTGACATTTCTCAGTACCTATTGTACCTTAGTGCTTCTATATGTGACATGTCCTCAGTACCTATTGTACCTTAGGGCTTCTATATGTGACATGTCCTCAGTACCTATTGTACCTTAGGGCTTCTATATGTGACATGTCCTCAGTACCTATTGTACCTTAGGGCTTCTATATGTGACATGTCCTCAGTACCTATTGTACCTTAGTGCTTCTATATGTGACATGTCCTCAGTACCTATTGTACCTTAGTGCTTCTATATGTGACATGTCCTCAGTACCTATTGTACCTTAGTGCTTCTATATGTGACATGTCCTCAGTACCTATTGTACCTTAGTGCTTCTATATGTGACATGTCCTCAGTACCTATTGTACCTTAGTGCTTCTATATGTGACATGTCCTCAGTACCTATTGTACCTTAGTGCTTCTATATGTGACATGTCCTCAGTACCTATTGTACCTTAGTGCTCCTATATGTGACATGTCCTCAGTACCTATTGTACCTTAGTGCTTCTCTATGTGACATGTCCTCAGTACCTATTGTACCTTAGTGCTTCTATATGTGACATGTCATCAGTACCTATTGTACCTTAGTGCTTCTCTATGTGACATGTCCTCAGTACCTATTGTACCTTAGTGCTTCTATATTTGACATGTCATCAGTACCTATTGTACCTTAGTGCTTCTATATGTGACATGTCCTCAGTACCTATTGTACCTAAGGGCTTCTATATGTGACATGACCTCAGTACCTATTGTACCTTAGTGTTTCTATATGTGACATGTCATCAGTACCTATTGTACCTTAGGGCTTCTATATGCGACATGTCCTCAGTACCTATTGTACCTTAGGGCTTCTATATGTGACATGTCCTCAGTACCTATTGTACCTTAGGGCTTCTATATGTGACATGTCCTCAGTACCTATTGTACCTTAGGGCTTCTATATGTGACATGTCCTCAGTACCTGATGTACCTTAGGGCTTCTATATGTGACATGTCCTCAGTACCTTTTGTACCTTAGGGCTTCTATATGTGACATGTCCTCAGTACCTATTGTACCTTAGGGCTTCTATATGTGACATGTCCTCAGTACCTATTGTACCTTAGGGCTTCTATATGTGACATGTCCTCAGTACCTATTGTACCTTAGTGCTTCTCTATGTGACATGTCCTCAGTACCTATTGTACCTTAGTGCTTCTCTATGTGACATGTCCTCAGTACCTATTGTACCTTAGTGCTTCTATATGTGACATGTCATCGGTACCTATTGTACCTTAGTGCTTCTATATGCGACATGTCCTCAGTACCTATTGTACCTTAGTGCTTCTATATGTGACATGTCCTCAGTACCTATTGTACCTTAGGGCTTCTATATGTGACATGTCCTCAGTACCTATTGTACCTTAGGGCTTCTATACGTGACATGTCCTCAGTACCTATTGTACCTTAGTGCTTCTATACGTGACATGTCCTCAGTACCTATTGTACCTTAGTGCTTCTCTATGTGAAATGTCCTCAGTACCTATTGTACCTTAGGGCTTCTATACGTGACATGTCCTCAGTACCTCTTGTACCTTAGTGCTTCTATATGTGACATGTCCTCAGTACCTATTGTACCTTAGGGCTTCTATATGTGACATGTCCTCAGTACCTATTGTACCTTAGGGCTTCTATATGTGACATGTCCTCAGTACCTATTGTACCTTAGTGCTTCTATACGTGACATGTCCTCAGTACCTATTGTACCTTAGTGCTTCTATATGTGACATGTCCTCAGTACCTATTGTTCCTTAGTGCTTCTATATGTGACATGTCCTCAGTATCTATTGTACCTTAGTGCTTCTATATGTGACATGTCCTCAGTACCTATTGTACCTTAGGGCTTCTATATGTGACATGTCCTCATTACCTATTGTACCTTAATGCTTCTATATGTGACATGTCCTCAGTACCTATTGTACCTTAGTGCTTCTATATGTGACATGTCCTTAGTACCTATTGTACCTTAGTGCTTCTATATGTGACATGTCCTCAGTACCTATTGTACCTTAGTGCTTCTATATGTGACATGTCCTCAGTACCTATTGTACCTTAGTGCTTCTCTATGTGACATGTCCTCAGTACCTATTGTACCTTAGTGCTTCTATATGTGACATTTCATCAGTACCTATTGTACCTTAGGGCTTCTATATGCGACATGTCCTCAGTACCTATTGTACCTTAGGGCTTCTATATGTGACATGTCCTCAGTACCTATTGTACCTTAGGGCTTCTATATGTGACATTTCTCAGTACCTATTGTACCTTAGTGCTTCTATATGTGACATGTCCTCAGTACCTATTGTACCTTAGTGCTTCTATATGTGACATGTCATCAGTACCTATTGTACCTTAGTGCTTCTATATGTGACATGTCCTCAGTACCTATTGTACCTAAGGGCTTCTATATGTGACATGACCTCAGTACCTATTGTACCTTAGTGTTTCTATATGTGACATATCATCAGTACCTATTGTACCTTAGGGCTTCTATATGCGACATGTCCTCAGTACCTATTGTACCTTAGGGCTTCTATATGTGACATGTCCTCAGTACCTATTGTACCTTAGTGCTTCTCTATGTGAAATGTCCTCAGTACCTATTGTACCTTAGTGCTTCTATACGTGACATGTCCTCAGTACCTCTTGTACCTTAGGGCTTCTATATGTGACATGTCCTCAGTACCTATTGTACCTTAGGGCTTCTATATGTGACATGTCCTCAGTACCTATTGTACCTTAGGGCTTCTATATGTGACATGTCCTCAGTACCTATTGTACCTTAGTGCTTCTATACGTGACATGTCCTCAGTACCTATTGTACCTTAGTGCTTCTATATGTGACATGTCCTCAGTACCTATTGTTCCTTAGTGCTTCTATATGTGACATGTCCTCAGTATCTATTGTACCTTAGTGCTTCTATATGTGACATGTCCTCAGTACCTATTGTACCTTAGGGCTTCTATATGTGACATGTCCTCATTACCTATTGTACCTTAATGCTTCTATATGTGACATGTCCTCAGTACCTATTGTACCTTAGTGCTTCTATATGTGACATGTCCTCAGTACCTATTGTACCTTAGTGCTTCTATATGTGACATGTCCTCAGTACCTATTGTACCTTAGTGCTTCTATATGTGACATGTCCTCAGTACCTATTGTACCTTAGTGCTTCTATATGTGACATGTCCTCAGTACCTATTGTACCTTAGTGCTTCTCTATGTGACATGTCCTCAGTACCTATTGTACCTTAGTGCTTCTATATGTGACATGTCCTCAGTACCTATTGTACCTTAGTGCTTCTATATGTGACATGTCCTCAGTACCTATTGTACCTTAGTGCTTCTCTATGTGACATGTCATCAGTACCTATTGTACCTTAGTGCTTCTATATGTGACATGTCCTCAGTACCTATTGTACCTTAGTGCTTCTCTATGTGACATGTCCTCAGTACCTATTGTACCTAAGGGCTTCTATATGTGACATGACCTCAGTACCTATTGTACCTTAGTGTTTCTATATGTGACATGTCCTCAGTACCTATTGTACCTTAGTGCTTCTATATGTGACATGTCCTCAGTACCTATTGTACCTAAGGGCTTCTATATGTGACATGACCTCAGTACCTATTGTACCTTAGTGTTTCTATATGTGACATGTCATCAGTACCTATTGTACCTTAGGGCTTCTATATGCGACATGTCCTCAGTACCTATTGTACCTTAGTGCTTCTATATGTGACATGTCCTCAGTACCTATAGTACCTTAGGGCTTCTATATGTGACATTTCTCAGTACCTATTGTACCTTAGTGCTTCTATATGTGACATGTCCTCAGTACCTATTGTACCTTAGGGCTTCTATATGTGACATGTCCTCAGTACCTATTGTACCTTAGGGCTTCTATATGCGACATGTCCTCAGTACCTATTGTACCTTAGGGCTTCTATATGTGACATGTCCTCAGTACCTATTGTACCTTAGGGCTTCTATATGTGACATTTCTCAGTACCTATTGTACCTTAGTGCTTCTATATGTGACATGTCCTCAGTACCTATTGTACCTTAGGGCTTCTATATGTGACATTTCTCAGTACCTATTGTACCTTAGTGCTTCTATATGTGACATGTCCTCAGTACCTATTGTACCTTAGGGCTTCTATATGTGACATGTCCTCAGTACCTATTGTACCTTAGGGCTTCTATATGTGACATGTCCTCAGTACCTATTGTACCTTAGGGCTTCTATATGTGACATGTCCTCAGTACCTATTGTACCTTAGTGCTTCTATATGTGACATGTCCTCAGTACCTATTGTACCTTAGTGCTTCTATATGTGACATGTCCTCAGTACCTATTGTACCTTAGTGCTTCTATATGTGACATGTCCTCAGTACCTATTGTACCTTAGTGCTTCTATATGTGACATGTCCTCAGTACCTATTGTACCTTAGTGCTTCTATATGTGACATGTCCTCAGTACCTATTGTACCTTAGTGCTTCTATATGTGACATGTCCTCAGTACCTATTGTACCTTAGTGCTCCTATATGTGACATGTCCTCAGTACCTATTGTACCTTAGTGCTTCTCTATGTGACATGTCCTCAGTACCTATTGTACCTTAGTGCTTCTATATGTGACATGTCATCAGTACCTATTGTACCTTAGTGCTTCTCTATGTGACATGTCCTCAGTACCTATTGTACCTTAGTGCTTCTATATTTGACATGTCATCAGTACCTATTGTACCTTAGTGCTTCTATATGTGACATGTCCTCAGTACCTATTGTACCTAAGGGCTTCTATATGTGACATGACCTCAGTACCTATTGTACCTTAGTGTTTCTATATGTGACATGTCATCAGTACCTATTGTACCTTAGGGCTTCTATATGCGACATGTCCTCAGTACCTATTGTACCTTAGGGCTTCTATATGTGACATGTCCTCAGTACCTATTGTACCTTAGTGCTTCTATATGTGACATGTCATCAGTACCTATTGTACCTTAGTGCTTCTATATGTGACATGTCCTCAGTACCTATTGTACCTAAGGGCTTCTATATGTGACATGACCTCAGTACCTATTGTACCTTAGTGTTTCTATATGTGACATGTCATCAGTACCTATTGTACCTTAGGGCTTCTATATGCGACATGTCCTCAGTACCTATTGTACCTTAGGGCTTCTATATGTGACATGTCTTCAGTACCTATTGTACCTTAGGGCTTCTATATGTGACATTTCTCAGTACCTATTGTACCTTAGTGCTTCTATATGTGACATGTCCTCAGTACCTATTGTACCTTAGTGCTTCTATATGTGACATGTCATCAGTACCTATTGTACCTTAGTGCTTCTATATGTGACATGTCCTCAGTACCTATTGTACCTTAGGGCTTCTATATGTGACATGACCTCAGTACCTATTGTACCTTAGTGTTTCTATATGGGACATGTCATCAGTACCTATTGTACCTTAGGGCTTCTATATGCGACATGTCCTCAGTACCTATTGTACCTTAGGGCTTCTATATGTGACATGTCCTCAGTACCTATTGTACCTTAGGGCTTCTATATGTGACATTTCTCAGTACCTATTGTACCTTAGTGCTTCTATATGTGACATGTCCTCAGTACCTATTGTACCTTAGTGCTTCTATATGTGACATGTCCTCAGTACCTATTGTACCTTAGTGCTTCTATATGTGACAGGTCATTTTTATTGAACATTAGTCTCAGCTAAAAGGTGGTCGATGTAACAGAGGCGCCACACGGAAAAGCTTCAAAGACCAGCTAAGTCGTCAACTTTCCTCAGCTGACATAGAAGAGAGCACCTGGTTGCTTGCGGCCTCAGAACGAGTCAGCTGAAGGTCACTCACGAAGGCCTGGTATAAACATTTGAGACCAAAAGAAAATCCGCTGTCGAGGACAAACGCAGACGGCGAAAAGAAAATCGAACACCTGCGGACAATGGTTATGCTCGCTTGCAAAATATGTAGGTCACGGCTGGGGCTGCGCAGCCATGGGAAATACTGCATTCCTCACTAATCTTCGCACTCGAAGACAAGTCTTATTATTATTAGTCTCAGCATTAAAGGTTCCAACTCTATTTGTGTTGCATTCCTAAGCAACAGGTGACCACATGTACTAAGTAACCCCTTCGCTCATATGTCAATATTCATGCTATTTTTACAATACCTCTATTCAAGTCAGAACTTCATGGAGTTCGGTGGAACATGGACGCTGATCTGAAAACTGTCTCTACCGATTTTTCAAGAAATTTAACAATTGAGTTGGATAGAGGTATGGTAAAAAAAAAAAAAAAAAAAAAAGACTAGCTTTTGGAATTCCAAAACGAGCTTTTGTATCTATTTCAAACACATATATTCAAAAGCACATGCTATTAGAATATAAAGAATGAAAAAAGAAATATTAAAATCAGTGTTATTATCCATAAATTATATCATGTAAACCCCACTTTACATTGCAAAAAGAACGCAATATTAGGAAATTCTTGTGTAAAAAAGAAATTTAAAAACTTATTCCTTAAATCCTGTTTTTTAATTGCAAAGTTTATTTAAAAAAATGAAGCAACAAGAACAAGCCTCAACAAATATTACAGCAGGATGTACATGTTACGTTGGTGTATTCTCATTTGTTATTGTATTCTGTTCCAGTTGTCCTGCTTTAGAGGTAGACCTTACTGATCTGTTCATTTGTTTTTGTTTATTAAGGAAACTTTTAGTTTAAGAGTAAAACTTTACAGATATTCTTATTTAAAGCGATTTAATCATAGATGTAACTTAACTTTCTTAAGGATACATTATATTATTTTATATCTAATAAATTAAATCTAGATCTATAAGTAAATAAATTGATCATTTTCCTTCTTCTTTGAATCGGTAAAGCCCTGGTTTGGTTGTTTCAAAAGAAGGCCTATGGAATCAAAATGAATGTAATCATAATTTATGTAATCGTTATTTAATTAGCTAGAGCTAGTTCTGCCAATGAAAAAAAAACATTTAGATAGTGTATATTTGTATATATATAAAAGTAAAAGTAAAGTTTCTCTTCCCCCTCCTTTCAATCTATGGGCAGATAATGTAAAGTCATTTATTTATGTGGCCCACATTTAAAGAGCATATTCTGTGGCCAGCACAATAACGGTATATTGATCAACAATAATCAGATGTTTACATTTATCATCATCAAAGCTTTTAATGTGAAAATAGATGCATTCAATAAGGGTAAATTTCCAGTGGTGGGTATTCAATTGGCCAGTGGGGTCGGCAAAAGAGTGCCGTTTTGAAAATGACAGGCCCGTCAAGAATCTATAATATTCTCGTGAAAGGGGCTCACGTAGATCTTTTACAGACTTTATATAGAGTAATACTGCCCCTTACACATCCCGTAATAATGGAGCTTCTGGTCAGCTTCTTACACAATACGTGATTTGTAAACAACATAAGGCATATAAGGTCCTATAGACTTGGCGTGAGTGACGTGAAGGTAAGTGTAAATATATACGATGAATATTCTAAGGGGCTTGTACTGATAAGGTAGCAGGCCTATAAGATACCGTATACTATAATGTTTCATATTGAAATTTCAGTATTAGTCTACCTGTTTACTTTCATGTACAAAAACTATAAGTGGAAAAAAACATCTCATGAATCAGTTTTCAGAGTATACTGAAACTTTGCATGTTATGAGGACAGTTTTTATCGATGCATATTATTAGAATCGCCAATGGAGGGTCAGATTGTATGGTAATCCCAGGGCCAATTTTGACACCCACTGTCAAGTTTGCTAGAGCTAATCCTTCTTTCATCAATTATCAGTTCTGAAGCAAGAAATTAGATAAACAAATCTCAGTCTCTGACGATTGAGTTAGTTTCTATTCTACAATTGAAAGACACGAAATGAAACCATCGATTACTACAAGACAGACGATTTTTAACACAAACACACACATGTTGATTTTACAAAGATAAAAACACAATTTTCAAACTAATGTGAGGTTTTTGTATATTACATGTCACTAGCCTCGACCCGACTCACCTTGGGCGCCCATTTTTTAGTGCCCACGCCGCCAATAATAATGAACTCCTCCAGTCGCACAGGTTCTGACTCAAATCACCCGAGGATGGTCTTGTTGCTGAATACATGGTCGTCTATTAAGTTTAGTGTGAGTAGATCTTCTTTTCAGATGGTGTCCAAACTAAAAGCCCGAGGGCTATACGGCCCCGATACGTAGTGCTATCTGGCCCTTGACATGGTGCTATACGGCCCCGAGGCCAGAGACGTGATGTTATAGTCATCCGGCCCCTTGAAACTCCTACCCTACCTAGAGTTACCGTATCGGAAACCCCTTTAGTAAGAAATATTGCTGACAGCATGTGAAAGCAATCAGATAGCGAGTCTCCCGAGTACACTGTTCTGTCTCAACGTGGCACTCGGGTGGAAACGATCGCTAAAGGAAGTGATTAGGCTTAATGAATAGCAAAACAAAACTCCTGTGGGAGTGTCCAAGGAAATGCGAGAGCTTTCCCATTGCACGGTTGCGGAGTTGAAAGAGAGCTTCCATGTCCCTGTCGATAATCCATGCGCCGTTCCTCAAGGGACCGCTACACTAATGGCAAGTTCTGTACGATTAGCTTGGTACAACATAGGAAAATGGAGGGGGCTCCCGGTACTCGGCCTTCGGTCATGCATTCTAGTCCGTGCGCCCGCAATGCCGGATATATAAGAAATAGCAATGTTTTACATAGGCATTGACTTGGACCTCTTCCAGACAGAACAGTTTGTTCAAGCAGGCTTACACATCTAGAGTTCGAAGAGCCTTCGGCTCAACTCTTTTGACAATAACACAAGATGCACACACAAGATGTCAAGGACAAGGCAAGCTCGAAATATTTAAAATAGCTGTTCATGCCGATGAAAACTTAAAATTTGAAAGTGTTTATTTCCTACAAAATATTGTACATCTTAATTCAGCGTCAGTAAACTAAGGAGAGTTTATTTGGTTTGCATTGATCAATTTTAAATTTAGTGTTGGGCTCGGTTCGGTTACAAGTGAGGTTCGAATCGGGTTCGATTCCCATCTCTAATAAAAAATATCATTTGTAACCTCCCCACCAACCCCAGAAAATATTTTGATCTGTCTAAAGATGTTATTATTGTATACATGTATTGATATTTAACCTCGAATCTAGTTGGTTGTATTTAAACTATAGCTAGCCATTTTCTTTCAGGTGACCATCACTTGTTCTAATTGTGGGGGACCTATCGTAAAGGATGTCTCCAAGGGGATATTTGTAGCTCATATGATTGACCGGAAAGAACTGTGAGTGTCCACACCAATAGAGCTTGATATGATTTGGTCAGTAAGTCTTGTACTCCTGCAATGGGGAAGTATGGTCAATGATGAGATATCTTCTCAAATGGATTGAAGTGGATAGAAGGCTCACAAATTGTTTGTTTAGGCTTATACATAGGATCTTAGTGTCACGGCATTGATATCTGGTCTTGGCATTTCCTAAAATTTAGGAATAATTATGCAATTGATATGAGTCTTTCGGTACATCCATTTATGGCACATCTTTTTTTTTAAATTATTAAATAAAGAAGGTTCGGCACTCAATCAGTGGTGTTTCGGTAAATAGCCTATATTTTTGGTGGGTCTTCATATCCCGTCTTCCAAGATGATTTGGTTCAGCTCTATATTGCCCAGTTCGCCAAGACAAAACAATTAAAAAAAAAAAAAACTTGAAAAAGAAAAAAAGTGTAATTATATCAATTAGTCTGGATCAGTCATGTAATTAAATTTGAAATATTTTCAATCTATGCGATTTATCTTTGTCAGTCCGCTATGATCCTATCACTTGTCTTGGCCAGTTGGGATAAGTGAAAATAAAAAAGGGGACTGAGGGTAAGGAGATTAAATCTATGTGAAAGTTACCGTGATCGATTTGTTAAAAAATGCATTTATAAAAAAGTTGGAGTTTAATACATTCAAATTCTATGGCTCAATCCTAGTGAAGCCTTCTCAGGGCAACCTACTAACCACTGGGCTAAGAGACTGAAGAGAGTGCTGATAAAAATAGAAGGTTTTATAATTATCTGGTGTTACTTGAAATTTAAGCGGCCACCTATTTCTTTCTACATAGATTAAAGGGGACTAAATCAACTTATACCACCACATTAGTCAAGTAAATTTTTTTTATCTTGTTTGATACCAAAAAAAAGTAATTAAAAATAGTTAATGAACTAATTGGTTCATATTTTTTATTCCTGTGTTGTCATGTAAAAGTAATAATTGTGCAAAATTTTAGCTTGAGCCGAGATTATGTGTGGGAGACATACCGTATACAAAATTTGTACCAGACATACAGAGTTGCTATAATCTTTGTAAATAGAGACTAGTGTTTCGAAATGGCAATACAATGCTGTTTTTAAATACTACTTATCTTGGTATTATTGCTTTTCTTCAATGTATTTGATTGTCTTTATTATCATTATGTTTTAAGTATATAGAGAAAGCAAATACATTTTATCATTGCTTAAACAAAAAGAAACTATATCGGATCGATTTCACAAGCCAAAAGCAATCCTATAAAACAAATCCCAAACTCGAATGAAGGTCCAAGATCTTTTCTTGTCACTCTTCTCTTTGTTTCAGTTCAAGTGAAATGTGAGAATACCTGGACGTGTTTGGAATGCCATGATCACTACAAACATGTAGATGCTGGCTTGTTTAGTACTTCACTTTCTAGTTACAAATGTAGATCTATTTATATTTGATGCGTTCATCATAGTCTATTATCACAATCATCAATTAATGTGGATGTCAGATGTCAAGATCTATGAAGATGCAATGATAGATGTCACGTTGAAGGTTATCTTGACCTATATCACACTAACGATGATCGTGATTGCCGAGGATCTTGAAATCTTCTTTTAATAAGATGATCGTATAGAAGTAGCTAGATCTAGTTGATAATACGATCATTCAAAATGTTGCCAGTTGATCATCTAGAAGTTGTCATTCGCTATGTCGATCTAAGTATGTTATTATATTCAATGAAGAAACTTCTCTTCGTCTAAAACAATTACTTTAATTCAGAACTTGAAAAAGCTATTCACAAATAATTACAATGGTTAAACGTACTTAAATAAAATGATAAATCTACACAATGATATAACTGAGTTCTAATACAAAGCTTTAGTAGATGTTTCACTTCCAAGTTCTATACAATGACTGACTAAAAAAACAGAACTTTTTCCCGGGTCCAGCACTGTCACGTGTCCCAGGCACCTCATTGCAGTGCCAACCAATAAATGCAGCCCAAGTTACACTAATTAACATATCTCCACGTGAGAAAAAACCCGAGGTAATTGACGAGCTAAAAATAGATACTGTGTACGTGACATCTATCTTAGGGAGGCCTAGACCAGTGGTTTCAATACCAAGAACGGTTCAAATATGTTTGTTACAGCACGCTAGAATGGACAAAAAAAACAAAACAACTTCCAGTGATGAATAGACAAAAAATCAAAATTTGTGGGGGTCTGAGGCGACCCCTGGGAATTTAGCATTCAACCCCCAAGGAGGTCGCGATTCAGAGGTTGAGAACACATGGCTTAGACCAACATACGAAAAAAAAATCGTGTACGGAAAATTTTAACCAGTACAAAACAAATAAAACTTTAACTTCTTCTCCTTGAAGATATGAAACTTCCTAAAGACATATTCAACTTCTTTTACTTGTTGATATGAAACTTCCTAAAGACATATTCAACTTCTTCTCCTTGATGATATAAAACTTCCTAAAGACATATTAAACTTCTTTTACTTGTTGATATGAAACTTCCTAAAGACATATTCAACTTCTTTTACTTGTTGATATGAAACTTCCTAAAGACATATTCAACTTCTCCTTGAAGATATGAAACTTCCTAAAGACATATTCCACTTCTCCTTGAAGATATTAAACTTCCTAAAGACATATTCCACTTCTCCTTGAAGATATGAAACTTCCTAAAGACATATTCCACTTCTCCTTGAAGATATGAAACTTCCTAAAGACATATTCCACTTCTTCTTGAAGATATGAAACTTCCTAAAGACATATTCCACTTCTCCTTGAAGATATGAAACTTCCTAAAGACATATTCCACTTCTCCTTGAAGATATGAAACTTCCTAAAGACATATTCCACTTCTCCTTGAAGATATGAAACTTCCTAAAGACATATTCAACTTCTTCTCCTTGAAGATATGAAACTTCCTAAAGACATATTCAACTTCTTCTCCTTGCAGACACGACGACAGACTCTACACACTTAAAAGTTTGCCAGAAAGGAACGTCTTCTCGTTGACCGTGCGCTTATCACTGTCCATTGCCTCTTCAGACACGTACCACTCCCTACCAGTGGACACCTGGGGGAAAGTGTATCACTGCGCCACCTTGTCAAGGTAAGCAGACCTAGAAATGAAAATATTATTGGGTCAAGTAACTTGTCACGGTAAGCAGACATAGCAATGCAATTATTATGTATGTCTAGTAACTTGTCACGCGGCGACCACGATGAGGTGGGACTGGAACGCCGCTGCTCTATAGAAAGGTGGCCAAGGGTACTGGTTGCTCGCTACTGATGAATGAGCAGGCAGCGAGTGTAAAATTGACTTAAAAGGGGTTATCGTCCAGCCCCCTCCCCGTGGAGCCCCGGGACAAAGGTGGTTAAGAGACCCACGGGTTCTCCGTAATATGGATAGCGCTGGACTGTTACTGATAGACAGACAGCACAAAACTAATAATGGCTGTTTGTAATAATTTCAAATTCAAATATGATTATCAAAGCTTTTCTAGATGGTTTTAAGATATAAATGTGACGAACAGAGGGACAGAGAGATCTTACAAAACTAATAATGGCTGCCTTGTCGTGTGGTAAACATACAAAATGTCCCGGGTTCGAACTGCGTCCGCTGTCCTACCCCACCGTCATGTGAGAGGTTTGGGCTAGAATGTAATTATCTTCAATTCTAAGGAAACATCCAAAAACATGCAAAAAACATAGATAAACATTCCTTTTAAAGCATCAGGTCTGATAAACGGGTGTTTTATGTTTTGTTATATAGGCAAGCTTACTGGGTGATCTTATGTTTCGTTATATAGGCAAGCTTACTGGGTGATCTTATGTTTCGCTATATAGGCAAGCTTACTGGGTGATCTTATGTTTCGTTATATAGGCAAGCTTACTGGGTGATCTTATGTTTCGTTATATAGGCAAACTTACTGGGTGATCTTATGTTTCGTTATATAGGCAAGCTTACTGGGTGATATTATGTTTCGTTATATAGGCAAGCTTACTGGGTGATCTTATGTTTCGTTATATAGGCGAGCTTACTGGGTGATCTTATGTTTAGTTATATAGGCAAGCTTACTGGGTGATCTTATGTTTCGTTATATAGGCGAGCTTACTGGGTGATCTTATGTTTCGTTATATAGGCAAGCTTACTGGGTGATCTTATGTTTCGTTATATAGGCGAGCTTACTGGGTGATCTTATGTTTCGTTATATAGGCAAGCTTACTGGGTGATCTTATGTTTCGTTATATAGGCAAGCTTACTGGGTGATCATTCTGTCTACTCATGAAGATGTAAACGTAGAGATCAATCACGACGGTACGTTCTCAAACGATTTGACATTAAACAGGCAAGTAACTTTTTGATATAAGGTTTCAAGTTCAAGTGTTTGCGACAACAAAAAGTCACTTGTATTTCAAATGCATCGACAACAATACAATCTTCCATGTTCCTAGACTCTTGGCTAGCAAAGTGGCTGCAGCGTTGGCTTGAGAAGGCTGAGAGGGCTGAGAAGGCTGAGAGGGCTGAAAGGGCTGAGAAGGCTGAGAGGGCTTAGAAGGCTGAGAGGGCTGAGAAGGCTGAGAGGGCTAAGAGGGCTGAGAGGGCTGAGAGGGCTAAGAAGGCTGAGAAGGCTGAGAGGGCTGAGAGGGCTGAGAGAGCGGAGAAGACTGAGAGGGCTGAGAAGGCTGAGAGGGCTGAGAAGGCTGAGAAGGCTAAGAGGGCTGAGAAGGCTGAGAGGGCTGAGAAGCCTGAGAGGGCTGAGAAGGCTGAGAGGGCTGAGAAGCCTGAAAGGGCTGAGAGGGCTGAGAGGGCTGAGAAGGCTGAGAGGGTTGAGAAGGCTGAGAGGGCTGAGAAGGCTGAGAGGGCTGAGAAGGCTGGGAGGGCTGAGAAGGCTGAGAAGGCTGATAAGGCTGAGAGGGCTGAGAAGGCTGAGAGGGCTGAGAAGGCTGAGAAGGCTGAGAGAGCTGAGAAGGCTGAGAGGGCTGAGAAGGCTGAGAGGGCTGAGAGGGCTGAGAAGGCTGAATGGGGTTAGAGAGGGCTGAGAGGGCTGATAAGGCTGAGAGGGCTGAGAGGGCTGAGAGGGCTGAGAAGGCTGAGAGGGCTGAGAAGGCTGAGAGGGCTGAGAAGGCTGAGAGGGATGAAAAGGCTGAGAAGGCTGAGAGGGCTGAGAAGGCTGAGAGGGCTGATAAGGCTGATAAGGCTGAGAGGGCTGAGAAGGCTGAGAGGGCTGAGAAGCCTGAGAGGGCTGAGAAGGCTGAGAGGGCTGAGAAGGCTGAGAGGGCTAAGAGGGCTGAGAGGGCTGAGAGGGCTAAGAAGGCTGAGAAGGCTGAGAGGGCTGAGAGAGCGGAGAAGGCTGAGAGGGCTGAGAAGGCTGAGAGGGCTGAGAAGGCTGAGAAGGCTAAGAGGGCTGAGAAGGCTGAGAGGGCTGAGAAGCCTGAGAAGGCTGAGAGGGCTGAGAAGCCTGAAAGGGCTGAGAGGGCTGAGAAGGCTGAGAGGGCTGAGAAGCCTGAGAGGGCTGAGAAGGCTGAGAAGGCTGAGAGGGCTGAGAGGGCTGAGAAGGCTGAAAGGGCTAAGAGGGCTGAGAGGGCTGAGAGGGCTAAGAAGGCTGAGAGGGCTGAGAAGGCTGGGAGGGCTGAGAAGGCTGAGAAGGCTGATAAGGCTGAGAGGGCTGAGAAGGCTGAGAGGGCTGAGAAGGCTGAAAAGGCTGAGAGAGCTGAGAAGGCTGAGAGGGCTGAGAGGGCTGAGAAGGCTGAGAAGGCTGAGAGGGCTGAGAGGGCTGAGAAGGCTGAATGGGGTTAGAGAGGGCTGATAAGGCTGAGAGGGCTGAGAAGGCTGAGAAGGCTGAGAGGGCTGAGAAGGCCGAGAGGGCTGAGAAGGCTGAGAGGGATGAAAAGGCTGAGAAGGCTGGGAGGGCTGAGAAGGCTGAGAGGGCTGAGAAGGCTGAGAGGGCTGAGAAGGCTGAGAGGGCTGAGAAGGCTGAGAAGGCTGGGAGGGCTGAGAGGGCTGAGAGGGCTGAGAAAGCTGAGAGGGCTGAGAAGGCTGAGAGGGCTGAGAAGGCTGATAAGGCTGATAAGGCTGAGAGGGCTGAGAAGGCTGAGAGGGCTGAGAAGCCTGAGAGGGCTGAGAAGGCTGAGAGGGCTGAGAAAGCTGAGAAAGCTGAGAAGGCTGAGAAGGCTGAGAGGGCTGAGAAGCCTGAGAGGGCTGAGAAGGCTGAGAGGGATGAAAAGGCTGAGAAGGCTAAGAGGGCTGAGAAGGCTAAGAGGGCTGAGAAGGCTGAGAGGGCTGAGAAGCCTGAGAGGGCTGAGAAGGCTGAGAGGGCTGAGAAGCCTGAAAGGGCTGAGAGGGCTGAGAGGGCTGAGAAGGCTGAGAGGGCTGAGAGGGCTGAGAAGGCTGAGAAGGCTGAGAGGGCTGATAAGGCTGAGAGGGCTGAGAGGGCTGAGAAGGCTGGGAGGGCTGAGAGGGCTGAGAAGGCTGAGAGGGCTGAGAAGGCTGAGAGGGCTGAGAAGCCTGAGAGGGCTGAGAAGGCTGAGAGGGCTGAGAAGGCTGAAAAGGCTGAGAGAGCTGAGAAGGCTGAGAGGGCTGAGAGGTCTGAGAAGGCTGAGAAGGCTGAGAGGGCTGGGAGGGCTGAGAAGGATGAGAGGGCTGAGAAAGCTGAGAAAGCTGAGAAGGCTGAGAAGGCTGAGAAGGCTGAGAGGGCTGCGAAGCCTGAGAGGGCTGAGAAGGCGGAGAGGGCTGAGAAGACTGAGAGGGCTGAGAAGGCTGAGAAGGCTGAGAGGGCTGAGAAGGCTGAGAGGGCTGAAAAGACTGAGAGGGCTGAGAGGGCTGAGAAGGCTGAGAGGGCTGATAAGCCTGAGAGGGCTGAGAAGGCTGAGAGGGCTGAGAAGGCTGAGAGGGCGGAGAAGGCTGAGAGGGCTGAGAAGGCTGAGAAGGCTGAGAGGGCTGAGAAGCCTGAGAGGGCTGAGAAGGCTGAGAGGGCTGAGAAGGCTGAGAGGGCTGAGAGGGCTGAGAAGGCTGAGAGGGCTGAGAAGGCTAAGAAGGCTGAGAGGGCTGAGAGGGCTGAGAAAGCTGAGAAGGCTGAGAAGGCTGAGAAGGCTGAGAGGGCTGAGAAGCCTGAGAGGGCTGAGAAGGCTGAGAGGGCTGAGAAGACTGAGAGGGCTGAGAGGGCTGAGAAGGCTGAGAAGGCTGAGAGGGCTGAGAAGGCTGAGAGGGCTGAAAAGGCTGAGAGGGCTGAGAGGGCTGAGAAGGCTGAGAAGGCTGAGAGGGCTGATAAGCCTGAGAGGGCTGAGAAGGCTGAGAGGGCTGAGAAGGCTGAGAGGGCGGAGAAGGCTGAGAGGGCTGAGAAGGCTGAGAGGGCTGAGAAGCCTGAGAGGGCTGAGAAGGCTGAGAAGGCTGAGAGGGCTGAGAAGGCTGAGAAGGCTGAGAGGGCTGAGAAGGCTGAGAGGGCTGAGAAGCCTGAGAGGGCTGAGAAGGCTGAGAGGGCTGAGAGGGCTGAGAAGGCTGAGAGGGCTGAGAAGGCTGAGAAGGCTGAGAGGGTTTAGAGGGCTGAGAAGGCTGAGAAGGCTGAGAGGGCTGAGAGGGCTGAGAGGGCTGAGAAGGCTAAGAAGGCTGAGAAGGCTGAGAGGGCTGACAAGGCTGAGAGGGCTGAGAAGGCTGAGAAGGCTGAGAAGGCTGAGAGGGCTTTAGCCCACAAGGTCGATCTTAGGTCGTTCCCTTTTTTTTAATACATATCCCCCCCCCCACCCCTTTCCAACTGGTCCAGACAAATCAAAGGATCATAGCGCATTGAGAACGCTAAAAGCATGAAATTTTGCAAAACAAATGGTAAAAAAATGTGTAAACGCACATATTTATTACTCTTAGTCTAGACCAATTTTAAATTTGATTACATGACTTATCCAAACCAATGGCTACATATTAATATAAGCAGTGTATGTTTTTTTTTTCTTTTTTTTTTTTTGCTTGTTTAAGTAAGGTAATTGTAAGAAAAAAACTAATTTGGGTTTTTGGAAATGAAGTCTCTTGTCTATGCAAGGCCCCGTGAGGGTTGTGACAAAATCAAGTTAATATAACATCAAATAAATGCAGTAGAATTGAGTCATAAAATTCTTAATAAAATCTAACCCACTACAATAACACAGCCTTTCAGTCTAACCTTCTGGAGTCGTCTCGCCTAAGAACAAATGATGACAATGTCACCTATATTGCATCAATCACAACCAATCACTAACCTCTTCCCATCGTCACCTTAGAAACACACACACACACACACACACACACCATAAACACAGGAAACTTAAGTTTTGTTTCCATGTTTTGGTGATTGGAAAACATTTTTTTTTTTAATAATTTCTCTTTTTCCCCTTTCAGTAATAATGCGATGACCATAGAAGTACCAGCAGCCACAGGTCAGGTGAATCAACTAGTGTATTATTCATTCAGTCATTAGTGTTAGGACTAAATCTGTTCGAATGGTATCCATAAAGTTGAACGATTTTTACTAGTTTGACACCAGACAATGAACTTTGCTTCTTCTTTTTTCGTCCTTTTCTTAATTGTCCAAAGAGATGACTCGATGGCTCTTAGAATTCTAGGCCCTTGGAAATTCTCTTCCATTGGCCTGTGAGTTCTTTCTGGGAGATGTTATTTCTTACATACCTATTACCGATGGCTCGTATCCTAAGACGCTCTGGCTAGAGACAAGGTGGAAGACTGAACAGATTCCCCCCCCCTCCCCCATATTATTTCTCTGTACCACATCTGTCGTGCGGGTCTTCCCAATTAAACTGCACCTTAAAGAACGATGTGCGGATAGTGGCCTGGTTGAAGTGGCTGTCTTCTGTTCCCCGCCAGCGCCAGGGACACTCTAATCAGACACGGAAGTAGAGTTTTACAGTTTCGTTTCTCTATTGGTCTAATGGTCTCTCCTCTATTAGCCGTTTCCACTCCGGCGCTACGTTCAGGCTGAGAAGTATTACCAGAGAAACTTTGATTGGATGTGATTAATGTCAAAGTATCAACGTTATCAATAGTAACAAGAACGTTCTCAATAGTAACAAGTTATTTGTTATAATGTCACTTGGAAAATTATGCTTATCATTTACTTAATGAGTTGCCGGCACTCATAACATTGGTGAGGGACTACAATAACGTTTGTTTCCTTTTAATAAAGCAAAGCCCTGGCAGTGCTATACTATTGTACTATTGTACTGCATTATATGTGCATTGCAGATAAAAATACATTTGAAGAGTAAACCCTTTCTTCGATACCACAAAATATAAATGCATATACCATAGATTATCTTAAACATTATATGTGAGGTTTACAACTGAAAGTTGCATTTTGTTCAAATGAAGGATACTCATTGCTATATAGCTCATTAAAATAGTATTAAAAGAAACACTTAGAATCAGTTATTGAGAAAAAGAAAATTTGGCGAGACAAAGACAATTTCCGGCCAAGTCACGAACCAAGGTTCTTCAGGCTAACCAATTCCCAGCAACATAGGCGCAAATGTACGTCATAAACGACTATCTTACAGCTTGCCAGGCTAACCAATCTTGCATTCATTGTTATTATTACAAAGCTTATATCAGATCCGAAATTTCGTACAATTATTCATTGATATAGACAAGACATGAATCAGTGACATGAAACACGGGAAACATTGAAAATTAATACTACAGTATTCACAGTTTATGACTAAATTTGTTGGGTTTAGTCCCTTAAATAGGTGCTAACTCTTGCTTTCTCACTCATTCTCCTATCAAGTTGATACTTTAGATATTTATTTATTGTACCTAACAAAACATAAAACCAATAAACAAAATAATTAATGAGTCAATTAATTATTGGTAACAAATTATTTTGTTTGATATCGAGCAAGGGAAATAACTTGTACACTTTTATAGATATAGTTTTAAAGGCGGAGTTCTTTCCCTTTAGATAAGCTTTTTTTTTTCTTTTTTTTTTTATAAATATTTTGTTTGTTTCTTACCAACTGACTGCCCTTGGAAAAGTCGTCCCAATGTAGACGTCACTAATGACCAAACATTCTAAAAGAAATACGATGTCTAAACAATACTTAGCCTTTTTATGTTCTTGAGAACTTCTTTCAACCTCTCTTTCTCTCCATTATGTTCTTGAGAACTTCTTTCAACCTCTCTTTCTCTCCCTTATGTCCTTAAGCACTTCTTTCAACCTCTCTTTCTCTCCCTTATGTCCTTAAGCACTTCTTTCAACCTCTCTTTCTCTCCCTTATGTCCTTAAGCACTTCTTTCAACCTCTCTTTCTCTCCATTATGTCCTTAAGCACTTCTTTCAACCTCTCTTTCTCTCAATTATGTTTTGTATCTCGCCCACTTCTTCAAGATTACAGACTTGACTTTAAACAAGAAGATAATTACGTCCTACGCATTTCATAAGTCAATCAAGTCATGTATGTTAATAAGTGACATAAACTTTACTAAATCATTTGTTGGCTTGGCTAATTCAGACAACCCATTCCAATCTCTAATGCCCACTCTCTCTTACTCCCTCCCTCACTATCTCACCCCCATGTCTCACTCTTGTGCCTCCTCTAACTATCTCTCCCCCATGTCTCACTCTCGTGCCTCCTCTAACTCTCCCCCCCCCCCATGTCTCACTCTCGTGCCTCCTCTAACTATCCCCCCATGTCTCACTCTCGTGCCTCTTCTAACTCTCCCCCATGTCTAACTCGTGCCTCCTCTAACTATCCCCTTGTGTCTCACTATCGTGCCTCCTCTAACTATCTTCCACCAATGTCTCACTCTCGTGCCTCCTCTAACTATCCCCCCATGTCTCACTCTCGTGCCTACTCTAACTATCCCCCCATGTCTCACTCTCGTGCCTCCTCTAACTATTCCCCATGTCTCACTCTTGTGCCTCCTCTAACTATCCCCCCATGTCTCACTCTCGTGCCTCCTCTAACTATCAACCCATGTCTCACTCTCGTGCCTCCTCTAACTATTTCCCCATGTCTAACTCTCGTGTCTCCTCTAGCTATCCCCCCATGTCTCACTCTCGTGCCTCCTCTAACTATCCCCCCATGTCTCACTCTCGTGCCTCCTCTAACTATCTCCCCATGTCTCACTCTCATGCCTCCTCTAACCATCCCCCCATGTCTAACTCTCCTTCCTCCTCTAACTATCTCCCCCCCATGTCTCACTCTCGTGCCTCCACTAACTATCTCCCCCCCCCCCCTAAGTTTCACTCTCGTGCCTCCTCTAACTATCCCCCCATGTCTCACTCTTGTGCCTCTTCTAAATATCTCCCCCCCCCATGTCTCACTCTCGTGCCTCCTCTAAATAGGTCCCCCCCTATGTTTCACTCTCGTGCCTACTCTAACTATCCCCCCATGTCTCACTCTTGTGCGTCCTCTAACTATCTCCCCCCCCATATCTCACTCTCGTGCCTCCTCTAAATATCTCCCCACCCCATGTCTCACTCTCGTGCCTTCACTATCTCCCCGCCCCCATGTTTCACTCTTTTGCCTTCACTATTTCCCCTCCCATGTCTCACTCTCGAGCCTCCTCTAACTATCTCCTTCCCATGTCTCACTCTCGAGCCTCCTCTAACTATCTCCTCCCCATATTTCATTCTCGTGCCTCCTCCAACTATCTCACCCCCAATGTTTCACTCTCGTGCCTCCTCTCACTATTTCCCCCCATGTCTCACTCTCGTGCCTCCTCTAATTATCTCATCCCCATGTTTCTTTCTCGTGCCTCCTCTCACTATTTCCCCCCTATATCTCACTCTCGTGACTCCTCTCACTATCTTCCCTCCCAATGTCTCACTCTCGTGCCTCCTCTAAATATCTCCCTGCCCTCATGTTTCAATCTCGTGCCTTCACTATCTCTAACCCCCCATTGTCTCACTCTCGTGCCTCCTCTATATATCTCCCCCCCTTTGTCTCACTCTCGTGCCTCCTCTAAATATCTCCCCCCCAATGTCTCACTCTCGTGCCTCCTCTAAATATCATCCCACCCCATGTCTCACTCTTGTTCCTTCACTATCTCCCCAACCATGTCTTACTCTCCTGCCTCCTCTAACTATCTCCCCCCCATGCCTCACTCTCGTGCCTCCTCTAACTATGTCCCCCCAAGTTTCACTCTCGTGCCTCCTCTAACTATCCCCCCCATGTCTCCCTCTTGTGCCTCTACTAACTATCTCCCTTTGATGTCTCACTCTTGTGCCTCTTCTAACTATCTCCCCCCCCCCATGTCTCACTCTCGTGCCTGATCTAACTATGTTCCCCCGATGTTTCACTCTCTTGCCTCCTCTAACTATCCCCCCATGTCTCCCTCTTGTGCCTCTACTAACTATCTCCCTTCCATGTCTCACTCTTGTGCCTCTTCTAACTATCTCCCCCCCATGTCTCACTCTCGTGCCTGATCTAACTATGTTCCCCCGATGTTTCACTCTCTTGCCTCCTCTAACTATCCCCCCATGTCTCACTCTTGTGCCTCTACTAACTAGCTCCCTTCCATGTCTCACTCTTGTGCCTCTTCTAACTATCTCCCCCCCCATGTCTCACTCTCGTGCCTGATCTAACTATGTCCCCCCTATGTTTCACTCTCTTGCCTCCTTTAAATATCCCCCCATGTCTCACTCTTGTGCCTCTTCTAACTAATTCCCCCCCCCATGTCTCACTCTTGTGCCTCTTCTAACTATCTCGCCCCCCATGTTTCACTCTCGTGCTTCCTCTAACTATCTCCCATGTCTTACTCTTCTGCCTCCTCTAACGATCTCCCCCCCTATGTCTAACTCTCGTGCTTCCTCTCACTATCTCCCCCCCATGTCTCACTCTCGAGCCTCCTCTAACTATCTCCCCCCCCATGTCTCACTCTTGGGCATCTTATAACTAATTCCCCCCCCCCATGTCTCACTCTTGTGCCTCTTCTAACTATCTCGCCCCCCATGTTTCACTCTCGTAACTCCTCTAACTATCCCCCATGTCTCACTTTCGTGCCTCCACTATCTACCTCCCCCCATGTCTTACTCTCGTGCCTCCTCTAACTATCTCTCCCCATATGTCTCAATCTTGTGCCTCCTCTCACTATCTCCCCCTCCATGTCTCACTCTCGTGACTCCTCTCGTTATCTCCCCCCCCAATGTCGTACTCTCGTGCCTTCACTATCTCCCCCCCTATGTTTTATCTCGTGCCTTAACTATTTCCCCCCCCCATGTCTCACTCTCGTGCCTCCTCTCACTATCTCCCCCATGCCTCACTCTCGTGCCTCCCCTATCTCCCCCCCCAATGTCTCACTCTTGTGCCTCCTCTAATTATCTCCCCCCCATGTCTTACTCTCGTGCCTCTACTTACTATCTCCCCCCCCCCACCATCTCTCACTCTCGTGCCTCCTCTCACTATCTCCACATCCCCCATGTCTCATTCTCCTACTTCTCTCACTATCTTCCCCCCATGTCTAACTCTCGTGTCTCCTCTCACTATCTCCCCCCCCCCAATGTCTCACTCTCGTACCTCCACTAACTATATCCCCCATGTCTTACTCTCGTGCCTCCTTTAACTATCCCCCCATGTCTCACTCTCGTGCCGCCACTAACTATCTCCCCCCCTATGTTTTACTCTCGTGCCTCCTCTAACTATCCACCCATGTCTCACTCTTGTGCCTCTTCTAAATATCTCCCCCCCATGTCTCACTCTCGTGCCTCCTCTAACTATGTCCCCCCCTATGTTTCACTCTCGTTCCTCCTCTAACTATCCCCCCATGTCTCACTCTTGTGCGTCCTCTAACTATCTCCCCCCCCCATGTCTCACTCTCGTGCCTTCTCTAAATATCTCCCCACCCCATGTCTCACTGTCGTGCCTTCACTATCTCCCCGCCCCCATTTTTCACTCTCGTGCCTTCACTATTTCCCCTCCCGTGTCTCACTCTCGTGCCTCCTCTAAATATCTCCCCACCCCATGTCTCACTCTCGTGCCTTCACTATCTCCCCGCCCCCATGTTTCACTCTTTTGCCTTCACTATTTCCCCTCCCATGTCTCACTCTCGAGCCTCCTCTAACTATCTCCTTCCCATGTCTCACTCTCGAGCCTCCTCTAACTATCTCCTCCCCATATTTCATTCTCGTGCCTCCTCCAACTATCTCACCCCCAATGTTTCACTCTCGTGCCTCCTCTCACTATTTCCCCCCATGTCTCACTCTCGTGCCTCCTCTAATTATCTCATCCCCATGTTTCTTTCTCGTGCCTCCTCTCACTATTTCCCCCCTATATCTCACTCTCGTGACTCCTCTCACTATCTTCCCTCCCAATGTCTCACTCTCGTGCCTCCTCTAAATATCTCCCTGCCCTCATGTTTCAATCTCGTGCCTTCACTATCTCTAACCCCCCATTGTCTCACTCTCGTGCCTCCTCTATATATCTCCCCCCCTTTGTCTCACTCTCGTGCCTCCTCTAAATATCTCCCCCCCAATGTCTCACTCTCGTGCCTCCTCTAAATATCATCCCACCCCATGTCTCACTCTTGTTCCTTCACTATCTCCCCAACCATGTCTTACTCTCCTGCCTCCTCTAACTATCTCCCCCCCATGCCTCACTCTCGTGCCTCCTCTAACTATGTCCCCCCAAGTTTCACTCTCGTGCCTCCTCTAACTATCCCCCCCATGTCTCCCTCTTGTGCCTCTACTAACTATCTCCCTTTGATGTCTCACTCTTGTGCCTCTTCTAACTATCTCCCCCCCCCATGTCTCACTCTCGTGCCTGATCTAACTATGTTCCCCCGATGTTTCACTCTCTTGCCTCCTCTAACTATCCCCCCATGTCTCCCTCTTGTGCCTCTACTAACTATCTCCCTTCCATGTCTCACTCTTGTGCCTCTTCTAACTATCTCCCCCCCATGTCTCACTCTCGTGCCTGATCTAACTATGTTCCCCCGATGTTTCACTCTCTTGCCTCCTCTAACTATCCCCCCATGTCTCACTCTTGTGCCTCTACTAACTAGCTCCCTTCCATGTCTCACTCTTGTGCCTCTTCTAACTATCTCCCCCCCCATGTCTCACTCTCGTGCCTGATCTAACTATGTCCCCCCTATGTTTCACTCTCTTGCCTCCTTTAAATATCCCCCCATGTCTCACTCTTGTGCCTCTTCTAACTAATTCCCCCCCCCATGTCTCACTCTTGTGCCTCTTCTAACTATCTCGCCCCCCATGTTTCACTCTCGTGCTTCCTCTAACTATCTCCCATGTCTTACTCTTCTGCCTCCTCTAACGATCTCCCCCCCTATGTCTAACTCTCGTGCTTCCTCTCACTATCTCCCCCCCATGTCTCACTCTCGAGCCTCCTCTAACTATCTCCCCCCCCATGTCTCACTCTTGGGCATCTTATAACTAATTCCCCCCCCCCCCATGTCTCACTCTTGTGCCTCTTCTAACTATCTCGCCCCCCATGTTTCACTCTCGTAACTCCTCTAACTATCCCCCATGTCTCACTTTCGTGCCTCCACTATCTACCTCCCCCCATGTCTTACTCTCGTGCCTCCTCTAACTATCTCTCCCCATATGTCTCAATCTTGTGCCTCCTCTCACTATCTCCCCCTCCATGTCTCACTCTCGTGACTCCTCTCGTTATCTCCCCCCCCAATGTCGTACTCTCGTGCCTTCACTATCTCCCCCCCTATGTTTTATCTCGTGCCTTAACTATTTCCCCCCCCCCCATGTCTCACTCTCGTGCCTCCTCTCACTATCTCCCCCATGCCTTACTCTCGTGCCTCCCCTATCTCCCCCCCCAATGTCTCACTCTTGTGCCTCCTCTAATTATCTCCCCCCCATGTCTTACTCTCGTGCCTCTACTTACTATCTCCCCCCCCCCACCATCTCTCACTCTCGTGCCTCCTCTCACTATCTCCACATCCCCCATGTCTCATTCTCCTACTTCTCTCACTATCTTCCCCCCATGTCTAACTCTCGTGTCTCCTCTCACTATCTCCCCCCCCCCAATGTCTCACTCTCGTACCTCCACTAACTATATCCCCCATGTCTTACTCTCGTGCCTCCTTTAACTATCCCCCCATGTCTCACTCTCGTGCCGCCACTAACTATCTCCCCCCCTATGTTTTACTCTCGTGCCTCCTCTAACTATCCACCCATGTCTCACTCTTGTGCCTCTTCTAAATATCTCCCCCCCATGTCTCACTCTCGTGCCTCCTCTAACTATGTCCCCCCCTATGTTTCACTCTCGTTCCTCCTCTAACTATCCCCCCATGTCTCACTCTTGTGCGTCCTCTAACTATCTCCCCCCCCCCATGTCTCACTCTCGTGCCTTCTCTAAATATCTCCCCACCCCATGTCTCACTGTCGTGCCTTCACTATCTCCCCGCCCCCATTTTTCACTCTCGTGCCTTCACTATTTCCCCTCCCGTGTCTCACTCTTGTGCCTTCTCTAACTATCTCCTTCCCATGTCTCACTCTCGTGCCTCCTCTTACTATCTCCTCCCCATGTTTCATTCTCGTGCCTCCTCCAACTATCTCACCCCCAATGTTTCACTTTCGTGCCTCCTCTCACTATTTCCCTCCCATGTCTCACTCTCGTGCCTCCTCTAACTATCTCATCCCCATGTTTCTTGCTCATGCCTCCTCCAACTATCTCACCCCCATGTTTCACTCTCGTGCCTCTTCTCACTATTTCCCCCCTATATCTCACTCTCATGACTCCTCTCACTATCTTCCCTCCCAATGTCTCACTCTCGTGACTCCTCTAAATATCTCCCTGCCCTCATGTCTTACTCTCGTGCCTCTACTTACTATCTCCCCCCCCCCCACCACCATCTTTCACTCTCGTACCTCCTCTCACTATCTCCACATCTCCCATGTCTCATTCTTCTACTCCTCTCACTATCTTCCCCCCATGTCTAACTTTCGTGTCTCCTCTCACTGTCTCCCCCCATGTTTCACTCTCGTACCTCCACTCACTAAATCCCCAGTGTCTTACTCTCGTGCCTCCTCTAACTATCCCCCCATATCTCACTATTGTGCCTCTTCTAGCTATCTCCCCCCATGTCTTACACTCGTGCCTCCTTTAACTATCTCCCCCCATGTCTCATTCTTTTTCCTCCTCTAACGATCTGTCCCCCTATGTCTCAATCTAGTGCCTCCTCTCACTATCTCCCCCTCCAAGTCTCACTCTCGTGCCTCCTCTCATTATCTCCCCCCCCCCAATGTCTCACTCTCGTGCCTTCTTTATCTCCCCCCCCTTTGTTTTATCTCGTGCCTTAACTATTTCCCCTTCCCCATGTCTCACTCTCGTGCCTCCTCTCACTATCTCCCCCATGCCTCACTCTCGTGCCTCCCCTATCTCCCCCCAATGTCTCACTCTTGTGCCTCCTCTAACTATCTCCCCCCCCCATGTCTTACTCTCGTGCCTCTACTTACTATCTCTCCCCCCCACCATCTCTCACTCTTGTGCCTCCTCTCACTATCTCCACATCCCCAATGTCTCATTCTCCTCCTCCTCTCACTATCTTTCCCCTATGTCTAACTCTCGTGTCTCCTCTCACTATCTGATCCCCCATGTCTCACTCTCGTACCTCCACTCACTATATCCCCAATGTCTTACTCTCGTGCCTCCTCTAACTATCCCCCCATGTCTCAACCTTGTGCCTCTTCTAGCTTTCTCCCCCATGTCTCACTCTCGTACCTCCTTTAACTATCTCTCCCCATGTCTCACTCTCCTTTCTCCTCTAACGATCTCTCCCCCTATGTCTCAATCTTGTGCCTCCTCTCACTATCTCCCCCTCCATGTCTCACTCTCTTGCCTCCTCTAAATATCTCCCCACCCCATGTCTCACTCTCGTGCCTTCACTATCTCCCCGCCCCCATGTTTCACTCTCGTGCCTTCACTATCTCCCCTCCCGTGTCTCACTCTCGTGCCTTGACTAACTATCTCCTTTCCATGTCTCACTCTCGTACCTCCTCTAACTATCTCTTCCCCATGTTTCATTCTCGTGCCTCCTCCAACGATCTCACCCCCAATGTTTCACTCTCGTGCCACCTCTCACCATTTCCCCCCATGTCTCACTCTCGTGCCTCCTCTAACTATCTCATCCCCATGTTTCTTTCTCGTGCCTCCTCCAACTATCTCAACCCCATGTTTTACTCTCGTGCCTCCTCTCACTTTTTCCCCCCTATATCTCACTCCCGTGTCTCCTCTCACTATCTTCCCTCCCAATGTCTCACTCTCGTGCCTCCTCTAAATATCTCCCTGCCATCATGTTTCAATCTCGTGCATTCATTATCTCTCACCCCCCATTGTCTTAATCTCGTGACTTCTCTAACGATCTCCCCCCCCCCTTTGTCTCACTCTTGTGCCTCCTCTAAATATTATCCCTCCCCATGTCTCACTCTCGTGCCTTCACTATCTCCCCAACCATGTTTTACTCTCCTGCCTCCTCTAACTTTCTCCCCCCCATGTTTCACTCTCGTGCCTCCTCTAACTATACCCATATGTCTCACTCTTGTGCCTCTACTAACTATCTCCCCCCCATGTCTTACTCTTGTGCCTTTTCTAACTATCTCGCCCCCCATGTTTCACTCTCGTGCCTCCTCTAACTATCCCCCATGTCTCACACTCGTGCCTCCACTAACTATCTCCCCCCCCCATGTCTCACTCTTGTGCCTCCTCTAACTATCTCCCCCCCATGTCTCATTCTCGTGCCTCCTCTAACTATCTCCCCCCCATGTTTTTACTCTCGTGCCTCCTCTAACTATTCCCCCATGTCTAAATCTTGTGCCTCTTCTAACTATCTCCCCCCCCATGTTTCACTCTCGTGCCTCCTCTAACTATCCCCCATGTCTCACTCTCGTGCCTCCACTATCTACCTCCCCCCATGTCTTACTCTCGTGCCTTCTCTAACTCCCTCCCCCCATGTCTCACTCTCCTGCCTCCTCTAACGATCTCCCCCCACCCAATGTCTCACTTTCGTGCTTCCTCTCACTATCTCCCCCCCCCCATGTTTCACTCTCATGCCTCCTCTCGCTATCTCCCCCCCCCTAATGTCTCACTCTCGTGCCTTCACTATTCTCCCCCCCTATGTTTTTTCTCGTGCCTTAACTATTTCCCCCCCATGTCTCACTCTCGTGCCTCCTCTCACTATCTCCCCAATGCCTCACTCTCTTACCTCCTCTATATCCCCCCCAATGTCTTACTCTTGTGCCTCCTCTAAATATCTCCCCCCCATGTCTTACTCTCGTGCCTCTACTTCCTATCTCCCTCCCCCCCCCCACCATCTCTCACTCTCGTGCCTCCTCTCACTATCTTTACATCCCCCATGTCTCATTCTCCTACTACTCTCACTATCTTCCCCCCATGTTTCACTCTCATGCCTCCTTTCGCTATCTCCCCCCCCCCCAATGTCTCACTCTCGTGCCTTCACTATCTCCCCCCCCCGATGTCTCACTCTCGTGCCTCCTCTAACGATCTCCCCCCCCTATGTCTCACTCTCGTGCCTCCTCTTACTATCTCCCCCCCATGTTTCAATCTCGTGCCTTCATTATCTCTCACCCTCCTCACTATCTCCCGCCACCTATGTTTTATCTCGTGCCTCTTCTAGCTATCTCCCCCCATGTCTCACTCTCGTGCCTCCTTTAACTATCTCCCCCCATGTCTCACTCTCCTTCCTCCTCTAACGATCTCTCCCCCTATGTCTCAATGTCGTGCCTCATCTCACTATCTCCCTCCCATGTCTCACTTTCGCGCCTCCTCTAAATATCTCCCCACCCCATGTCTCACTCTCGTGCCTTCACTATCTCCCCCTCCATGTTTAGCTCTCGTGCCTTCACTATCTCCTCTCCCGTGTCTCACTCTCGTGCCTTCTCTAACTATCTCCTTCCCATGTCTTACTCTCGTGCCTCCTCTCACTATTTCCCCCCCATGTCTCACTCTCGTGCCTCCTCTAACAATCTCATCCCCATATTTCTTTCTCGTGCCTCCTCCAACTATCTCACTCCCATGTTTCACTCTCGTGCCTCCTCTCACTATTTCCCCCCTATATCTCACTCTCGTGTCTCCTCTAACGATCTTTCCGCCCTTTGTCTCACTCTCGTGCCTCCTCTAAATATCTCCCCCCCCCAATGTCTCACTCTCGTGCCTCCTCTAAATATCATCCCACCCAATGTCTCACTCTCGTGCCTTCACTATCTCCCCAACCGTGTCTTACTCTCCTGCCTCCTCTCACTATTTCCCCCCATGTCTCACTCTCGTGCCTCCTCTAACTATCTCCCCACCATCTCTCACTCTCGTGCCTCCTCTAACTATCTCCTCCCCATGTTTTATTCTCGTGACTCCTCCAACTATCTCACCCCTAATTATTCACTCTCGTTCCTCCTCTCACTATTCCCCCCCCCCATGTCTCACTCTCGTCCCTCCTCTTACTATCTCATCCCCATGTTTTTTTCTCGTGCCTCCTCCAACTATCTCAACCCCATGTTTCACTCTCCTGCCTTCTCTCACTATTTCGACCCTATGTCTCACTGTCTTGCCTCCTATCACTATCTACCCCCCCCCCAATGTCTCACCCTCGTGCCTCCTCTAACTATCTCATCCGCATGTTTCATTCTCGTGCCTCCTCTACCTATCTCATCCCCATGTTTCTTTCTCGTGCCTACTCCAACTATCTCCCCCCCCCCCGATGTCTCACTCTCGTGCCTCCTCTAACGATCTCCCCCCCTATGTCTCACTCTCGTGCCTCCTCTTACTATCTCCCCCCCAATGTCTCACTCTCCTGTCTACTCTAAATATCTCTCCATCCCATGTCTCACTCTCGTGCCTTCACTTTCTCCCCTCCTATGTTTCATCTCGTGCCTTCACTATTTCCCCCCCATGTCTCACTCTCGTGCAACCTCTCACTATCTCCCCCATGCCTCACTCTCGTGCCTCTACTTACTATCTCCCCCCCCCCCACCATCTCTCACTCTCGTGCTCCACATCCCCCATGTCACATTCTCCTCCTTCTCTCACTATCTTCCCCCCATGTCTCATTCTCGTGTCTCCTCTCAATATGTCCCCCCCTTGTCTCACTCTCGTTCCTCCACTCACTATATCCCCCCATGTCTTACTCTCGTGCCTCCACTCACTATATCCCCCCATGTCTCACTCTCGTACCTCCACTCACTATATCCCCCCATGTCTCACTCTCGTGTCTCCTCTCAATATCTCCCCCCCATGTCTCACTCTCGTACCTCCACTCACTATATCGCCCCATGTCTTACTCTCGTGCCTCCTCTAACTATCCCCTCCAATGTCTCACTCTCGTGCCTCCTCTAACTATCCCCCCATGTCTCACTCTTGTGCCTCCTTTAACTATCTAGCCCCATGTCTCACTCTCCGTCCTCCTCTAACGATCTCTCCCCCTATGTGTCACTCTCGTGCCTCCTCTCACTATCTTCTCCCCCCATTTCTTTCTCACGTGCGTCATATTTAACTATCTCCCCCCCCTATGTCTCACTCTCGTGCCTTCACTAATTATCTCCCCCCCCCTAATGTCTCACTCTCGTGCCTCCTCTAAATATCTCCCCGCCCTCATGTTTCAATCTCGTGCCTTCACTATCTCCCCCACCATGTCTCACTCTCGTGCCTCCTCTAACGATCTTCCCCAGCCTATGTCTCACTCTCGTGCCTCCTCTTACTATCTCCCCCACCATATTTCACTCTCGTGCCTCCTCTATCTCCCTCTCAAAATGTCTCACTCTCGTGCCTCCTCTAAATATCTCCCCCCCCCAATGTCTCACTCTCGTGCCTCTTCTAAATATCATCCCACCCCATGTCTCACTCTCGTGCCTTCACTATCTCCCCAACCATGTCTTACTCTCCTGCCTCCTCTCACTATTTCCCCCCATGTCTCACTCTCGTGCCTCCTCTAACTATCTCCCCACCATCTCCCACTCTCGTGCCTCCTCTAACTATCTCCTCCCTATGTTTCACTCTAGTGCCTCCTCTCACTATTTCGACCCTATGTCTCACTCTCGTGCCTCCTCTCACTATCTATCCCCCCAAATGTCTCACTCTCGTGCATCCTCTCACTATCTCCCCCATGCCTCACTCTCGTGCCTCTACTTACTATCTCCCCCCCCCCACCATCTCTCACTCTCGTGCTCCACATCCCCCATGTCACATTCTCCTCCTTCTCTCACTATCTTCCCCCCATGTCTCATTCTCGTGTCTCCTCTCAATATGTCCCCCCCTTGTCTCACTCTCGTTCCTCCACTCACTATATCCCCCCATGTCTTACTCTCGTGCCTCCACTCACTATATCCCCCCATGTCTCACTCTCGTACCTCCACTCACTATATCCCCCCATGTCTCACTCTCGTGTCTCCTCTCAATATCTCCCCCCCATGTCTCACTCTCGTACCTCCACTCACTATATCGCCCCATGTCTTACTCTCGTGCCTCCTCTAACTATCCCCTCCAATGTCTCACTCTCGTGCCTCCTCTAACTATCCCCCCATGTCTCACTCTTGTGCCTCCTTTAACTATCTAGCCCCATGTCTCACTCTCCGTCCTCCTCTAACGATCTCTCCCCCTATGTGTCACTCTCGTGCCTCCTCTCACTATCTTCTCCCCCCATTTCTTTCTCACGTGCGTCATATTTAACTATCTTCCCCCCTATGTCTCACTCTCGTGCCTTCACTAATTATCTCCCCCCCCTAATGTCTCACTCTCGTGCCTCCTCTAAATATCTCCCCGCCCTCATGTTTCAATCTCGTGCCTTCACTATCTCCCCCACCATGTCTCACTCTCGTGCCTCCTCTAACGATCTTCCCCAGCCTATGTCTCACTCTCGTGCCTCCTCTTACTATCTCCCCCACCATATTTCACTCTCGTGCCTCCTCTATCTCCCTCTCAAAATGTCTCACTCTCGTGCCTCCTCTAAATATCTCCCCCCCCAATGTCTCACTCTCGTGCCTCTTCTAAATATCATCCCACCCCATGTCTCACTCTCGTGCCTTCACTATCTCCCCAACCATGTCTTACTCTCCTGCCTCCTCTCACTATTTCCCCCCATGTCTCACTCTCGTGCCTCCTCTAACTATCTCCCCACCATCTCCCACTCTCGTGCCTCCTCTAACTATCTCCTCCCTATGTTTCACTCTAGTGCCTCCTCTCACTATTTCGACCCTATGTCTCACTCTCGTGCCTCCTCTCACTATCTATCCCCCCAAATGTCTTACTCTCGTGCCTCCTCTAAGTATCTCATCTCCATGTTTTATTCGCGTGCCTCCTCTACCTATCTCATCCCCATGTTTCTTTCTCGAGCCTACTCCAACTATCTCACCCCCATGTTTCACTCTCGTGCCTCCTTTCTTTATTTCGACCCTATGTCTCACTCTCGTGCCTCCTCTCACTATCTCCCCCCCCGATGTCTCACTCTCGTGCCTCTTCTAACGATCTCCCCCCATATGTCTCACTCTCGTGCCTCCTCTTACTATATCCCCCCCCCAATGTTACACTCTCGTGCCTCCTCTATCTCCCGCCCCCAATGTCTCACTCTCGTGCCTACTCTAAATATCTCTCCATCCCATGTCTCACTCTCGTGCCTTCACTATCTCCCCTCCTATGGTTCATCTCGTGCCTTTACTATTTCCCCCCCCCCATGTCTCACTCTCGTGCCTTCTCTCACTATCTCCCCCATGCCTCACTCTCGTGCCTCCTCTATCTCCCCCCCAATGTCTCACTCTTGTGCCTCCTCTAACTATCTTCCCCCATGTGTCACTGTCGTGCCTCTACTTACTATCTCCTCCCCCCCACCATCTCTCACTCTCGTGCCCCCTCTCACTATCTCCACATCCCCCATGTCTCATTCTCCTCCTTCTCTCACTATCTTCCCCCCCATGTCTCACTCTCGTGTCTCCTCTCAATATCCCCCCATGTCTCACTCTCGTACCTCCACTCACTATATCCCCCCATGTCTTACTCTCGTGCCTCCACTCACTATATCCCCCTTATGTCTCACTCTCGTACTTCCACTCACTATAATCCCCCATGTCTCACTCTCGTGTCTCCTCTCATTATCTCCCCCCCCCCATGTCTCACTCTCGTACCTCCACTCACTATATCCCCCCATGTCTTACTCTCGTGCCTCCTCTAACTATCCCCTCCAATGTCTCACTCTCGTGCCTCCTCTAACTATCCCCCATGTCTCACTCTTGTGCCTCTTCTTACTATCTCCCCCATGTCTCACTCTCGTGCCTCCTTTAACTATCTCCCCTTATGTCTCACTCTCCTTCCACCTCTAACGATCTCTCCCCCCATGTCTCACTCACGTGCGTCTTATTTAACTATCTCCCCCCATGTCTCACTCTCGTGCCTTCTCTAAATATCTCCCCACCCCATTTTTCACTCTCATGCCTTCACTATCTCCCCTCTCGTGTCTCACTCTCGTGCCTCCTCTAACTATCCCCCCCCCATGTTTCATTCTCGTGCCTCCTCCAACTATCTCACCCCCTATGTTTCACTCTCGTGCCTCCTCTCACTATGTCCCCCCATGTCTCACTCTCGTGCCTCCTCTAACTATCTCATCCCCATGTTTCTTTCTCGTGCCTCCTCCAACTATCTCACTCCCATGTTCCACTCTCGTGCCTCCTCTCACTATTTCGACTCTATGTCTCACTCTCGTGCCTCCTCTCACTATCTCTCCCCCCCATGTCTAACTCTCGTGGCTCCTCTAACGCTCTCCCCCCTATGTCTCACTCTCGTGCCTCCTCTTACTATCTCCCCCCCATGTTTCACTCTCGTGCCTCCTCTATCTCCCTCCCACAATGTCTCACTCTCGTGCCTCCTCTAAATATCTCCCCCCCCCAATGTCTTACTACCGTGTCTCCTCTAAATATCATCCCACCCCATGTCTTACTCTCGTGCCTTCACTATCTCCCCAACCATGTCTTACTCTCCTGCCTCCTCTCACTATTCCCCCCATATCTTACTCTCGTGCCTCCTCTCACTATCTTCCCCCACCCATGTCTCACTCTCGTACCTCCACTCACTATATCCCCCCATGTCTCACTCTCGTGCCTCCACTCACTATCTCCCCCCCCCAATGTCTCACTCTCGTGCCTCCTCTAAATATCTCTCCACCCCATGTCTCACTATCGTGCCTTCACTATCTCACCCCCCATGTTTCACTCTCGTGCCTCTTCCAACTTTCTCAGCACCCCCCCCCATTGTTTCACTCTCGCTCCTTCTTAACTATCTCTCCCTCCCGTGTCTCACTCTCGTGCCTCCTCTAACTATCTCCTTCTCATGTTTCACTCTCGTGCCTCCAGCAACTATCTCACCCCCCATGTTTCACTCTTTAGCCTCCTCTCACTATCTCCCCAATGTTTTACTCTCGTGCCTCCTCTAACTATCTCCCCCATGTCTCCCTGTCGTGCTTCATCTCACGATCTCCCCGCCCTTGTCTCACTTTTGTGTCTCCTCGAACTTTCTCCCCCCATGTCTCACTCTCGTGCCTTCTCTCACTATTTTCCCCTTATGTCTCACTCTAGTGCCTCCTTTTACTATCTCCCCCCCTCCTAATGTCTCACTCTCGTCCCTCCTATCACTATCCCCCCATGACTCACTCTTGTGCCTCCTCTTACTATCTCCCCCCATGTCTCACCCTCGTGCCTCCTCTAACTATCTCCCCCCATGTCTCACTCTCGTGCCTCATCTCACTATATCCCCCACCCCATGCCTCACTCTCGTGCCTCCTCTAACTATCTTCCCCCCCCATGTCTCACTCTCGTGCCTCCTCTAACTATCTCCCCCCATTTCTCACTCTCGTGCAACATCTCAATATATCCCCCACCCCATGCCTCACTCTCGTGCCTCCTAAAACTATCTTCCCCCCATGTCTCACTCTCGTGCCTCCTCTAACTATCTCCCCCCATGTCTCACTCTCGTGCCTCATTGCACTATATCCCCCACCCCATGCCTCACTCTCGTGCCTCCTCTCTCTCTTCCCCCCCATGTCTCACTCTCGTGCAACCTCTCTTTATCTCCCCCCCCATGTCTTACTCTCGTGCCTCCTCTTACTATCTCCCCCCCCCATGTCTTACTCTCGTACCTCCACTTACTATATCCCACCATGTCTCACTCTCGTGCCTTCTATCACTATTTTTCCCCTATGTCTTACTCTAGTGCCTCCTCTAACTATCCCCCCACCATGCCTCACTCTCGTGCCTCCTCTCACTATCTCCCCCATGTCTTACTCTCCTGCCTCGTCTCACTATCTCCCCTCCCCATGTCTCACTCTTGTGCCTCGTCTCACTATCTCCCCTCCCCATGTCTCACTCTTGTGCCTCCTGTTACTATTTTCCCCCCACCATGTTTTACTCTTGTGCCTCCACTCACTATCTCTCCCCCCCAACCATGTCTCACTCTCGTGCCTCCTCTCACTATGCTAAATAGGTTCTTAAAGATAGATACAAAATCTTTTTTTACTTATCTTCTCCTGTCCAATTATATCATCTTCAATCCTTTGACAGTTGCAACAATAAAAAGCTCGGACAAAATCGGAGTCATAGTTGGCAGCTACGATCATAAACACAAGAAATGTATTAACGGATTAGCGAATTCCCTTATAGCAGGTTGGTTCTCTATAGACAGTTGGCGTCATAAGTAGATAAAAATTAGTAGTATAATGAACGCGGTATTATCTTTCTGAATTGCAGTCTACAAGTATTGAATATATTCGAGACAAGTTCGAGGGACATTTCATTTGTAAGAGGTTTAAAAAAGTAAATTTATCTTTTCAAACTATGCGGTCCTAGGGCAGATGGTGTAAAGGTCTTCTGTTTCTGTGCCCATGTTTACGAGGGTTTCAAGTGGCCAGCATAACGACCAACCATAGGCTTTACTTTCCCCAACCAATGTCAGGTACCCATTCGATCTGGGTGGACTCATAGGCGCTATAAAGATTCCGAAATTAACAATCTTCACCAGGATTCGAACCCGGGACCTCTCCGATTCGGGAGCCAAGCGCTTTACCACTCTGCCAGCGCACCTCCTTGTAAGAGAGTTCCACATGAATGCTACTTACTCCAAGATTGCTACTTTTAAGACTCAGGAAAGTCTTAACACTCACTAAGTATCGTTATCTCACTTGAACACTCCAAGAGTACATACCTTTTGAAATAAGAAATTTTAGGGACTTGTTTTCCTCCCGCGCCGCTCGGCGCATTGGACGGCAAGCTGTCTCCACAAAGATCTGTCACTTGCAATGTCTGAAAGCCCTCCCATCTGGTGTCCACTGCTCTAAGGTCTTCCATGAAAGTGAGGCGTCAATTTATAAGAGGAATATAAGAATGTTCTTCAAATGTCTCACTCCAAAAACAAGTCACGTCATTACATCATTTGTATTTATTGATAAAAAATGAATCAAACATTTATTATTACTATTTAAGAGTAGCATATAAATAAATAATTAAATCGGTTACAAAAACTAATGATCTAAACGCCTGATCACTTGGCAGTGGCGTAGCTAGATATTTGGGGCACGGGGTTTGACTTTTTTAGGGTCCCCAGCATTTTGATATTCGACTGTAACACTCGACATCATGACATGAGATAATGTACTTAATAGATATATACGTGTGAATTCCAATTGGTACAGTCTATAAGTAAAATCACCAAAAATAATCATAAAGATTCTTTTAATGAAACATAAAGTTGTTTGTTGATGAGATAATGCACACGTGACAAATCTCAATTCATATCAACGCACGTTGTGCTGTCTGTGCAGCAAAGGGGTCTAAAAATAACATCTTCTAGATCAATATTTATAGAATTTTGACTCCACGTGAATAGCAAGACTACATGACAGTGGCGTAACATTTAATGTAACAAAAATGTAGAACATTCATTGGGGTCCCCGGGGGACTTTCGAATTTGAACTCCCCAACCTTACCTATGACACTGTTACTGGGTCTACTTCTCAGCTCAGTAAAATGAGACCTCGAGTAATTACTCGTAGTAGATTTGGTATACTAGCTGAAGTTGATTAATACACTAGAGACGACGTCCTCTTCTCAACAGTAAATAGCTACATTAGTCGGTATGCCTCAGTTCAGTATTATGTCTGTACAGAAATGTTGACATCTGAAGACACGTATGGAAAAGACTTCTTTACCTTGCAGTACTCAGATGAAAGAAGCAACGGACAGATCATTATAATGACCTCTGAGGACGAAACCAAGGTCAGTTTACGCAGTTCTAGAAAAGGCTCGATCAAGAACATACAAATGAATAGATATAGTCGGGAAATGGTAAGTAAAACCAGATATTTAATTCTCTCTCTCTCTCTCTCTCTCTCTCTATATATATATATATATATATATATATATATATATATATATATATACTTTATAAAGTAAGGCGTATGTCTGTATGTCTGTATGTATGTATGTATGTATGTATGTATGTATGTATGTATGTATGTATGTATGTATGTATGTATGTATGTATGTATGTATGTATGTGACGAATAGAAATCAAAACCGCTTGACCAATCTTGATAAAACTTGGCAGAAATGTTCCTTGCGTACTAACTTAGACCGTAGTGTATGTATTGTAGCCCTAAAACAAACTTAAGACCCTCAACAAAAAAAGAGTTGACCGACTCTATGAAAGTATCTTATAAATCAAGGCCATGTTTACCATTTTCACATGAGAAAAGATCCAAAGGATTTAGACCAATATCTAATTTTAAGAACTACTCTTTGCACAAAGAGTTTTTTACTTTGACACATGAAAATTAAAAAATATAGTCTATTGATTTCATTATTTAATAAAAAAAATAAGCTTCAAATTTGTATTTCAAAAGCATTTTTACATAACATAGTTCCTTATATCTGCGAATTTAGACTTCCTGGCGTAAATTCTTTTATTAGACATTACCCGAAAGGTTACACATTTCTCTATTCCTAGGTCTAAAACTCTAATTCAACTCTAAGATAATAGAACTTCTCTTTGCAAAGATAGTTTTATACTTTAACACATGAACATACTTTTTATAGTCCATTCATTTCGTATTTTAATGAAATTAACATTCCAATTTTTTTTCTTAAGCATTTTTTTATACATTCGTTTGCTATAACTGCGATGCCGTGTTGACAGACATTTTAATAGTTCCATTCATGTGTCGCGCTGTGATTGGACAGGCACATATTACATAAAATAATAAGCTTATTGAACCTTAAATTCAATCTTAAACTGATAGATCAAGAATGTTTAGTGAAAGTGGATGTATTTTACTTAATTTAAACAAATGAATCTAAATTTAATCTAGGTCAAAAACTATATAAGACTCTAGATCTAGATCTCAATATATATGCAAGCAAATCTTTTTGTAACAAAAATGGATTCAGGTCGATTAGATATTTTAATAGCACTATTCATACTATTTTTACTTTTACAGCATTCGCTTTATTTATAACATTATTACTTTGTTTAATTGTTTCTAATATTATTATTATCATGTCATGTATTATACTTTCATGCGTATAGAATGGTCAGAGCGCTCTGGTCCATTCACCTTTGTTTCCGTGCTGCCTTTGGTGCTCAGTGAACACAGAGCTCACCTCGAGTCGGGTGTCGAGCTTCGAGCCCACTTCATAGGAAGCCAAGGCAAGCCAAGTTCAAGCGTACTCAGCCTCTTGATCACGCTTCCCACAAACTATTCTAATGTACTATATCAGTGACACGCATATTGAGACCCGCGGGCCGCGGGTAACAAATGGCTAGTATACTATAGAGTAGAATGTAAGGCGTATGTATGTAAGTATGTATGTATGTCCCGCATAGAAATCAAAACCGTTTAACCAATCTTGATAAAACTTGGCAGAAATGTTCCTTGGTTACTAACAGAAACCGTTACGTACGTATGGTAGCTCTAAAACAAACTTAAGACCCTCAAAAAAAAAGTTGCTCAACTCTATTAAAGCCTTAGTATTTATGGATCTAGGCCATGTGTCAACATGATGAGACAAGACGGAGAGGTCACTCATGCGCAGTGATGAAAATCTCTAGGTCTAAATTAGTTCTCATTCAAGAAAACATAATTTTTTACTTTTACACATGAACATACAAATTAGTGTCTTTTTAATTTCATTATTTAATGAAAATTAACCTTCAAATTTGAGTTTACAAAACATTTTTTACATAAAATCGTTCGCTCTAACTGTAAATAGCTTTAAACGTCTTGATATACTTTTCCGTAACTCACGGCACCATTACATGCGCCGCGTAGTGATACAAATGAAATGAACATCAGATGTCATAATATCGCGCATTATAAAGGCATACTATTAAACTAATAAACTACTTACATAATAAAATTTACTTTCCATTTTATTTTTTAAAGCCTACAACTATCGATTCGGTTTAATTTTAAGTCTTTACTTTCAATTTACTTTTTTCTTTCAAATTTACTTATGCTCATTTAGACCTGTTAACAATATAGCTACACATATACACTAGCCATGTTTACAAAAAACATTAATTCATAATCTCGCGTAGCCTACTGGATCTAGGTCAACAGACTAAGCCTAATGTATGTTTCAATCTATTTCTATTTTTATGTATTCATATTTTGAATCTATTCCTATAATTCAAAGTATTCTTATGTTTCAATATATTCCTATTTTCAATGTTTTCCTATCTTTCAATGTATTCCTATAATTCAAAGTATTCTTATGCTTCAATGTATTCGTATGTTGTGATGTATTTCTTTATTTCAATGTATTTCTTTATTTCAAAGTATTCCTATCAGTGGCGTAGCTAGGGTATTTGATGCCGTGTGCGGGAGCTCTTCATGATGCCCTAAAAAAAACAACATAACAGCAAAACGAAGACTCCCCACCCCCAGGAAATAACTTTCGTTAATTCGCAAAAAATTAATCTAACAAAGACAAAAAATGATTCCAATGAATTCTACGTGCTCAATTTGCTGGCGAAATCAATTTTTTCTCCGGAAATTCGTGTATAATAAATGAAATTTCCAATTACGTCAGTCGTAATTTATTCATCATAGTTGCAAATAATTCTTGATCAACTTTAGTTTTTAAAAAAACTTCTATGTATTTCATGGGCGTAGCCGGGGGGGGGGGTTCAAACCCTTCCCCCCCCCCTCGAAATGAAATTTCCCTCCGTATCTCTTTCTTGTGTGTAAATACAGAATCTTCATTTATTTCGCTAGGCATCTTTTTCTTGTGGCCAATACGAAGAGCTTTAGCACTAGTCCCTAGGTCTGAGAATATGCTTTCAGCAAAGGTAATACTGGCTTCCGTGAGGTCCTCTAGAAATGGTAGAGTATATCGATAAAAAAAAGAAATACAACGTCTTCAGCTTCAGCAGCTTAAATTCTGCCAGATTTAGAGATTTTGACATCCTAGTGTTGAACTTTTATGAAAACAGCAAATACGAAAGTCTTGACCTCCGCAGTCCATTATTTCTGAGCCATACGAACTTAGTTTTTCTAAAATAACCGCAGATATTCCATAGGCATGTTTATTCTTAGTGTCGATGAAGCCCATGAGAGACTCGTCGTTATCCATTACCGTCAATGTTGGAAGCTAGGTCCAACTTTTAGATGCCAGGTATACAATCGAAAATAATCGAAAAATAGATGGCTAGTTTTAATTGTTGTATGATCTATTTCCATGACCACCCATAATTACAATAAATTCTTATGTATTTTTGTAAGTTTTGTTCGAACCCAATGTTCCTTCAGGAGTAGAGTCCACTAGGATAGTAATATCACTAACTCCAACAAATCGCCTTCATTTTTGTTCTTCCAATTTTTCTTCAAATTGTTCGTGATGCCCAAGAGTGACAGATTCTGATTGGAGAGCCAAACAAATGATGTCCACGAGTCTCTTGATGTAGGGTTTCCTTTTTTTCCTTCTTGTTTCAATAAATCTTGACCATCGCTGTGAATACCGCCCTTTACACATTTCCTACCAGCTGTCTGAATGTTCTGCTGGTCTCTTCCTATTCAGTTCTTGGTGATAACCTCCATCTATCGTTCAATCCATTTTAATGCTGATGTAGCCTAATACTTGATCTTGAGAAAAGAGTTTGCAGGGGAAGCTAAACATTTTTTTGGGTGGGGGGGTGGTAACAATTTCTGAAAACTCTTTTTTCCGTTTAGTATTTTCCTTAGAAGAAAGTCGCGTGGACGTCTAAAAGTGCGCTAATTAGAGATGTCAACAAACCTAGTCAACTCAGGCGCTAGTCTTTAGTTAATATTTCAGTTTAGAAAGAATAGAGGATATCAACAAAGTAGCTCAATAAATAAACGTTTACATTTACAAATGGACTAGTCTGTGGAGTTTGTGCCATTTTAAATGAGACAGTTTAAATTGTCCTTTGTTTGATGCCCCTTGTCACTTGATGCCCCGTGCGGCCGGCACCACCCGCACATAGCTAGCTACGCCACTGATTCCTATATTTCAAAGTATTTTTATGTTTCAAAGTATTCCTATATTTCAATATATTCGTATGTTTCAATGTATTACTATGTTTCAATGTATTCCTGTTTCAATGTTATTCTTATATTTCAATGTATTCCAATATTTCAATGTATTCCTGTATTTCAATGTATTCTTATATTTCAATATATTCCTATATTTCAATGTATTTCTATATTTCTATATTTTAATGTATTTCTATATTTCAAAGTATTCCTATATTTCAAAGTATTCCTATATTTCAAAGTATTCCTATATTTCAAAGTATTCTTATGTTTCAAAGTATTCCTATATTTCCATGTATTCCTATGTTTCAATGTATTACTATGTTTCCATGTATTCCTATATTTCAATGTATTCCTCTCTTTCAGGTAGATCTTGATGAGAATTATTATCGTATTTCAAGCAGCAAGCCCATGCAAGTATTCTTCTACCGCAGCTATCACTGTCCCGATGATGTGATGCAAGCCTGGGCAACCAGTTTGTCTATAGTTGTACCCACGGAGCTCTTTTATTATCAATACGTCATCAGGTAAATTAGTGCGCCCCCCCCCCCCAAACTTAACACAACACTCCATCTTCCCTTCTTTTTTTTTTTTGGTCTTGTGTTCAAGCCAGAACTTCATGGAAGGTGGGGGAGGGGTGAAGTGAACGCTGATCTTCTTATTTTATACAATACAGACGTTACCTCAAAAAAGATGATTACGTCCTAATTGTGTTATAAATAACTTTTATGACTTTTAAGTCTTCTATCCCGAAGGCTTTCTAAATTGAGTGATGTTTACTAAAGGTGTCACTCTAGTCAAATGGGAACATTCGTTTGTTATGAATGTCGCTGCTCTATTTCTCAAAGACGGATCTAATGATTTACCTAAACATTTCACAGTGTATAGATGTGGCTGTGTCGCCACACGCAGCCTAGATTTCTATGTCATGTTCATGGGGGGGGGGGGGCCCAATAAAGTACCTCGCCATGGGCGCACGTTTCGCACATTACGCCTCTGTGTTGAAGATCTAAGCATTCACTCAACCAGGGTTCTTTCTCCGGGGGGGGGGGGGGTGAGGGGGCGGTAAAAATGTTCTGATGTTTTTTAATCTTATATAAATTACTTATTACTAGAGAAACAATAGCTCCATAGTTTGTATAATGGAGATAAAGTCTCTTTGTTGAAACGTGATTGTAATGTTTTTCTTTATCTTATCATAGAAATTACAGAATGTTCTTCAAAAACACTTCTGGGTGGACACGGGTCTTGATCTAACGTTTTTCCTAGCACTTTGACAGCTGCACTATACAACGATAAGAAAACACTTACTAGCTCGATGGCCACACTGAGAAAACTCTATAGAGTTTGATCTTGATAATTTTTCAGAGTAAAAAAAAAACGAAAAAACCCCACACTATTTTGGCTAGAGAACGAGAAAATATTTACTTTTAACAGGCTAGACTTTATTAATTGAAGAGTTGAATAAATTAATGTTCAGGAACATTTGTGCATTGTCTAGATCTAAAAGCCTTTCGTTGGAATATTATTAAGTCTTGTGGAAGTTTTACAGTACGGCAAATTTGATATGACGCAGTAACACCAATCTGCATTAAACTTTTAACAAAACATTAACCAGCCAGTTAATGGTCTCTGGAATTTCATTAAAAACCATCTTTATAACATTATTGAAAATGAAATACTAACCAAATACATATTACACAATCAGACAAAAAGCGATAAATGCAGGTTTAATATAAATTAAAGCATCATAGAGAGAGAGAGAAAATGTACAGAAACTAAGATAGAAAGAGTTGAAAGAAAATATATTAAAATTAAACACTTAACCCAAAAATAAACAGACAGCACATCTCTTGTTCAACATGCTTATCTTTTTTTCTTATAAATTACAGACGTTACTTCAAATATGAAGATACCTACATCCTACGCATTTAATGTCAATCTTGTCATACATGTTAATCAGTGACTTTTAACTCTGATAAGTCGTTGGTTTACCTGGCTGGTTCAAGCAACCCATTCCATTGTCTAATGGCAATACGTTTTCTTGAGTTGATGGGTCCCGATCAGAGGAATCATAGTTTAATATTGGCCTATCCAAGATTAAATAGCACTTTAGTTTTATAGAGAGAATTAGATGAATTACAGAAATGGGAATCAAATTGGAGCATGTCTTTCCACCCAGAAAAATGTTAGTTGTTAAGAGTAACAAAAAAACTAAAACAAATTAATTCCACTTATCTTATTCATGGCAAACCAATAAAACAGACTAAAAACTCAAAATACCTAGGTGTTATAATAACTGAAAAACTGACATGGAATCCACATATTGATGAAACTATAAAAAAAAATCAAACAAAGCATTAGGGTTTATTAAAAGAAATTTCTATAAATCAAATAAGAACATAAAACTAAAATGTTATTTAACCTTGGTTAAGCCAATAATAGAATATGCATCCTCCGTTTGGGACCCCTCAACTCAAGAAAACATTAAGAAACTGGAACAAACACAAAATAGAGGCAGCTTTAAAAATGTCCTGTTGGTTGTTGTTTTTGTTTATCTAACACTCAGTTATAAAGAAAGAAATTGCTCTATTAGTTGTAGGTACAGTATTTAAAAAAAAAATGTTTTTTCCTGTTTCTTGATTGTTGAACTTGAATTTTATTAATTAGTCAAATATTTTTTTTTTCAGTGGCAGGAGTGACGGATTATTTAAAATTCTTCTAATATGTGAGAAACTGTTTGCTTCTTATATCCTTATGAACGACGTAGTGTTTACTTCTGCTAGGTAAGAAAGGTCACCCACCAACACACGCACACACGAGTTTAGGTGGGGCGACAAAGTCAACACAAATATCTCTGTGGTGGGTCGCCACAGAAGTAAAGGACAATGACTGAGCTAAGCCGGTTCCCTCACGAGGGATTCCTTCGTATTCTTACACTATACCATCACTAACAGTGTAAAAGCCACCGTTATAACTGTATATAAAAAACACTGATGATCTATAGATAGAAGGGTAACAATCTAATAATTAGATTTAATCCAAGAAGAGTGCAGTGGAGTTGAATGCCAAATAGGGGAGTGTTACTAGATTTTCGCCTTTTTTATGCCAGGACGCTTGGCACTTATTCTGGTCAAAAGGTCAAGTGGATATCAGCTTTACGGTTCGACTTCCAGATGTACCCTCCCTCATTACAAATATTTTCAAATCGTTTAAATTAGTTGGGCCCACGTAAAGGTAGAGTATATCCAAGGAATCACAAAGACCGCATCACGAATGTTGAAGTTAGAAATAGGATTGATGTAGCAATTGGATCCTACGATGGCCTGCTTACTAAAGTCAAAAAAACGTAAGCTTAAACTCTATGGCCACATCACAGGGTCATCAGTGCTGGCAAAGACCTTCCTTCTGGGAACAGTACCAGGAAAAAAAAGAAGAAGAGGCAGGCCGAGAAAGTGACGTGAAAAAACCAACAAAGAATAGACAGGCTTGCAATTGCATGTAATTCTATCCACGGCAGAAGACAGAGCGGTGGAGAAAGACTGTTCACAGATCATGTGCTATAAAAGTGTTAAGTAGACAGTTCTGTTCAGTACAACAAGACATTTGTAGTTAGTGTAGCCAAAATTGTAGTAATGGCTGTTGATCTATTTACTTATTAGACTACCACACCATTTTTGTAAGTCTTGTTTTCAAGTTCTTGATTTAGCTGTAGTGTCTTGTGTTTGCCGGAGGCCTGATTAAAATCTCTGGATATATAAATATAAATCTAGGCACATCTAATCGATAAATAGTAATTTTGATCTAAATATTTTAATTTAGGCCTTATCATATTTTTTTAAAAATAAAAATGTCCAAAATATTACATGCTTATTAAAAATGGTATGCAAAGGATGTCTTGTAAACAAAAAAAAAAAACTAGGTTCCTTTAGCATAGTAGTTATTTTATTTTAGAGTATTAATCAGGTAAAAATGATATTATTACCAAATTTTAAGGAATAAAATTATTTCTTTATGGGAATTGGGTTCATTCCATAAGTAGGACATTTTATACCCTAGCAATAAGATCGATTCAAAAGGTTCTTTGAAAGAATGCTTTTTATTTACGGAAGAACGGGCCGTTTCCCCCCTCCCCCCCCCCCCCAACTAACCTACTTTCATACTATTTTTGTTTAATTATTTTTTAAATGTATTTTTTCCACCCTATTTAGGGGGGGGGGGGTGTACGTGTTCTCTCCTAGTAGGGGACGGGGTGAGAAGCCGTTACAATTACAAACAAGGGTAAAAGAAAGAAAAATATTTTTTTCATTGTATCAATCAACATTAAAATATTAACCTAGTAAAATGGCAATATTCTCGATGTTAAAACAGTGTGCTTATTGCGAAGTGAAGACTTCGTAGAAACTTGTTCTATGTCCAATCGGTTCATAACGTTCTGAATCAGACATTTCCAAACTCCAGTGTTTAACATCGTTCAGTTGACGACCTTTATGTGACAACAACTGAAACGTTCGCGGCAACGCTTCTTACCTAACACGAAGAGTATCTTAACTTGTTTTAAGAAATGCGTGCGCTATATGTACATCGAACATCAATTGCATAATTGTATTGACCAATGCTGCCTCCTTCTTTATTTGATTTACTTTGAGCGACTTTCATTTTCATTACGATGAATAGTGAGCTCAGATTCCAAGAAAAAAAACTTCCTTATTGGAACGTCCCACCCTGTTATACTTCAACATTGGCATGGGCTCTTCTTACTACGAGCAGAAGAATACGTTGTAGAATTGGATGCAGGGAAACACTTGACGGAGCCAACGGCGCTTCCCCAGAAAAACACAGCATAATGTTATACCGTTTCCATTCAAAAAGTCTAACAAAGGAAATATGTTCAGTTGTTGTAAAGTCTGTTTCTAAATTTAATACAATTGCATTGTAAAATATGCATAACTTTTGAACAAATATCATAAACAATAGGAATTGTTAATAGAATAGACACTCCTTTTACTTTTATGAAGCAATCAATGAAAGTCGTTCATCAGCTCCATGTATTGGTTCAACAAAAACAACAAACTTAAGAAAGTGTTTATTTTGAGAAATGTTTGGAGAAAATAGATGGGCGGGGGGAGACACCCCGAGCTAACCGCAGCGGGGGGGCACTGCTCGTGTCACGCCACTGGCTCTAGATCTATTTTAAATCCTCTTAAGCGGCAAACGTTTAACATTGAAAATTCTTCCACAGCACTTACGAAGTGATAGACCAATCTGACTGGCAGATCATGCACTCTTCAGTGGCTCGAGGCAGTCAAAATATTTACTCAAAGATCAAGGTTGCTTTCGGTTGCTATTTCTACGCCACGGATAAGACGGTCAGCTTCATGAGTCCTGCTGGTTTTATTAGCTCCCCTATTAACCCGGTAAGAGGCAACTAATGTGGTCACAAGGAAATCTGGTCTTTAGTTCTTTCTCTCTCTCTTTCTCTCTCTCTCTCTTTCTCACTCTCTCTATGTCTCTCTAGAAGGTAGGTTTCTCCACCTTTGATTCTTTAATATATGAAGCAAGGGAGACTGGAGTTCGAATCTTGAATTGTCCTTGCTGAGCGCCTGAAAGCAGCACGGAAACGTTCTCCTAGATACCCCCTTCCCCCAACAGGCCCACAAAAGAGATTCGCCAATGGCCCACTGAGACTGTTTAAGCATCAAAAATGCGCTTTACAAAGTCAAAACGTGGTTACAAAGACAGTTTGTGGGGAAACACTAACGCTAAGACAAGAATCACTAAAAAAATTACAACGAGATTTTGTGTTATCACACAGATGGTATGAATATTCCTGGTCCATTGGTGAAGTCGATGGGTCCCACAAACTCAGAGGCGCCCCCCCCCCCCCCCACGTTTTCACCAATGGACCAGGAATATTTAAGCCATAGTCTTGTTTTGATCGTTTAAAATAATACAAATAAATAAATCGGCGTTATTTTTCCCAAGCAAACAGGACACGTCCTCAATATTAAAACCCGCATAACTGTTCTGGACTAAGGATTTAAAATAGAGCTCCCATAACAGTAGAGCTGCGTTAACTGAACAGCATGGGAACTTCTCAGAGACATACGTCCACCCCCCCCCCTTCCAGCACTATCGCTTAATATATTGGAGTAGAATGGCTAGTAAATTAAAAACGACCCCAAAAACTAACAGGTTTTCCATGCGGACCCCAACTCAACCAGAATTGGTAACTTTGCTAATCTATAAATTTAGATCTAAATCTACTTTACAGATCTAGGCTATATCTAGAATCTAGAATAGATCTAGAATATAAATCTAGAAAATAGACTAGATTTAGAATATAGAATAGTCTAGAATATAGATCTAGAAAATAGACTTGATCTAGAATCAAGACTAAATCTAGAAAATAGACTGGATCTTCAATATAGACTAGATCTAGAATTTAGATATAGAATCTAGATCTAGACCAGAATTCGTATGACTTTACACGTTATATCTTAAAATTACTAGATCTAGATCTAGACCAATATTATGATCAGGATTAGTAGGCCTTCTGGTACAGGGTAATGGTGTACTATGCTGTTCGCATCCGATACAATTTTCTGAATGTGATACTTCTGTTCACACATTCATCCAATCTGCAACCCTAATCTGTCAGAAGTTAAGCTTTTGCTCAATAATTCAAATTGTGTTCAAATTTTTAAAACAACATTTGAATCAATATTTCATTCAATGTGTAAGTTAATTAATAGAAAATACATATGAGCCATTGATATTTTTTTCACTTGTGACCTTAGATGCAAATTGTTAGCACCATGAATAAAGCTTGAGTTATTAATGAAGAAGTCTGTGACCTTTTTAGAAAACATACATCCCCTTAAGTTGTTTATTTCAAAGTAGTGTATTTAAAAAAAAAACTGCTTGCATACATATTAGTACTTGACTGGTGTGGTGGTGTACGTCCCCTTGAGCAGGCCTCAGCCCTGAGTTGAAATTCAAGACGTACAACTTTTTATAATTTAATGCCGATAACATTTATCCAGATATTTCTGTCTCCCCCCCCCCCCTAACAGTAGGATCATAGCGTATTGAGAAAGCTAAAATAATGAAAGACGCTAAACAAAAAGGATTGGTAAATAGTTCTAATCGCACAGATTTCTTATTGTCAGTCTAGATCTATTTCAAATTTAGGTGCATGATCGATCCAAACTAATTGATTTAGGCATGTCTATTACGAGGTTTGCATTTTTTAGAAAAAGTATTTTTAATGTTTTTCTTGCTTTAAATTGTACTTGACTTATTTGCATACTAAATAGATTAGTTCTCTTTGAAAACCAAAGTCAGCATTTTGTTTGAAATGGAAGTCACTAGCAGGATACAAAATACTTACTTTTGTAATACAATCTATTTTTCATTTATTATTTTACTTTTACATATGCTGAAGACTAACCTCTCTAACTAAATAGCGAATAGATGTAAAAATTTATTTTTATGAAAAATCACTTGCATAGTTAATTTTAAAAAGAATTAACTTTTTGCTTTCCTCCAAAACTGTTCTCTTTACCAAGAGGCCCGTATAAGATATTGGCCCCAAATCACCCCAATAGAAAGAAAACTATATGGAGAGCTCCCTGATTTGGAAACCACTGCGCAGTTCATCTCATGTATTGGTCTAGTCATCTGAACACTCCAACATAACAATGAGAACGAAGAAGAAGAAGAAAGAAAGCGTAGGCTAGCTGTTGCATTACAACTTTGAAATATCTCAAATATCATGATCTCGGATTTCAATATTTTATTTTAGATCTAAACGGGACGAGCCGACGAACAAACCACACAGAACTAAAAAAAATTGTTTGTAGATCTAGATCTAGCAAAATTTAAAGTCTAAGACTAAGACTGCTATATTGATCTTTTGGAAATTTGTTGTGATTACAAGGACTCTTCTCTCATATAAAAACAACACATCAGAAACATTCACATAAATAGAACAGACAAAACATTCACATAAATAGAACAGACACAACATAAACAGGCATCTTGGTCCTTTTCATGTTTCCTGATAAACGAGTGGCGTTGATATAGTCTGACCGAGTCAGGAACGAACGAGTCTCTTCATTGTCTACCTTCCTACCTAATAATTTTATTAAGCTCTGTTATAACAGTTTTACTCATATACTGTTCATTGAATTATATTATAATCAGATTTGTTATTAATACACTTTTTAGTTTGCATTGAAAGCCCAAGCGTATTTGTATATGCCTATTTGTGATATACACAGCGCATTGTATCCAACATTGTGATTTCATCAGATTTAAAGACGAGTAGAAGTCTATTGTGGTTGTAAGCTTAGCATAACGGTATCCCTAATTCATCTGACAGATAAAGTAACGAAATAACGTATTAGATCTAAGCGAAAATGTTTGTTACTTTAAAGGCATTATTTTACATTTTCATACATTCAAGACATTATGCTCATATAAATATACTAGCCGGATATGACAGACTGCCCTAGGGCTTTAATATATGTATCGCTAATCTAGTGCCAAGTTCTCCTAATATAAATATCTGACAAGACATTGTATGCATATAAATGCCTATCAAGAAACGTTGTCATAACCATAATCTTACAAGCATGTCTCACCATCAACAGAGGTACTGCAAAAAAAGTCAACTAGTGAAAGATGATCTTCTAGACAATGACTGTGACGGGAAAATCGATGAAGAATATTACGATCAAAAAGGTGAGAGTTAAGGAAGTGATCTCTACAGAAATAATGTCTTCATTCAACCAAATAATAAGTGAACATTTTCCATAAGAAGAATGGAATGGCTTCTTTGTTTACTTATACAAAGTCCATACATATATTTACCTCTTTAGACATCATTAAAGGAATTAAAATTTGTTATTTAGATTTTTTCCTTAATGCTTAAATTGTGACAGTACTTGCAATTTTTTTCTTAACATAAGCTGTTTTAAGTTTGCTAGAAAATAGGTCTCTAATCTCAAAATATTTAGTCCTGGCCTCAAATAAAAATTTAGTCTTACCTGGACGGTAACCTGGACCTCTACAAGCACAACGAGCAACCGCCTTTACTTTCCATAACTAAAGTCAGGTACCCATTTGAGTTGGGTGGACTCAGGGTACCCTTAAAAATCCGAAATTCAAAATCCTAGCCTTTACCTTCATTCGTACCTAGGACACCAGGTTCGGAAGCCAAGCGCTTAACCACTCAGCCACTTTGCCCCCGTTACCCCATAACTAGTTACATAATACCTTGATATTACGCCATGGCCATTTACATAACAACTTAATGACTACTATATACTGTGTTTCTTATTACAATGATAGGGCTAAATTTATTGTTTCAATCTGCCATAGCTTGCACGAGAAGGTGAGATTGTGGTTAACAGGTCCATGTGAATGTGAGTAGGAGTAGAAGAGATGTGTGATTTTGTGGAGTTGGTGACTGGGCTCTGTATAAAAGAGAGTGTGAATATTTTCAGAGTCGGAGACTATAATCGAGAGTTGTACTTATTTAGTGGTAGATTTTTCCTATCAAACATAGTCAATGTTGGACCTTGTGTTTCATTGACTATAAAGTTCTGAGTTGTATCTCTTCGGAGAGTATAATTATGCACCGTTATTAAATGTTAAGATCTCCCTGTCGTCAAGAAACTGAACTAGGGCTTGGAGTAGCTCCCAGTGATCTAACCCCCTAGACAAGGACCTTCACAACCAGCTAGGGCAATAACTTTAAATAGGCAGTATGTGACAGTCACTTCATACCTAGTTAACTAATACCTTGATGTTATCCCATACACATTTAACTAATACCTTGATGTTATGCCATACACATTTAACTAATACCTTGATGTTATCCCATAAATATTTAACTAACACCTTGATGTTATCCTACACAAATTTAACAAATACCTTGCCTTAATGTTATGCCATACACATTTACCTAATAACTTGATGTTATGCCATACACATTTAACTAATATCTTGATGTTATCCCATACATATTCAACTAATACCTTGATGTTATGCCATACATTTAGCTAATACCTTGATGTTATCCCATACACATTTAACTAATACTTGATGTTATCCCATGCACATTTAACTAATATCTTGAAGTTATCCCATACACATTTAACTGATATCTTGATGTTATCCCATACACATTTAACTAATACATTGATGTTATCCTATACACATTTAACTAAAATCTTGAAGTTATCCCATACACGTTTAACTAATACCTTGATGTTATCCCATACACATTTAACTAATACATTGATGTTATCCCATACACATTTAACTAATATCTTAAAGTTATCCCATACACATTTAACTAATACCTTGATGTTATCCCATACTCATTTAACTAATACCTTGATGTTATCCCATACACATTTAACTAATATCTTAAAGTTATCCTATACTTATTTAACTAATACCTTGATGTTACCTCACACTCAGTTACCTAGTAGCTTGATGTCTCGCAATTACCTAATTGATGTCTATTTGTTAGATGACGATGGAGACGGAAAAGTTGACGAAGACATCAAGGATTTGACAGGTATATATCAGGTATATATCAGGTATATATCAGGTATATTTCACACCAACCTTTCATGTAACCAAAATAAAGGCATAGCATACAAAACCATTTATATTTTGCATATTTCTATTAATATAGTCCATTTGTGCAAAGTTTTATATACAAACAATTCATAAGCTAGAAAGTAGAAGAAAAGTTAAAGAGAGAACATACAAATAATAATCTAGATCTAGAGCTTTTCAAAGAAATTTCAATACATCAAATAAGAACATAAAACTAAAATGTTATTAACCTTGGTTAGAATATGCATCCTCTGTTTGGGGCCCCTCAACTCAAGAAAACAAGAAACTTGAACGGACACAAAATATAACAGTGAGATTCGTAACAAATATTCACATTTGATTAGAGTAACACCTTTAGTAAAATCACTAAATCTAGAAAGCCTTCTGGGTAGAAGACTTAAAAATAAATTAGCAATTATGTATAAACACTTAAACCATAATCTTCAGATGAGGGAACCAAACTTTAACTACTACTGGTCCGAATTGTACAATCCACAGCAGCACGTGCAAAACTTGAAAAAAAAAATATGGAAAGACAAATGCTTAGACCTCGACACCAAAATCAGATAGATGCGCGCCCTGGTCATGGTCACATTATATCTGCTTGCAAGTCTTGACGCTGACTGCAGAACTAGAGAGGACCCTGGCAATGGAATTGAGATGCTACAGAAAGATCCTGGTATCAAATACAAAGACCACATCACAAACGAAGATATTAAAGACAGGATTAGTACAGCAATAGGAGCACTCGATGACCTGCTAACGATTGTCAAAAAAAAATGCAAACTTAAACTCTATGGTCATATTACAAGGTCCTCAGGGCTCGCAAAGAGCAGTACAAGGAAAAGAAGAAGAGGCAGACAGAGAAACCAAAAGAAACACAACATAATGGATGGGCCTGTCAATGAAAGAGATTCTATCTAAAGCAAAAGACAGGGAGGAATGGAAAAAGACGGTCGACAAATCTTGTGTGGTGCCTCAACGGTCCAACATATGAAGGGATACGTGAAGGTGAAACGTTTGCTATTGTACCAACATAGATATAGGCTTGTAGTGTTTGCTTGGTTTGACGGCGTGAATCGGACTCCTATATCCTCAGCTTGTCAATGCCTCTGTTGGTTAAGATTTAGGATGTCCATTCTCTGCCTACTACGTGGAATATGTCTTTTGACTTTTATTCAAGCCAGAATTTTTTGGACGGAGGGGGGAAGGAGGGTGGAAGCTGGACGCTGATCTCAAAAACGGCTCTTACGATTTTCCTAGAAATTTTATAGTTTAATGTGTATCGCTAAGAAAAGAATTACTAGCTCGTTGGACACACGGGGAAAACTCTAGTAAAAATTGAAATAAATTTAAATTTGGCTAGAGAAATTGATCTAGGTCTATATCCAACATCGATTTTGAAAGAACTATCGCATTCGGGAAATCCCCGAATGTAAGGCTTTATAGATTCAAGAGCTTAGTAAATTATTTTTCAGGAATATTTTTGCTAGTTATCTTCTAACACTGAATCTTATGAACCAGTATTGGAATAGTATAAGATGTAGTAGATTTATACATTCTTTTAACCAGGATTCTTTCTAGGGAGAGTGTGGGCTGGGTACAAAAATGTTTTATTTTTTAAAATTTAACATTCATTAGTTTTTAAGAGAAAAAAATTCTTTATTAGTTGTGTAAAAGAGGTATTCTCTTTAATAAAAAGCAACTATTTTTAATGGTTTTGTTGTTTAATTAAGATATTTTTTTTTGTTATTCGAGGTCTGTTCATTATATTATTTTCTAAACAGAAGAGCAGCGAAAAGAAAAAGAACAAAGGGAGAGTAAGTAGACTTGCCTACACATTGATCGAGTTTGAAAATATGTATTCAAGGAGATGTAGTCTTCTAAAGTAAACTTTAGCAGTGTCAACATATCACTTTTGTTATTTTTTTATTTATTTTTTTTTGCAAACGAAACCGATGGACTTTTTTACTTGCGGAAATCGTAAGAATTTCTCAACCATGTCCAATGATCCTAGGGGAAAGACTAGAGGACGTAACCCATGACAATCTTCTTCTATTTGAAACTTTCTTCTTTCCCTCCCTTTATAACCAAAGTAAATAAGTCAATACGTAATCTGAACGTGTTTATAAGATATGAACTTCAATAGTATATTACACTTTTTATGTACTATTTAGCTTGTAGTACAGTTGTTGTTTTGTTTTCGTTGGTAACAGCAATCAATGGATCTTTTCATATAACTCCTTTGACGTTGTGTATTTGTATATTGGTTAGAAAATATTTCCCGATCTTCCTTTTTGATTATTGTTTTTCTTGATGTTCTATAATATCGCCACAACCACACACACACCCCTGTCTTCTATATGTCTTTTTCTTCATTTTCTCTTACTGTATTTTAATTGTTTGTTTTAAATACGCAAAATCTGTCTGTCTGCTAAAAAGTTTGAACAGGCTATTTCTCCCACACCCCTTCTCGGATCAAATAAAAAAAAATTCCACAATTATTCATTGGCGAGGACAATACCCTAATCAATAAAAAAAAATTAACATGTTAGTCAATTAATTACGGGTTATTAGTTATTTTGTTTGATATCAACAAATATATTTACATATATGGATAAATATGCCGGGTTTTGTCCCTCAATATATTTGGACACGTTTTTTTCCCACACCCATTATCGCATCAAGTTAAATCTTTCAACAATTATTTAATGTACCTCACAAAATATGTGGGTCAATTTAAAAATAACCAACAAGTTAATTAATTATTGGTAATTGTTTGTTTTGTTTGATATGAAAAAGGAAATTTGTTTCTTCCCAAGAACTATATACAAATCCTATATGCTTATCATGATCTATTGACAGTCTAGTGATAGTCTAGTGACAGTTGAGCCATCGTAGATAAAAGCCTGTGTTGTTTGACAGTCTAGTGATAGTCTAGTGATAGTCCAGTGAGAGTCTAGTGATAGTCTAGTGACAGTTTAGGGACAGTCTATGAGTAGTCTAGGGATATTCTAATGATAGTCTAGTGATAGTCTAGTAACAGTCTAGTCCGATAGAGCCAAGCCTTTGAGGTTTCATGAATAGCGTGAGGTGATTGGGGGGGGGGGGGGCTGGCGCATTATGTGCCGGATGTAACCTCCGGGCCGCTGTCGGACATCACTACTCTTAGAGATAAAGCAATAAAGGATGATTGACTTATTAAAAAGTATCTAAGGATTAAAGACGTGGTCCCCCTCAACGCTTGCATGTTTCTATCCTCTACAGGCGCTCATATATCAGCATGGTCAGAATGGACCGAGTGGACCTGCCCAAGAGAGTGTAACGCGACCGACAGGTACAGGACACGGTCAGTAACAGAAATTCACAATTTGTAATCCTACAATTTGGCGTAGGCTACCATTCAAGGGTAGGCAGTGGGTGTGAGATGTCCGCCAGTTCGAGATCCGATCTTTAAACGTCAAGAAACAAAACATTATAGCAAGACATAAACAAAACTTTTCTCTCCCCAACCCCCAAGCATTTCTATTTAGAGGCTCAGACACCGATCACAGAAAGAGACACAAATCTATTTTGTTCCCTTTACAATGACATCATTGAATATAATCCTACTTTTTAATGTTAACATAACAAATGTGTACGTGAAACTGTTGTGTGAACGTTTAGTTGGTATAGCATCGAATAATTTGTTTGCCCTTGTTTTGTTTGGGGTAATGTGTATATTTGTAAACTAAATGTTATTATCAGTATTCCCTTCATCTGCTTTTCTATTCAAATCTTTTTTTTTTGTCAAAGCCAGCCCTTCCCCGCATTTTTACTTAGAGCACTTTGCTTGGCACTTCTCTACCACCTTTTTTTTAATCGAAGCATTTTGCTTGTTTCCCCCCCCCCTCCAAAAAAAAAATCACGCTTTCTAGTCAGTACTTTGCTTGCCATCGGAGCAATGGCACATAAAGATATGTCTCCCTCTGGTGTAAATATAACAAAAAGGGAATTACTGTTATACAATGCAATAAACCAATCAAAATTTGAACCTATATGTTGAATTCCTATTTCAGACAATGCAATAAACCAATCAAAACTTGAACCTATATGTTGAATTCCTATTTCAGACAATGCAATAAACCAATCAAAACTTGAACCTATATGTTGAATTCCTATTTCAGACAATGCAATAAACCAACCAAAACTTGAGCCTATATATTGAATTCCTATTTCAGACAATGCAATAAACCAATCAAAACTTAAACCTATATGTTGAATTTCTATTTCAAACAATGTAATAAACCAACCTAAACTTGAACCTACATGTTGAATTCCTATTTTATACAATGTAATAAACCAATCAAAACTTGAACCTATATGTTGAATTTCTATTACAGACAATGTCATAAACCAATCAAAACTTGAACCTACATGTTGAATTCCTATTTCAGACAATGTAATAAACCTACCAAAACTTGAACCTATATGTTCAATTCCTATTTCAGACAATGTAATAAACCAATCAAAACTTGAACCTACATGTTGAATTCCTATTTCAGACAATGTCATAAACCAATTAAAACTTGAACCTACATGTTAAATTCCTATTTCAGTCAATGTAATAAACCAACCAAAACTTGAACCTATATGTTGAATTCCTATTACAAATAATGTCATAAACCAATCAAAACTTGAACCTACATGTTGAATTCCTTTTTCATAAAATGTAATAAACCAACCAAAACTTGAACCTATATGTTGAATTCCTATTTCATAAAATGTAATAAACCAACCAAAACTTGAACCTATATGTTGAATTCCTATTTCAGACAATGCAATAAACCAATCAAAACTTGAACCTTTATGTTGAATTCCTCTTTCAGACAATGTAATAAACCAACCAAAACTTGAACCTACATGTTGAATTCCTATTTCAGACAATGTAATAAACCAATCAAAACTTGAACCTATATGTTGATTTCCTATTTCAGACAATGTAATAAACCAACCAAAACTTGAAACTACATGTTGAATTCCTATTTTATACAATGTAATAAACCAATCAAAACTTGAACCTATATGTTGAATTCCTATTACAGACAATGTCATAATCCAAACCAAACTTGAACCTATATGTTGAATTCCTATTTCAGACAATGTAATAAACCAACCAAAACTTGAACCTACATGTTGAATTCCTATTTCATACAATGTAATAAACCAACCAAAACTTGAACCTATATGTTGAATTCCTATTTCAGACAATGTAATAAACCAATCAAAACTATAACCTACATGTTGAATTCCTATTTCAGACAATGTAATAAACCAATCAAAACTTGAACCTATATGTTGAATTCCTATTACAGATAATGTCATAAACTAATCAAAACTTGAACCTACATGTTGAATTCCTATTTTTTACAATGTAATAAACCAATCAAAAATTGAACCTATATGTTGAATTCCTATTTCAGACAATGTCATAAACCAATCCAAACTTGAACCTATATGTTGAATTCCTATTTCAGACAATGTAATAAACCAACCAAAACTTGAACCTACATGTTGAATTCCTATTTCATACAATGTAATAAACCAACCAAAACTTGAACCTATATATTGAATTCCTATTTCAGACAATGCAATAAACCAATCAAAACTTGAACCTTTATGTTGAATTCCTTTTTCAGACAAAGTAATAAACCAACCAAAATTTGAACCTACATGTTGAATTCCTATTTCAGACAATGTAATAAACCAATCAAAACTTGAACCTATATGTTGATTTCCTATTTCAGACAATGTAATAAACCAACCAAAACTTGAAACTACATGTTAAATTCCTATTTTATACAATGTAATAAACCAATCAAAACTTGAACCTATATGTTGAATTCCTATTACAGATAATGTCATAAACCAATAAAAACTTGAACCTACATGTTGAATTACTATTTCAGACAATGTAATAAACCAATTAAAACTTGAACCTATATGTTGAATTACTATTTCAGACATTGTAATAAACCAACCAAAACTTGAACCTATATGTTGAATTCCTATTTCAGACAACGCAATAAACCAATTAAAACTTGAACCTATATGTTGAATTCCTATTTCAGACAATGTAATAAACCAACCAAAACTTGAACCTATATGTTTAATTCCTATTTCAGACAATGTAATAAACCAACCAAAACTTGAACCTACATGTTGAATTCCTATTTCATACAAAGTAATAAACCAATCAAAACTTGAACCTATATGTTGAATTCCTATTACAGACAATGTCATAAACCAATCAAAACTTGAACCTACATGTTGAATTCCTATTTCAGACAATGTAATTAATCAATCAAAACTTGAACCTACATGTTGAATTCCTATTTCAGACAATGTAATAAACCAATCAAAACTTGAACGTATATGTTGAATTCCTATTTCAGACAATGTAATAAACCAACCAAAACTTGAACCTACATGTTGAATTCCTATTTCATACAATGTAATAAACCAACCAAAACTTGAACCTATATGTTTAATTCCTATTACAGATAATGTCATAAACCAATCAAAACTTTAACCTACATGTTGAATTCCTATTTCAGACAATGTAATAAACCAACCAAAACTTGAACCTACATGTTGAATTCCTATTTCATACAATGTAATAAACCAACCAAAACTTGAACCTACATGTTGAATTCCTATTTCAGACAATGTAATAAACCAATCAAAACTTGAACCTACATGTTGAATTCCTATTTCAGACAATGTAATAAACCAATCAAAACTTGAACCTACATGTTGAATTCCTATTTCAGACAATGTAATAAACCAATCAAAATTTGAACCTATATGTTGAATTCCTATTTCAGACAATGTAATAAACCAATCAAAACTTGAACCTATATGTTGAATTCCTATTACAGACAATGTCATAAACCAACTCCGAGCAGTGAGAACTGTCTGGGAATCGCAAATGACACAAAACATGGAGGCTGCAACGTTGAAAATGAACTGTGCCCTGTAGGTGAGAAACACAGTTGTCTATTGTCACCATAGATTGGTGAAGACGGTCTTTGTTACCATAGAGTAGTGAAGATGGTCTTTGTTTCCATAGAGTAGTGAAGATGATCTTTGTTAATAAAAAGTAGTGAAGGTGTTTTTGTTACTATAGAGTAGTTAGATTTGTCTAAATACAATGTGCATTTCTTTTCTTACTGTGAAAAGGGTAAGCTGCTGCCACCTTTTCACACTACCTTCCTGCCACCTTTCTCAATCCACCATCCTGCCACCTTTCTCACACTACCTTCCTGCCACCTTTCTCACACTACCCTCCTGCCACCTTTCTCAGTCCACCCTCCTGCCCCCTTTCTCACACTACCCTCCTGACACCTTTCTCAGTCCACCATCCTGCCACCTTTCTCACACTACCCTCCTGCCACCTTTCTCAGTCCACCCTCCTGCCACCTTTCTCACACTACCCTCCTGACACCTTTCTCAGTTCACCATCCTGCCACCTTTCTCAGTCCACCCTCCTGCCACCTTTTTCACACTATCCTCCTGCCACCTTTCTCAGTCCACCCTCCTGCCACCTTTCTCACACTACCCTCCTGACACCTTTCTCAGTTCACCATCCTGCCACCTTTCTCAGTCCACCCTCCTGCCACCTTTCTCAGTCCACCATCCTGCCACCTTTCTCAGTCAACCATCCTGCCACCTTTCTCAGTCCACCCTCCTGCCACCTTTCTCACACTACCCTCCTGCCACCTTTCTCAGTCCACCCTCCTGCCACCTTTCTCACACTACCCTCTTGACACCTTTCTCACACTACCCTCCTGACGCCTTTCTCAGTTCACCATCCTGCCACCTTTCTCAGTCCACCATCCTGCCACCTTTCTCAGTCCACCCTCCTGCCACCTTTCTCAGTCCACCATCCTGCCACCTTACCCACTCTGCTCTCGGGGGTCTTAGGTCTTATTGTTTTAGGGCCTTTTTTAAAATTCATAACTTTTGCCATCATTTTGCAGGACTTATTAATATGCACAATTTATTAAAGTTGATGTATATAAGTATATAATATATTTCAGCAGTTCAAAAAAAAAGACTAGTATATAGTTTTAGGCGACGAGACATAGTGCGCTTACATATCAACATTTCGAATGGTCCTGGCACTTGGCCCGGTTAAAGACGTAACTTTCTGACCTGCAAATACACAGTTTGCTACACCCAGTATCGCTTGTCTTAAAATGGCATTCAAGATCAACGTTATATTCAACTGTTACATACCATGATATGCTGAAAGGAGTCAAATGATTTAGCCTACATTGGAAACACAGGCAGGAAAATAAAAAAGCAGCATATTATTAACACCTTAAAGCAGGGGTGGCCAACCTATGACGCATGCGCCAAAGTGGCGCATTGCACAATTACAAATGGCGCATTTCACTCACAGATAAAAAATCAAGAAAAAGCCTGTTCTCAAAAATAATAATTACGAATTTTAAGAAAAAAAAGTTTCACAAGAATTACATTGACTAGCTATTACGACACTGAAATTGAGCAAAATGTTTTTAAGCGTAATCTGACCAATTAATACAGAACACATAGGTTTATTATATTAGCAGAGATTTGTATGTGTAGATATTTGTATGCTCTTTCTTTTCGCTGGACATTTTTTTATGTTACCTACTTAAGCTTTCTGTTATTAGAAAAAAAATGACGAAAATTTCAACATTTTTAAAGACCTTATTGGCCTTGTGTCACTCTAAGAAAAAAACCAAATGGTCAGACATATATGAGGAAGCAAAGTGACACACTGGCGGATCCAGGGGGGGGGGCGATAGGGTCGATCGCCCCCCCCCCCCACTCGTCCGACCCCCCCCCCCCCCCGAAGGACGAACTTTTGTATAGGATTCACACAATTTGTATACGAATTTATTACTTATGTTCAAAATATATACTAATTATTTATATTTCAACCTATTTTTAGTTTTTTCGCCCCCCCCCCTCTAGTATGTTGGCCGATTTGGTGGGGTCGGGAGAAGGCGATGGTATCAATCCAGCCCCCCCCCCCCCCCAACTTTCAATTTATTTGTAGAAATCACAGCTTGCTAACAAAATCAATTAAATATCTATGTACCTAAAATTTGTTATTGATACTTTAACCAATCTTTATATTATGTCGTTCCCTGTTTGCCGATTGGTGGGGGGGGGGGGCGAATACCTCTACTGCCCTTCCTACTTAAACCCTTTGAGTGGGGGGGGGGGTGACGGTCTACTTTTATGGAGAAATCATAGTTTGTGAACAAAATTAGTTGAATTAATATATAAATTTTATATTATGTCGCTCCCTTTCTGGTATTTTGGCCGATTCGGTGGGGTGGGGGGGGTGGGGGGTCCATTGCATGTACTGCCATGTCATGATTGAGATGAGTTCTAAGCCCAGATAATCTTTTCCTAGTCGCCTTTTTCCAACCTTTACTTAATCTGATATTTTTCTAGTTAAATAAATTTGGGACTATAACTCATAATTTATGCTTCAATTTTCTTTAAATAATATTTATCGAATAATTTTTTTTCGGCAGCGATCTTCAAAGCCAAAATCTAAATATGTGGGGTATCCTATCTTTTCAAGGAACAAATCGATTTTATTTGCAATGTATTACGGGCCTATAAATTCATATTAGAATAATTTTCAAGTACAACATTATTCGAAAGGTCCTTTTTTCATAGTATGAATAATGAGCTTTAGGTCAGGAGAATGCGTTTCTGCAGTAAAAAAAAGCAAGAAAACGCTTTTGGCGTCGGGGCTTTGCCCCGAACTCCATTGATGAATAATAATGAGCTGTACTTGTCAGGAGAATGCGTTTCTGCAGTGAAGAATGCCAGAAAACGCTTTTGGTGTCGGGGCTTAGCACTGAACTCCATTGATGAATAATGAGCTGTAGATGTCAGGAGAATACGTTTCTGCAGTGAAAAAAGCAAGAAAACGCTTTTGGCGTCGGTGCTTTGCCCCGAACTCCATTGATGAATAATAATGAGCTGTACTTGTCAGGAGAATGCGTTTCTGCAGTGAAGAATGCAAGAAAACGCTTTTGGCGTCGGGGCTTAGCCCCGAACCCCACTAGGGAACCTTATAGTATGTATATGTGTATGTGTGTGTGTGTGTGCGTGTGTGCGTGCATGCGTGCGTGCTGTAATTACGTTTATGCATAGGGTTAGGGTTTACTGGGCGTTAGGGTTAGGGTCTAGAAAAAAATCGCCCCCCCCCCACTCCAAAGTTCTGGATCCGCTAGTGAAGTGACGTCTAGGAAATCATCAATTTTAAAAAGTGAACTTTCGTAAACTAAGCCGCCAATGACTGAAAGAGTTAGTTGAACTGTAATCTTGCTTATGCCTGTCAGATATTGATGCTAGCAATCATTTTCATGAATGAAAATGATCAAAACCAAACTGCGGTCACGAAATTAACTCGTAACATTAACAAATAAGCAAATTGAAAATATTCCTTAAAATATTTATAATTTTTTAAATTTAAAACTGCTACCAGTGTTCACAATTTATAATTAGTCTATACCGTACAGATCATACAGAAATTATACATTAAAATTATAAATGCAACTAAAAATGTTTACAACATAAAGACTTACTAAGTAAATGTATTTTCTAAATCCCCTCATCTACCAGACACAAATGTTTTGTTGGTTTTGTCTGTCTCTCGAGACGTAAAATGCCACGGATGTCAGGCACCATCCACCCAGACGGGATCAACAGTTTTCTTTCAAATGAGAAACATTTCGTTTGTTTCCCATTTCTCTTACAGCGTACCTCCTCCACCTCCTGATTTCCCGCGCTGTCACATCAGCGCAACTCATTTCTTGTCTGCCTCCATAGACAACCACCAGGACAGATAAGTGAAATAGAAGACTTTTCAGAGTTGTTTCTGTCTTTTTTGTTTGATTGTAAATGATGAAGGCCTCGTGGCCTAAGTATACTTTGTATTTACTTTGATCTAGAAGGGTTTCCAATAGGTATATTTATGTTTGTGTCTAAATATAAATTATGTAATTGGGATGTCCTTGCAAAGACAAACTAAGGAGCCCATTGTGTCTGTCATACATGAATGAATCTCAGAATGTCCAGAGTATAAATGGAGCTATGGCTGCCGCAAGGATTGTGAAAACTGTGCCCAGGACTGCGACAAGTTCACAGGAGAGTGTGAGTCATGTAACGAAGGCTTTAAGTTTCCTAAACTGAGTTGCAGTAAAGGTAACCATCTTTTTTAACATACACTCCCTGTGCTAATATTATATGATATTACGTCATTGTTTGTTGTTTATGTTTTGTGCGAAAGCAAAGGATCGAACGGAAATAAAAAGTGAGTTATATATGTCTACCTTGATAAAGACAGTCTCGTAATTATCATTATTAATTGGTAACGTCTACAGCAATTTATTATTAATCTGTGACAACAGAACAGTCCCTCTCACTTTACCTTTTTATCACGTACTATCTCTCTTTCTTACTCTTTCAAACTCCCTCTCACCATTTCTATCTTTCACTCTCTCCCACACCTTCTCTCTTTCACTCTCTCCCACATCTTCTCTCTTTCACTCTCTCCCACATCTTCTCTCTTTCACTCTCTCCCACATCTTCTCTCTTTCACTCTCTCCCACACCTTCTCTCTTTAACTCTCTCCCACATCTTCTCTCTTTCACTCTCTCCCACATCTTCTCTCTTTCACTCTCTCCCACATCTTCTCTCTTTCACTCTCTCCCACACCTTCTCTCTTTAACTCTCTCCCACACCTTCTCTCTTTAACTCTCTCCCACATCTTCTCTCTTTCACTCTCTCCCACATCTTCTCTCTTTCACTCTCTCCCACATCTTCTCTCTTTCACTCTCTCCCACATCTTCTCTCTTTCACTCTCTCCCACATCTTCTCTCTTTCACTCTCTCCCACATCTTCTCTCTTTCACTCTCTCCCACATCTTCTCTCTTTCACTCTCTCCCACATCTTCTATCTTTCGTTCTCTCCCAGTCACCTTCTATCTTTCACTCTCTTCCACTTATCATTCACCCATTCTTTTTTTTCTGTTTCTTCAACTATCTATCATTCACCCATTCTTTTTTTTTTCTGTTTCTTCAACTATCTATCATTCACCCATTCTTTTTTTTTTCTGTTTCTTCAACTATCTATCATTCACCCATTCTTTTTTTTCTGTTTCTTCAACTATCTATCATTCACCCATTCTTTTTTTTTTCTGTTTCTTCAACTATCTATCATTCACCCATTCCTTTTTTTTCTGTCTCTTCAACTATCTATCATTTATCCATTCCTTTTTTTTCTGTCTCTTCAACTATCTATCATTCACCCATTCTTTTTTTTCTGTCTCTTCAACTATCTATCATTCACCCATTCTTTTTTTTCTGTCTCTTCAACTATCTATCATTCACCCATTCTTTTTTTTCTGTCTAATCAACTATCTATCATTCACCCATTCTTTTTCTTTTGTCTCTTTAACTATCTATCATTCACCCATCCTTTTTTTTTCTGTTTCTTCAACTATCATTCACCCATCCTTTTTTTTTGTCTCTTCAACTATCTATCATTCACCCATCCTATTTTTTGTCTCTTCAACTATGTATCATTCATCCATTCTTTTTTTTTCTGTTTCTTCAACTATCTATCATTCACCCATTCTTTTTTTTTTCTGTTTCTTCAACTATCTGTCATTCACCCATTCTTTTTTTTTTCTGTTTCTTCAACTATCTATCATTCACCCATTCTTTTTTTTTCTGTCTCTTCAACTATCTATCATTCACCCATTCTTTTTTTTTCTGTTTCTTCAACTATCTATCATTCATCCATTCTTTTTTTTCTGTTTCTTCAACTATCTATTATTCACCCATTCTTTTTTTTCTGTTTCTTCAACTATCTATCATTCACCCATTCCTTTTTTTCTGTTTCTTCAACTATCTATCATTCACCCATTCTTTTTTTTGTCTCTTCAACTATCTATTATTCACCCATTCTTTTTTTTGTCTCTTCAACTATCTATCATTCACCCATTCTTTTTTGTTTCTGTTTCTTCAACTATCTATCATTCACCCTTTCTTTTTTTTTTCTGACTCTTCAACTATCTATCATTCACCCTTTCTTTTTTTTTCTGTTTCTTCAACTATCTATCATTCACCCATTCTTTTTTTTTGTCTCTTCAACTATCTATCATTCACCTATTCTTTTTTTTTCTGTCTCTTCAACTATCTATCATTCACCCATTCTTTTTTTTTTCTGTTTCTTCAACTATTTATCATTCACCCTTTCTTTTTTTTTTTCTGTCTCTTCAACTATCTATCATTCACCCATTTTCTTTTTCTGTCTCTTCAACTATCTATCATTCACCCATTCTTTTTTTTTCTGTTTCTTCAACTATTTATCATTCACCCTTTCTTTTTTTTTTCTGTTTTTTCAACTATCTATCATTCACCCATTTTCTTTTTCTGTCTCTTCAACTATCTATCATTCACCCATTCTTTTTTTTCTGTCTCTTCAACTATCTATCATTCACCCATTCTTTTTTTTCTGTTTCTTCAACTATCTATCATTTACCCTTTCTTTTTTTTTCTGTTTCTTCAACTATCTATCATTCACCTATCCTGTTTTTGTCTCTTCAACTATCTATCATTCACCCATCCTTTTTTCTGTCTCTTCAACTATCTATCATTCACCCATCCTTTTTTTTCTGTCTCTTCAACCATCTATCATTCACCCGTTCTTTTTTTTGTCTCTTCAACTATCTATCATTCACCCATTTTTTTTTTCTGTCTCTTCAACTATCTATCATTCACCCATTCCTTTTTTTTCTGTTTCTTCAACTATTTATCATTCACCCATTCTTTTTTTTTCTGTCTCTTCAACTATCTATCATTCACCCATTCTTTTTTTCTGTTTCTTCAACTACCTATCATTCACCCATTCTTTTTTTTTTGTTTCTTCAACTAAATATCATTTACCCATTCTTTTTTTTTCTGTTTCTTCAACTATCTATCATTCACCCATTTTCTTTTTCTGTCTCTTCAACTATCTATCATTCACCCATTCCTTTTTTTTCTGTTTCTTCAACTATCTATCATTAACCCATTCTTTTTTTTTCTGTCTCTTCAACTATCTATCATTCACCCATTCTTTTTTTTCTGTTTCTTCAACTATCTATCATTTATCCTTTCTTTTTTTTTCTGTTTCTTCAACTATCTATCATTCACCTATCCTGTTTTTGTCTCTTCAACTATCTATCATTCACCCATTCTTTTTTTTTTTGTATCTTCAACTATCTATCATTCACCCATCCTTTTTTTTTGTCTCTTCAACTATCTATCATTCACCCATCCTTTTTTTTGTCTCTTCAACTATCTATCATTCACCCATTCTTTTTTTTTCTGTTTCTTCAACTATCTATCATTCACCCATCCTTTTTTCTGTCTCTTCAACTATCTATCATTCACCCATCCTTTTTTTTCTGTCTCTTCAACCATCTATCATTCACCCTTTCTTTTTTTTTGTCTCTTTAACTATCTATCTTTCACCCATTCTTTTTTTTTCTCTTTCTTCAACTATCTATCATTCACAAATTCTTTTTTTTCTGACTCTTCAACTATCTATCATTCACCCATTTTCTTTTTCTGTCTCTTCAACTATCTATCATTAACCCATTCCTTTTTTTTTCTGTTTCCTCAACAATCCATCATTCACCCATTCTTTTTTTTTCTGTCTCTTCAAATATCTATCATTTACCCATTCTTTTTTTTTCTGTCTCTTCAAATATCTATCATTCACCCATTCCTTTTTTTCTGTCTCTTCATCTATCATTCACCCTTTCTTTTTTTTCTGTCTCTTAATCTATCATTCACCCTTTCTTTTTTTTCTGTCTCTTCAACTATCTATCATTCACCCATCCTTTTTTTTTGTCTCTCCAACTATCTATCATTCACCCATCCTGTTTTTGTTTCTTCAACTATCTATCATTCACCCATTTTTTTTTTCTGTCTCTTCAACTATCTATCATTCACCCATTCCTTTTTTTTCTGTTTCTTCAACTATTTATCATTCACCCATTCTTTTTTTTTCTGTCTCTTCAACTATCTATCATTCACCCATTCTTTTTTTTCTGTTTCTTCAACTACCTATCATTCACCCATTCTTTTTTTTTTGTTTCTTCAACTATCTATCATTCACCCATTCTTTTTTTTTCTGTTTCTTCAACTATCTATCATTCACAAATTCTTTTTTTTCTGACTCTTCAACTATCTATCATTCACCCATTTTCTTTTTCTGTCTCTTCAACTATCTATCATTAACCCATTCCTTTTTTTTTTCTGTTTCCTCAACAATCCATCATTCACCCATTCTTTTTTTTTCTGTTTCTTCAACTATCTATCATTCACCCATTCTTTTTTTTTTCTGTTTCTTCAACTATCTGTCATTCACCCATTCTTTTTTTTTTTCTGTTTCTTCAACTATCTATCATTCACCCATTCTTTTTTTTCTGTCTCTTCAACTATCTATCATTCACCCATTCTTTTTTTTTTCTGTTTCTTCAACTATCTATCATTCATCCATTCTTTTTTTTCTGTTTCTTCAATTATCTATTATTCACCCATTCTTTTTTTTCTGTTTCTTCAACTATCTATCATTCACCCATTCCTTTTTTTTCTGTTTCTTCAACTATCTATCATTCACCCATTCTTTTTGTTTTGTCTCTTCAACTATCTATTATTCACCCATTCTTTTTTTTGTCTCTTCAACTATCTATCATTCACCCATTCTTTTTTGTTTCTGTTTCTTCAACTATCTATCATTCACCCATTCTTTTTTTTTTTCTGTTTCTTCAACTATCTATCATTCACCCATTTTCTTTTTCTGTCTCTTCAACTATCTATCATTCACCCATTCCTTTTTTTTCTGTTTCTTCAACTATCTTTCATTCACCCATTCTTTTTTTTTTCTGTTTTTTCAACTATCTATCATTCACCCATTTTCTTTTTCTGTCTCTTCAACTATCTTTCATTCACCCATTCTTTTTTTTCTGTCTCTTCAACTATCTATCATTCACCCATTCTTTTTTTTCTGTTTCTTCAACTATTTATCATTCACCCATTCTTTTTTTTTCTGTCTCTTCAACTATCTATCATTCACCCATTCTTTTTTTTTTGTTTCTTCAACTATCTATCATTAACCCATTCTTTTTTTTCTGTCTCTTCAACTATCTATCATTCACCCATTCTTTTTTTTCTGTTTCTTCAACTATCTATCATTTACCCTTTCTTTTTTTTTCTGTTTCTTCAACTATCTATCATTCACCTATCCTGTTTTTGTCTCTTCAACTATCTATCATTCACCCATTCTTTTTTTTTTTTCTGTTTCTTCAACTATCTATCATTCACCCATCCTTTTTTCTGTCTCTTCAACTATCTATCATTCACCCATCCTTTTTTTTCTGTCTCTTCAACCATCTATCATTCACCCATTCTTTTTTTTGTCTCTTCAACTATCTATCATTCACCCATTTTTTTTTTCTGTCTCTTCAACTATCTATCATTCACCCATTCCTTTTTTTTCTGTTTCTTCAACTATTTATCATTCACCCATTCTTTTTTTTTTCTGTCTCTTCAACTATTTATCATTCACCCATTCTTTTTTTTCTGTTTCTTCAACTATCTATCATTTACCCTTTCTTTTTTTTTCTGTTTCTTCAACTATCTATCATTCACCTATCCTGTTTTTGTCTCTTCAACTATCTATCATTCACCCATTCTTTTTTTTTCTGTTTCTTCAACTATCTATCATTCACCCATCCTTTTTTCTGTCTCTTCAACTATCTATCATTCACCCATCCTTTTTTTTCTGTCATTTCAACCATCTATCATTCACCCATTCTTTTTTTTGTCTCTTCAACTATCTATCATTCACCCATTTTTTTTTTCTGTCTCTTCAACTATCTATCATTCACCCATTCCTTTTTTTTCTGTTTCTTCAACTATTTATCATTCACCCATTCTTTTTTTTTCTGTCTCTTCAACTATCTATCATTCACCCATTCTTTTTTTTCTGTTTCTTCAACTATCTATCATTTACCCTTTCTTTTTTTTTCTGTCTCTTCAACTATCTATCATTCACCCATTCCTTTTTTTTCTGTTTCTTCAACTATTTATCATTCACCCATTCTTTTTTTTCTTCTGTCTCTTCAACTATCTATCATTCACCCATTCTTTTTTTTCTGTTTCTTCAACTACCTATCATTCACCCATTCTTTTTTTTTTGTTTCTTCAACTATCTATCATTCACCCATTCTTTTTTTTTCTGTTTCTTCAACTATCTATCATTCAGTCATTTTTTTTTTCTGTCTCTTCAACTATCTATTATTCACCCATTCTTTTTTTTCTGTATCTTCAACTATCTATCATTCACCCATTCTTTTTTTTTCTGTTTCTTCAGCTATTTATCATTCACCCATTCTTTTTTTTCTGTCTCTTCAACTATCTATCATTCACCCATTCTTTTTTTTTCTGTATCTTCAACTATCTATCATTCACCCATTCTTTTTTTTTCTGTTTCTTTAAACTATCTTTCATTCACCCATTCTTTTTTTTCTGTCTCTTCAACTATCTATCATTCACCCATTCTTTTTTTTCTGTTTCTTCAACTATTTATCATTCACCCATTCTTTTTTTTTCTGTCTCCTCATCTATCTATCATTCACCCATTCTTTTTTTTTGTTTCTTCAACTATCTATCATTCACCCATTCTTTTTTTTCTGTCTCTTCAACTATCTATCATTCACCCATTCTTTTTTTTTCTGTTTCTTCAACTATTTATCATTCACCCATTCTTTTTTTTTCTGTCTCTTCAACTATCTATCATTCACCCATTCTTTTTTTTTGTTTCTTCAACTATCTATCATTCACAAATTCTTTTTTTTCTGACTCTTCAACTATCTATCATTCACCCATTTTCTTTTTCTGTCTCTTCAACTATCTATCATTAACCCATTCCTTTTTTTTTTCTGTTTCCTCAACAATCCATCATTCACCCATTCTTTTTTTTTCTGTTTCTTCAACTATCTATCATTCACCCATTCTTTTTTTTTTCTGTTTCTTCAACTATCTGTCATTCACCCATTCTTTTTTTTTTTCTGTTTCTTCAACTATCTATCATTCACCCATTCTTTTTTTTCTGTCTCTTCAACTATCTATCATTCACCCATTCTTTTTTTTTTCTGTTTCTTCAACTATCTATCATTCATCCATTCTTTTTTTTCTGTTTCTTCAATTATCTATTATTCACCCATTCTTTTTTTTCTGTTTCTTCAACTATCTATCATTCACCCATTCCTTTTTTTTCTGTTTCTTCAACTATCTATCATTCACCCATTCTTTTTGTTTTGTCTCTTCAACTATCTATTATTCACCCATTCTTTTTTTTGTCTCTTCAACTATCTATCATTCACCCATTCTTTTTTGTTTCTGTTTCTTCAACTATCTATCATTCACCCATTCTTTTTTTTTTTTCTGTTTCTTCAACTATCTATCATTCACCCATTTTCTTTTTCTGTCTCTTCAACTATCTATCATTCACCCATTCCTTTTTTTTCTGTTTCTTCAACTATCTTTCATTCACCCATTCTTTTTTTTTTCTGTTTTTTCAACTATCTATCATTCACCCATTTTCTTTTTCTGTCTCTTCAACTATCTATCATTCACCCATTCTTTTTTTTCTGTCTCTTCAACTATCTATCATTCACCCATTCTTTTTTTTCTGTTTCTTCAACTATTTATCATTCACCCATTCTTTTTTTTTCTGTCTCTTCAACTATCTATCATTCACCCATTCTTTTTTTTTGTTTCTTCAACTATCTATCATTAACCCATTCTTTTTTTTCTGTCTCTTCAACTATCTATCATTCACCCATTCTTTTTTTTCTGTTTCTTCAACTATCTATCATTTACCCTTTCTTTTTTTTTCTGTTTCTTCAACTATCTATCATTCACCTATCCTGTTTTTGTCTCTTCAACTATCTATCATTCACCCATTCTTTTTTTTTTTCTGTTTCTTCAACTATCTATCATTCACCCATCCTTTTTTCTGTCTCTTCAACTATCTATCATTCACCCATCCTTTTTTTTCTGTCTCTTCAACCATCTATCATTCACCCATTCTTTTTTTTGTCTCTTCAACTATCTATCATTCACCCATTTTTTTTTTCTGTCTCTTCAACTATCTATCATTCACCCATTCCTTTTTTTTCTGTTTCTTCAACTATTTATCATTCACCCATTCTTTTTTTTTTCTGTCTCTTCAACTATTTATCATTCACCCATTCTTTTTTTTCTGTTTCTTCAACTATCTATCATTTACCCTTTTTTTTTTTTCTGTTTCTTCAACTATCTATCATTCACCTATCCTGTTTTTGTCTCTTTAACTATCTATCATTCACCCATTCTTTTTTTTTCTGTTTCTTCAACTATCTATCATTCACCCATCCTTTTTTCTGTCTCTTCAACTATCTATCATTCACCCATCCTTTTTTTTCTGTCATTTCAACCATCTATCATTCACCCATTCTTTTTTTTGTCTCTTCAACTATCTATCATTCACCCATTTTTTTTTTCTGTCTCTTCAACTATCTATCATTCACCCATTCCTTTTTTTTCTGTTTCTTCAACTATTTATCATTCACCCATTCTTTTTTTTTTCTGTCTCTTCAACTATCTATCATTCACCCATTCTTTTTTTTCTGTTTCTTCAACTATCTATCATTCACCCTTTCTTTTTTTTTCTGTCTCTTCAACTATCTATCATTCACCCATTCCTTTTTTTTCTGTTTCTTCAACTATTTATCATTCACCCATTCTTTTTTTTCTTCTGTCTCTTCAACTATCTATCATTCACCCATTCTTTTTTTTCTGTTTCTTCAACTACCTATCATTCACCCATTCTTTTTTTTTTGTTTCTTCAACTATCTATCATTCACCCATTCTTTTTTTTTCTGTTTCTTCAACTATCTATCATTCAGTCATTTTTTTTTTCTGTCTCTTCAACTATCTATTATTCACCCATTCTTTTTTTTCTGTATCTTCAACTATCTATCATTCACCCATTCTTTTTTTTTCTGTTTCTTCAGCTATTTATCATTCACCCATTCTTTTTTTTCTGTCTCTTCAACTATCTATCATTCACCCATTCTTTTTTTTTCTGTATCTTCAACTATCTATCATTCACCCATTCTTTTTTTTTCTGTTTCTTTAAACTATCTTTCATTCACCCATTTTTTTTTTTCTGTCTCTTCAACTATCTATCATTCACCCATTCTTTTTTTTCTGTTTCTTCAACTATTTATCATTCACCCATTCTTTTTTTTTCTGTCTCTTCAACTATCTATCATTCACCCATTCTTTTTTTTTGTTTCTTCAACTATCTATCATTCACCCATTCTTTTTTTTCTGTCTCTTCAACTATCTATCATTCACCCATTCTTTTTTTTCTGTTTCTTCAACTATTTATCATTCAACCATTCTTTTTTTTTCTGTCTCTTCAACTATCTATCATTCACCCATTCTTTTTTTTTGTTTCTTCAACTATCTATCATTAACCCATTCTTTTTTTTCTGTCTCTTCAACTATCTATCATTCACCCATTCTTTTTTTTCTGTTTCTTCAACTATCTATCATTTACCCTTTCTTTTTTTTTCTGTTTCTTCAACTATCTATCATTCACCTATCCTGTTTTTGTCTCTTCAACTATCTATCATTCACCCATTCTTTTTTTTTTCTGTTTCTTCAACTATCTATCATTCACCCATCCTTTTTTCTGTCTCTTCAACTATCTATCATTCACCCATCCTTTTTTTTCTGTCTCTTCAACCATCTATCATTCACCCATTCTTTTTTTTGTCTCTTCAACTATCTATCATTCACCCATTTTTTTTTTCTGTCTCTTCAACTATCTATCATTCACCCATTCCTTTTTTTTCTGTCTCTTCAACTATTTATCATTCACCCATTCTTTTTTTTTTCTGTCTCTTCAACTATCTATCATTCACCCATTCTTTTTTTTCTGTTTCTTCAACTATCTATCATTTACCCTTTCTTTTTTTTTCTGTTTCTTCAACTATCTATCATTCACCTATCCTGTTTTTGTCTCTTCAACTATCTATCATTCACCCATTCTTTTTTTTTTTGTATCTTCAACTATCTATCATTCACCCATCCTTTTTTTTTCTGTCTCTTCAACTATCTATCATTCACCCATTCTTTTTTTTCTGTTTCTTCAACTACCTATCATTCACCCATTCTTTTTTTTTTGTTTCTTCAACTATCTATCATTCACCCATTCTTTTTTTTTCTGTTTCTTCAACTATCTATCATTCAGTCATTTTTTTTTCTGTCTCTTCAACTATCTATTATTCACCCATTCTTTTTTTTCTGTTTCTTCAACTATCTATCATTTACCCTTTCTTTTTTTTTCTGTTTCTTCAACTATCTATCATTCACCTATCCTGTTTTTGTCTCTTCAACTATCTATCATTCACCCATTCTTTTTTTTTTCTGTTTCTTCAACTATCTATCATTCACCCATCCTTTTTTCTGTCTCTTCAACTATCTATCATTCACCCATCCTTTTTTTTCTGTCTCTTCAACCATCTATCATTCACCCATTCTTTTTTTTGTCTCTTCAACTATCTATCATTCACCCATTTTTTTTTCTGTCTCTTCAACTATCTATCATTCACCCATTCCTTTTTTTTCTGTTTCTTCAACTATTTATCATTCACCCATTCTTTTTTTTTTCTGTCTCTTCAACTATCTATCATTCACCCATTCTTTTTTTTCTGTTTCTTCAACTACCTATCATTCACCCATTCTTTTTTTTTTGTTTCTTCAACTATCTATCATTCACCCATTCTTTTTTTTTCTGTTTCTTCAACTATCTATCATTCAGTCATTTTTTTTTTCTGTCTCTTCAACTATCTATTATTCACCCATTCTTTTTTTTCTGTATCTTCAACTATCTATCATTCACCCATTCTTTTTTTTTCTGTTTCTTCAGCTATTTATCATTCACCCATTCTTTTTTTTTCTGTCTCTTCAACTATCTATCATTCACCCATTCTTTTTTTTCTGTATCTTCAACTATCTATCATTCACCCATTCTTTTTTTCTGTTTCTTTAAACTATCTTTCATTCACCCATTCTTTTTTTTCTGTCTCTTCAACTATCTATCATTCACCCATTCTTTTTTTTCTGTTTCTTCAACTATTTATCATTCACCCATTCTTTTTTTTTCTGTCTCTTCAACTATCTATCATTCACCCATTCTTTTTTTTTTGTTTCTTCAACTATCTATCATTCACCCATTCTTTTTTTTTCTGTCTCTTCAACTATCTATCATTCACCCATTCTTTTTTTCTGTTTCTTCAACTATCTATCATTTACCCTTTCTTTTTTTTCTGTTTCTTCAACTATCTATCATTCACCTATCCTGTTTTTGTCTCTTCAACTATCTATCATTCACCCATTCTTTTTTTTTGTATCTTTAACTATCTATCATTCACCCATCCTTTTTTTTTGTCTCTTCAACTATCTATCATTCACCCATTCTTTTTTTTTCTGTTTCTTCAACTATCTATCATTCACCCATCCTTTTTTCTGTCTCTTCAACTATCTATCATTCACCCATCCTTTTTTTTTCTGTCTCTTCAACCATCTATCATTCACCCTTTCTTTTTTTGTGTCTTTAACTATCTATCATTCACCCATTCTTTTTTTTTCTGTTTCTTCAACTATCTATCATTCACCCATTCTTTTTTTTTTCTGACTCTTCAACTATCTATCGTTCACCCATTTTCTTTTTCTGTCTCTTCAACTATCTATCATTCACCCATTCTTTTTTTTCTGTCTCTTCAACTATCTATCATTCACCCATCCTTTTTTTTGTCTCTCCAACTATCTATCATTCACCCATTCCTTTTTTTTCTGTTTCTTCAACTATCATTCACCCATCCTTTTTTTTTGTCTCTTCAACTATGTATCATTCACCCATTCATTTTTTTTCTGTTTCTTCAACTATCTATCATTCACCCATTCTTTTTTTGTCTCTTGAACTATCTATCATTCACCCATCCTTTTTTTTGTCTCTTAAACTATCTATTATTCACCCATCCTTTTTCTTTTGTCTCTTCAACTATCTATCATTCACCCATCCTTTTTTTTCTGTCTCTTCAACTATCTATCATTTACCCTTTCTTTTTTTTTGTCTCTTTAACTATCTATCTTTCACCCATTCTTTTTTTTTCTGTTTCTTCAACTATCTATCATTCACAAATTCTTTTTTTTCTGACTCTTCAACTATCTATCATTCACCCATTTTCTTTTTCTGTCTCTTCAACTATCTATCATTAACCCATTCCTTTTTTTTTCTGTTTCCTCAACAATCCATCATTCACCCATTCTTTTTTTTTCTGTCTCTTCAACTATCTATCATTTACCCATTCTTTTTTTTTCTGTCTCTTCAAATATCTATCATTCACCCATTCCTTTTTTTCTGTCTCTTCATCTATCATTCACCCTTTCTTTTTTTTCTGTCTCTTAATCTATCATTCACCCTTTCTTTTTTTTCTGTCTCTTCAACTATCTATCATTCACCCATCCTTTTTTTTGTCTCTCCAACTATCTATCATTCACCCATTCCTTTTTTTTTTCTGTTTCTTCAACTATCATTCACCCATCCTTTTTATTTGTCTCTTCAACTATCTATCATTCACCCATCCTATTTTTTGTCTCTTCAACTATGTATCATTCACCCATTCTTTTTTTTTCTGTTTCTTCAACTATCTATCATTCACCCATTCTTTTTTTTTTCTGTTTCTTCAACTATCTATCTTTCACCCATTCTTTTTTTTCTGTCTCTTCAACTATCTATCATTCACCCATTCTTTTTTTTTTCTGTTTCTTCAACTATCTATCATTCATCCATTCTTTTTTTTCTGTTTCTTCAACTATCTATTATTCACCCATTCTTTTTTTTCTGTTTCTTCAACTATCTATCATTCACCCATTCCTTTTTTTTCTGTTTCTTCAACTATCTATCATTCACCCATTCTTTTTTTTTGTCCCTTCAACTATCTATTATTCACCCATTCTTTTTTTTGTCTCTTCAACTATCTATCATTCACCCATTCTTTTTTGTTTCTGTTTCTTCAACTATCTATCATTCACCCTTTCTTTTTTTTTCTGACTCTTCAACTATCTATCATTCACCCTTTCTTTTTTTTTCTGTTTCTTCAACTATCTATCATTCATCCATTCTTTTTTTTTGTCTCTTCAACTATCTATCATTCACCTATTCTTTTTTTTTCTGTTTCTTCAACTATCTATCATTCACCCATTCTTTTTTTTTCTGTTTCTTCAACTATTTATCATTCACCCTTTCTTTTTTTTTTCTGTCTCTTCAACTATCTATCATTCACCCATTCTTTTTTTTTTCTGTTTCTTCAACTATCTATCATTCACCCATTTTCTTTTTCTGTCTCTTCAACTATCTATCATTCACCCATTCTTTTTTTTTCTGTTTCTTCAACTATCTATCATTCACCCATTCTTTTTTTTTTCTGTTTCTTCAACTATCTATCATTCACCCATTTTCTTTTTCTGTCTCTTCAACTATCTATCATTCACCCATTCCTTTTTTTTCTGTTTCTTCAACTATCTATCATTCACCCATTCTTTTTTTTGTCTCTTCAACTATCTATCATTCACCCATTCTTTTTTGTTTCTGTTTCTTCAACTATCTATCATTCACCCTTTCTTTTTTTTTCTGACTCTTCAACTATCTATCATTCACCCTTTCTTTTCTTTTTCTGTTTCTTCAACTATCTATCATTCACCCATTCTTTTTTTTTCTGTCTCTTCAACTATCTATCATTCACCTATTCTTTTTTTTTCTGTCTCTTCAACTATCTATCATTCACCCATTCTTTTTTTTTCTGTTTCTTCAACTATTTATCATTCACCCTTTCTTTTTTTTTTCTGTCTCTTCAACTATCTATCATTCACCCATTCTTTTTTTTTCTGTCTCTTCAACTATCTATCATTCACCCATTCTTTTTTTTTTCTGTTTCTTCAACTATCTATCATTCACCCATTTTCTTTTTCTGTCTCTTCAACTATCTATCATTCACCCATTTTCTTTTTCTGTCTCTTCAACTATCTATCATTCACCCATTCCTTTTTTTCTGTTTCTTCAACTATCTTTCATTCACCCATTCTTTTTTTTTTCTGTTTTTTCAACTATCTATCATTCACCCATTTTCTTTTTCTGTCTCTTCAACTATCTATCATTCAGCCATTCCTTTTTTTTCTGTTTCTTCAACTATCTATCATTCACCCATTCTTTTTTTTTTCTATCTCTTCAACTATCTATCATTCACCCATTCTTTTTTTTCTGTCTATTCAACTATCTATCATTCACCCATTCTTTTTTTTTCTGTCTCTTCAACTATCTATCATTCACCCATTCCTTTTTTTTTCTGTTTCTTCAACTATCTGTCATTCACCCATTCTTTTTTTTTTCTGTTTCTTCAACTATCTATCATTCACCCATTCTTTTTTTTTCTGTCTCTTCAACTATCTATCATTCACCCATTCTTTTTTTTTCTGTTTCTTCAACTATCTATCATTCATCCATTCTTTTTTTTCTGTTTCTTCAACTATCTATTATTCACCCATTCTTTTTTTTCTGTTTCTTCAACTATCTATCATTCACCCATTCCTTTTTTTTCTGTTTCTTCAACTATCTATCATTCACCCATTCTTTTTTTTTGTCTCTTCAACTATCTATTATTCACCCATTCTTTTTTTTGTCTCTTCAACTATCTATCATTCACCCATTCTTTTTTGTTTCTGTTTCTTCAACTATCTATCATTCACCCTTTCTTTTTTTTTTCTGTCTCTTCAACTATCTATCATTCACCCATTCTTTTTTTTTTCTGTTTCTTCAACTATCTATCATTCACCCATTTTCTTTTTCTGTCTCTTCAACTATCTATCATTCACCCATTCCTTTTTTTTCTGTTTCTTCAACTATCTTTCATTCACCCATTCTTTTTTTTCTGTTTCTTCAGCTATTTATCATTCACCCATTCTTTTTTTTTCTGTCTCTTCAACTATCTATCATTCACCCATTCTTTTTTTTTCTGTATCTTCAACTATCTATCATTCACCCATTCTTTTTTTTTCTGTTTCTTTAAACTATCTTTCATTCACCCATTCTTTTTTTTCTGTCTCTTCAACTATCTATCATTCACCCATTCTTTTTTTTCTGTTTCTTCAACTATTTATCATTCACCCATTCTTTTTTTTTCTGTCTCTTCAACTATCTATCATTCACCCATTCTTTTTTTCTGTTTCTTCAACTATATATCATTTACCCTTTCTTTTTTTTTCTGTTTCTTCAACTATCTATCATTCACCTATCCTGTTTTTGTCTCTTCAACTATCTATCATTCACCCATTCTTTTTTTTTGTATCTTTAACTATCTATCATTCACCCATCCTTTGTTTTTGTCTCTTCAACTATCTATCATTCACCCATTCTTTTTTTTTCTGTTTCTTCAACTATCTATCATTCACCCATCCTTTTTTCTGTCTCTTCAACTATCTATCATTCACCCATCCTTTTTTTTTCTGTCTCTTCAACCATCTATCATTCACCCTTTCTTTTTTTGTGTCTTTAACTATCTATCATTCACCCATTCTTTTTTTTTCTGTTTCTTCAACTATCTATCATTCACCCATTCTTTTTTTTTTCTGACTCTTCAACTATCTATCGTTCACCCATTTTCTTTTTCTGTCTCTTCAACTATCTATCATTCACCCATTCTTTTTTTTCTGTTTCTTCAACTATCTATCATTCACCCATTCTTTTTTTTTCTGTCTCTTCAACTATCTATCATTCACCCATCCTTTTTTTTGTCTCTCCAACTATCTATCATTCACCCATTCCTTTTTTTTCTGTTTCTTCAACTATCATTCACCCATCCTTTTTTTTTGTCTCTTCAACTATCTATCATTCACCCATCATTTTTTTTTGTCTCTTCAACTATGTATCATTCACCCATTCTTTTTTTTTCTGTTTCTTCAACTATCTATCATTCACCCATTCTTTTTTTGTCTCTTGAACTATCTATCATTCACCCATCCTTTTTTTTGTCTCTTCAACTATCTATTATTCACCCATCCTTTTTCTTTTGTCTCTTCAACTATCTATCATTCACCCATCCTTTTTTTTCTGTCTCTTCAACTATCTATCATTTACCCTTTCTTTTTTTTTGTCTCTTTAACTATCTATCTTTCACCCATTCTTTTTTTTTCTGTTTCTTCAACTATCTATCATTCACAAATTCTTTTTTTTCTGACTCTTCAACTATCTATCATTCACCCATTTTCTTTTTCTGTCTCTTCAACTATCTATCATTAACCCATTCCTTTTTTTTTCTGTTTCCTCAACAATCCATCATTCACCCATTCTTTTTTTTTCTGTCTCTTCAACTATCTATCATTTACCCATTCTTTTTTTTTCTGTCTCTTCAAATATCTATCATTCACCCATTCCTTTTTTTCTGTCTCTTCATCTATCATTCACCCTTTCTTTTTTTTCTGTCTCTTAATCTATCATTCACCCTTTCTTTTTTTTCTGTCTCTTCAACTATCTATCATTCACCCATCCTTTTTTTTTGTCTCTCCAACTATCTATCATTCACCCATTCTTTTTTTTTCTGTTTCTTCAACTATCTATCATTCACCTATCCTGTTTTTGTCTCTTCAACTATCTATCATTCACCCATCCTTTTTTTTCTGTCTCTTCAACCATCTATCATTCACCCATTCTTTTTTTTGTCTCTTCAACTATCTATCATTCACCCATTCTTTTTTTTCTGTTTCTTCAACTATCTATCATTCACAAATTCTTTTTTTTCTGACTCTTCAACTATCTATCATTCACCCATTTTCTTTTTCTGTCTCTTCAACTATCTATCATTAACCCATTCCTTTTTTTTTCTGTTTCCTCAACAATCCATCATTCACCCATTCTTTTTTTTTCTGTTTCTTCAACTATCTATCATTCACCCATTCTTTTTTTTTTCTGTTTCTTCAACTATCTGTCATTCACCCATTCTTTTTTTTTTCTGTTTCTTCAACTATCTATCATTCACCCATTCTTTTTTTTTCTGTCTCTTCAACTATCTATCATTCACCCATTCTTTTTTTTTCTGTTTCTTCAACTATCTATCATTCATCCATTCTTTTTTTTCTGTTTCTTCAATTATCTATTATTCACCCATTCTTTTTTTTCTGTTTCTTCAACTATCTATCATTCACCCATTCCTTTTTTTTCTGTTTCTTCAACTATCTATCATTCACCCATTCTTTTTGTTTTGTCTCTTCAACTATCTATTATTCACCCATTCTTTTTTTTGTCTCTTCAACTATCTATCATTCACCCATTCTTTTTTGTTTCTGTTTCTTCAACTATTTATCATTCACCCATTTTCTTTTTCTGTTTCTTCAACTATCTATCATTCACCCATTCTTTTTTTTCTGTCTCTTCAACTATCTATCATTCACCCATTCTTTTTTTTCTGTTTCTTCAACTATTTATCATTCACCCATTCTTTTTTTTTTCTGTCTCTTCAACTATTTATCATTCACCCATTCTTTTTTTTCTGTTTCTTCAACTATCTATCATTTACCCTTTCTTTTTTTTTCTGTTTCTTCAACTATCTATCATTCACCTATCCTGTTTTTGTCTCTTCAACTATCTATCATTCACCCATTCTTTTTTTTTTCTGTTTCTTCAACTATCTATCATTCACCCATCCTTTTTTCTGTCTCTTCAACTATCTATCATTCACCCATCCTTTTTTTTCTGTCTCTTCAACCATCTATCATTCACCCATTCTTTTTTTTGTCTCTTCAACTATCTATCATTCACCCATTTTTTTTTCTGTCTCTTCAACTATCTATCATTCACCCATTCCTTTTTTTTCTGTTTCTTCAACTATTTATCATTCACCCATTCTTTTTTTTTCTGTCTCTTCAACTATCTATCATTCACCCATTCTTTTTTTTTCTGTTTCTTCAACTATCTATCATTTACCCTTTCTTTTTTTTTCTGTTTCTTCAACTATCTATCATTCACCTATCCTGTTTTTGTCTCTTCAACTATCTATCATTCACCCATTCTTTTTTTTTTCTGTTTCTTCAACTATCTATCATTCACCCATCCTTTTTTCTGTCTCTTCAACTATCTATCATTCACCCATCCTTTTTTTCTGTCTCTTCAACCATCTATCATTCACCCATTCTTTTTTTTGTCTCTTCAACTATCTATCATTCACCCATTTTTTTTTTCTGTCTCTTCAACTATCTATCATTCACCCATTCCTTTTTTTTCTGTTTCTTCAACTATTTATCATTCACCCATTCTTTTTTTTTCTGTCTCTTCAACTATCTATCATTCACCCATTCTTTTTTTTCTGTTTCTTCAACTACCTATCATTCACCCATTCTTTTTTTTCTGTTTCTTCAACTATCTATCATTCAGTCATTTTTTTTTTCTGTCTCTTCAACTATCTATTATTCACCCATTCTTTTTTTTCTGTATCTTCAACTATCTATCATTCACCCATTCTTTTTTTTTCTGTTTCTTCAGCTATTTATCATTCACCCATTCTTTTTTTTCTGTCTCTTCAACTATCTATCATTCACCCATTCTTTTTTTTTTCTGTATCTTCAACTATCTATCATTCACCCATTCTTTTTTTTTCTGTTTCTTTAAACTATCTTTCATTCACCCATTCTTTTTTTTTCTGTCTCTTCAACTATCTATCATTCACCCATTCTTTTTTTTTGTTTCTTCAACTATCTATCATTCACCCATTCTTTTTTTTCTGTCTCTTCAACTATCTATCATTCACCCATTCTTTTTTTTCTGTTTCTTCAACTATTTATCATTCACCCATTCTTTTTTTTTCTGTCTCTTCAACTATCTATCATTCACCCATTCTTTTTTTTTGTTTCTTCAACTATCTATCATTAACCCATTCTTTTTTTTCTGTCTCTTCAACTATCTATCATTCACCCATTCTTTTTTTTCTGTTTCTTCAACTATCTATCATTTACCCTTTCTTTTTTTTTCTGTTTCTTCAACTATCTATCATTCACCTATCCTGTTTTTGTCTCTTCAACTATCTATCATTCACCCATTCTTTTTTTTTTCTGTTTCTTCAACTATCTATCATTCACCCATCCTTTTTTCTGTCTCTTCAACTATCTATCATTCACCCATCCTTTTTTTTCTGTCTCTTCAACCATCTATCATTCACCCATTCTTTTTTTTTGTCTCTTCAACTATCTATCATTCACCCATTTTTTTTTTCTGTCTCTTCAACTATCTATCATTCACCCATTCCTTTTTTTTCTGTTTCTTCAACTATTTATCATTCACCCATTCTTTTTTTTTTCTGTCTCTTCAACTATCTATCATTCACCCATTCTTTTTTTTCTGTTTCTTCAACTATCTATCATTTACCCTTTCTTTTTTTTTCTGTTTCTTCGACTATCTATCATTCACCTATCCTGTTTTTGTCTCTTCAACTATCTATCATTCACCCATTCTTTTTTTTGTATCTTCAACTATCTATCATTCACCCATCCTTTTTTTTTGTCTCTTCAATTATCTATCATTCACCCATTCTTTTTTTTTTCTGTTTCTTCAACTATCTATCATTCACCCATCCTTTTTTCTGTCTCTTCAACTATCTATCATTCACCCATCCTTTTTTCTGTCTCTTCAACCATCTATCATTCACCCATTCTTTTTTTTGTCTCTTCAACTATCTATCATTCACCCATTTTTTTTTCTGTCTCTTCAACTATCTATCATTCACCCATTCCTTTTTTTTCTGTTTCTTCAACTATTTATCATTCACCCATTCTTTTTTTTTCTGTCTCTTCAACTATCTATCATTCACCCATTCTTTTTTTTCTGTTTCTTCAACTACCTATCATTCACCCATTCTTTTTTTTTTGTTTCTTCAACTATCTATCATTCACCCATTCTTTTTTTTTCTGTTTCTTCAACTATCTATCATTCAGTCATTTTTTTTTTCTTTCTCTTCAACTATCTATTATTCACCCATTCTTTTTTTTCTGTTTCTTCAACTATCTATCATTTACCCTTTCTTTTTTTTTCTGTTTCTTCAACTATCTATCATTCACCTATCCTGTTTTTGTCTCTTCAACTATCTATCATTCACCCATTCTTTTTTTTTTCTGTTTCTTCAACTATCTATCATTCACCCATCCTTTTTTCTGTCTCTTCAACTATCTATCATTCACCCATCCTTTTTTTTCTGTCTCTTCAACCATCTATCATTCACCCATTCTTTTTTTTGTCTCTTCAACTATCTATCATTTACCCATTTTTTTTTTCTGTCTCTTCAACTATCTATCATTCACCCATTCCGTTTTTTTCTGTTTCTTCAACTATTTATCATTCACCCATTCTTTTTTTTTTCTGTCTCTTCAACTATCTATCATTCACCCATTCTTTTTTTTCTGTTTCTTCAACTACCTATTATTCACCCATTCTTTTTTTTTTGTTTCTTCAACTATCTATCATTCACCCATTCTTTTTTTTTCTGTTTCTTCAACTATCTATCATTCAGTCATTTTTTTTTTCTGTCTCTTCAACTATCTATTATTCACCCATTCTTTTTTTTCTGTATCTTCAACTATCTATCATTCACCCATTCTTTTTTTTTTCTGTTTCTTCAGCTATTTATCATTCACCCATTCTTTTTTTTTCTGTCTCTTCAACTATCTATCATTCACCCATTCTTTTTTTTTCTGTATCTTCAACTATCTATCATTCACCCATTCTTTTTTTTTCTGTTTCTTTAAACTATCTTTCATTCACCCATTCTTTTTTTTCTGTCTCTTCAACTATCTATCATTCACCCATTCTTTTTTTTCTGTTTCTTCAACTATTTATCATTCACCCATTCTTTTTTTTTCTGTCTCTTCAACTATCTATCATTCACCCATTCTTTTTTTTTGTTTCTTCAACTATCTATCATTCACCCATTCTTTTTTTTTCTGTTTCTTCAACTATCTATCATTTACCCTTTCTTTTTTTTTCTGTTTCTTCAACTATCTATCATTCACCTATCCTGTTTTTGTCTCTTCAACTATCTATCATTCACCCATTCTTTTTTTTTGTATCTTTAACTATCTATCATTCACCCATCCTTTGTTTTTGTCTCTTCAACTATCTATCATTCACCCATTCTTTTTTTTTCTGTTTCTTCAACTATCTATCATTCACCCATCCTTTTTTCTGTCTCTTCAACTATCTATCATTCACCCATCCTTTTTTTTTCTGTCTCTTCAACCATCTATCATTCACCCTTTCTTTTTTTGTGTCTTTAACTATCTATCATTCACCCATTCTTTTTTTTTCTGTTTCTTCAACTATCTATCATTCACCCATTCTATTTTTTTTCTAACTCTTCAACTATCTATCGTTCACCCATTTTCTTTTTCTGTCTCTTCAACTATCTATCATTCACCCATTCTTTTTTTTCTGTTTCTTCAACTATCTATCATTCACCCATTCTTTTTTTTTCTGTCTCTTCAACTATCTATCATTCACCCATCCTTTTTTTTGTCTCTCCAACTATCTATCATTCACCCATTCCTTTTTTTTCTGTTTCTTCAACTATCATTCACCCATCCTTTTTTTTTGTCTCTTCAACTATCTATCATTCACCCATCATTTTTTTTGTCTCTTCAACTATGTATCATTCACCCATTCTTTTTTTTTCTGTTTCTTCAACTATCTATCATTCACCCATTCTTTTTTTGTCTCTTGAACTATCTATCATTCACCCATCCTTTTTTTTGTCTCTTCAACTATCTATTATTCACCCATCCTTTTTCTTTTGTCTCTTCAACTATCTATCATTCACCCATCCTTTTTTTTCTGTCTCTTCAACTATCTATCATTTACCCTTTCTTTTTTTTTTGTCTCTTTAACTATCTATCTTTCACCCATTCTTTTTTTTTCTGTTTCTTCAACTATCTATCATTCACAAATTCTTTTTTTTCTGACTCTTCAACTATCTATCATTCACCCATTTTCTTTTTCTGTCTCTTCAACTATCTATCATTAACCCATTCCTTTTTTTTTCTGTTTCCTCAACAATCCATCATTCACCCATTCTTTTTTTTTCTGTCTCTTCAACTATCTATCATTTACCCATTCTTTTTTTTTCTGTCTCTTCAAATATCTATCATTCACCCATTCCTTTTTTTCTGTCTCTTCATCTATCATTCACCCTTTCTTTTTTTTCTGTCTCTTAATCTATCATTCACCCTTTCTTTTTTTTCTGTCTCTTCAACTATCTATCATTCACCCATCCTTTTTTTTTGTCTCTCCAACTATCTATCATTCACCCATTCTTTTTTTTTCTGTTTCTTCAACTATCTATCATTCACCTATCCTGTTTTTGTCTCTTCAACTATCTATCATTCACCCATTCTTTTTTTTTGTATCTTCAACTATCTATCATTCACCCATCATTTTTTTTTTGTCTCTTCAACTATCTATCATTCACCCATTCTTTTTTTTTTCTGTTTCTTCAACTATCTATCATTCACCCATTTTTTTTTCTGTCTCTTCAACTATCTATCATTCACCCATTCCTTTTTTTTTCTGTTTCTTCAACTATTTATCATTCACCCATTCTTTTTTTTTCTGTCTCTTCAACTATCTATCATTCAGCCATTCTTTTTTTTCTGTTTCTTCAACTAACTATCATTCACCCATTCTTTTTTTTTTGTTTCTTCAACTATCTATCATTCACCCATTCTTTTTTTTCTGTTTCTTCAACTATCTATCATTCACAAATTCTTTTTTTTCTGACTCTTCAACTATCTATCATTCACCCATTTTCTTTTTCTGTCTCTTCAACTATCTATCATTAACCCATTCCTTTTTTTTTCTGTTTCCTCAACAATCCATCATTCACCCATTCTTTTTTTTTCTGTTTCTTCAACTATCTATCATTCACCCATTCTTTTTTTTTTCTGTTTCTTCAACTATCTGTCATTCACCCATTCTTTTTTTTTTTCTGTTTCTTCAACTATCTATCATTCACCCATTCTTTTTTTTTCTGTCTCTTCAACTATCTATCATTCACCCATTCTTTTTTTTTCTGTTTCTTCAACTATCTATCATTCATCCATTCTTTTTTTTCTGTTTCTTCAATTATCTATTATTCACCCATTCTTTTTTTTCTGTTTCTTCAACTATCTATCATTCACCCATTCCTTGTTTTTCTGTTTCTTCAACTATCTATCATTCACCCATTCTTTTTGTTTTGTCTCTTCAACTATCTATTATTCACCCATTCTTTTTTTTGTCTCTTCAACTATCTATCATTCACCCATTCTTTTTTGTTTCTGTTTCTTCAACTATTTATCATTCACCCATTTTCTTTTTCTGTTTCTTCAACTATCTATCATTCACCCATTCTTTTTTTTCTGTTTCTTCAACTATTTATCATTCACCCATTCTTTTTTTTTTCTGTCTCTTCAACTATCTATCATTCACCCATTCTTTTTTTTCTGTTTCTTCAACTATTTATCATTCACCCATTCTTTTTTTTTTCTGTCTCTTCAACTATTTATCATTCACCCATTCTTTTTTTTCTGTTTCTTCAACTATCTATCATTTACCCTTTCTTTTTTTTTTCTGTTTCTTCAACTATCTATCATTCACCTATCCTGTTTTTGTCTCTTCAACTATCTATCATTCACCCATTCTTTTTTTTTCTGTTTCTTCAACTATCTATCATTCACCCATCCTTTTTTCTGTCTCTTCAACTATCTATCATTCACCCATCCTTTTTTCTGTCTCTTCAACCATCTATCATTCACCCATTCTTTTTTTTGTCTCTTCAACTATCTATCATTCACCCATTTTTTTTTTGTCTCTTCAACTATCTATCATTCACCCATCCTTTTTTTTCTGTCTCTTCAACTATTTATCATTCACCCATTCTTTTTTTTTTCTGTCTCTTCAACTATCTATCATTCACCCATTCTTTTTTTTTCTGTTTCTTCAACTATCTATCATTTACCCTTTCTTTTTTTTTCTGTTTCTTCAACTATCTATCATTCACCTATCCTGTTTTTGTCTCTTCAACTATCTATCATTCACCCATTCTTTTTTTTTCTGTTTCTTCAACTATCTATCATTCACCCATCCTTTTTTCTGTCTCTTCAACTATCTATCATTCACCCATCCTTTTTTTCTGTCTCTTCAACCATCTATCATTCACCCATTCTTTTTTTTGTCTCTTCAACTATCTATCATTCACCCATTTTTTTTTTCTGTCTCTTTAACTATCTATCATTCACCCATTCCTTTTTTTTCTGTTTCTTCAACTATTTATCATTCACCCATTCTTTTTTTTTTCTGTCTCTTCAACTATCTATCATTCACCCATTCTTTTTTTTCTGTTTCTTCAACTACCTATCATTCACCCATTCTTTTTTTTTTGTTTCTTCAACTATCTATCATTCACCCATTCTTTTTTTTTCTGTTTCTTCAACTATCTATCATTCAGTCATTTTTTTTTTCTGTCTCTTCAACTATCTATTATTCACCCATTCTTTTTTTTCTGTATCTTCAACTATCTATCATTCACCCATTCTTTTTTTTTCTGTTTCTTCAGCTATTTATCATTCACCCATTCTTTTTTTTTCTGTCTCTTCAACTATCTATCATTCACCCATTCTTTTTTTTTCTGTTTCTTTAAACTATCTTTCATTCACCCATTCTTTTTTTTTTTCTGTCTCTTCAACTATCTATCATTCACCCATTCTTTTTTTTTGTTTCTTCAACTATCTATCATTCACCCATTCTTTTTTTTTCTGTCTCTTCAACTATCTATCATTCACCCATTCTTTTTTTTCTGTATCTTCAACTATCTATCATTCACCCATTCTTTTTTTTTCTGTTTCTTCAGCTATTTATCATTCACCCATTCTTTTTTTTTCTGTCTCTTCAACTATCTATCATTCACCCATTCTTTTTTTTTCTGTATCTTCAACTATCTATCATTCACCCATTCTTTTTTTTCTGTTTCTTTAAACTATCTTTCATTCACCCATTCTTTTTTTTTCTGTCTCTTCAACTATCTATCATTCACCCATTCTTTTTTTTTGTTTCTTCAACTATCTATCATTCACCCATTCTTTTTTTTCTGTCTCTTCAACTATCTATCATTCACCCATTCTTTTTTTTCTGTTTCTTCAACTATTTATCATTCACCCATTCTTTTTTTTTCTGTCTCTTCAACTATCTATCATTCACCCATTCTTTTTTTTTGTTTCTTCAACTATCTATCATTAACCCATTCTTTTTTTTCTGTCTCTTCAACTATCTATCATTCACCCATTCTTTTTTTTCTGTTTCTTCAACTATCTATCATTTACCCTTTCTTTTTTTTTCTGTTTCTTCAACTATCTATCATTCACCTATCCTGTTTTTGTCTCTTCAACTATCTATCATTCACCCATTCTTTTTTTTTTCTGTTTCTTCAACTATCTATCATTCACCCATCCTTTTTTCTGTCTCTTCAACTATCTATCATTCACCCATCCTTTTTTTTCTGTCTCTTCAACCATCTATCATTCACCCATTCTTTTTTTTTGTCTCTTCAACTATCTATCATTCACCCATTTTTTTTTTCTGTCTCTTCAACTATCTATCATTCACCCATTCCTTTTTTTTCTGTTTCTTCAACTATTTATCATTCACCCATTCTTTTTTTTTTCTGTCTCTTCAACTATCTATCATTCACCCATTCTTTTTTTTCTGTTTCTTCAACTATCTATCATTTACCCTTTCTTTTTTTTTCTGTTTCTTCGACTATCTATCATTCACCTATCCTGTTTTTGTCTCTTCAACTATCTATCATTCACCCATTCTTTTTTTTTTCTGTTTCTTCAACTATCTATCATTCACCCATCCTTTTTTCTGTCTCTTCAACTATCTATCATTCACCCATCCTTTTTTTCTGTCTCTTCAACCATCTATCATTCACCCATTCTTTTTTTTGTCTCTTCAACTATCTATCATTCACCCATTTTTTTTTTCTGTCTCTTCAACTATCTATCATTCACCCATTCCTTTTTTTTCTGTTTCTTCAACTATTTATCATTCACCCATTCTTTTTTTTTCTGTCTCTTCAACTATCTATCATTCACCCATTCTTTTTTTTCTGTTTCTTCAACTACCTATCATTCACCCATTCTTTTTTTTTTGTTTCTTCAACTATCTATCATTCACCCATTCTTTTTTTTTCTGTTTCTTCAACTATCTATCATTCAGTCATTTTTTTTTTCTGTCTCTTCAACTATCTATTATTCACCCATTCTTTTTTTTCTGTTTCTTCAACTATCTATCATTTACCCTTTCTTTTTTTTTCTGTTTCTTCAACTATCTATCATTCACCTATCCTGTTTTTGTCTCTTCAACTATCTATCATTCACCCATTCTTTTTTTTTTCTGTTTCTTCAACTATCTATCATTCACCCATCCTTTTTTCTGTCTCTTCAACTATCTATCATTCACCCATCCTTTTTTTTCTGTCTCTTCAACCATCTATCATTCACCCATTCTTTTTTTTGTCTCTTCAACTATCTATCATTCACCCATTTTTTTTTTCTGTCTCTTCAACTATCTATCATTCACCCATTCCTTTTTTTTCTGTTTCTTCAACTATTTATCATTCACCCATTCTTTTTTTTTTCTGTCTCTTCAACTATCTATCATTCACCCATTCTTTTTTTTTCTGTTTCTTCAACTACCTATCATTCACCCATTCTTTTTTTTTTGTTTCTTCAACTATCTATAATTCACCCATTCTTTTTTTTTCTGTTTCTTCAACTATCTATCATTCAGTCATTTTTTTTTTCTGTCTCTTCAACTATCTATTATTCACCCATTCTTTTTTTTCTGTATCTTCAACTATCTATCATTCACCCATTCTTTTTTTTCTGTTTCTTCAACTATTTATCATTCACCCATTCTTTTTTTTTCTGTCTCTTCAACTATCTATCATTCACCCATTCTTTTTTTTTGTTTCTTCAACTATCTATCATTCACCCATTCTTTTTTTTTCTGTCTCTTCAACTATCTATCATTCACCCATTCTTTTTTTCTGTTTCTTCAACTATCTATCATTTACCCTTTCTTTTTTTTTTCTGTTTCTTCAACTATCTATCATTCACCTATCCTGTTTTTGTCTCTTCAACTATCTATCATTCACCCATTCTTTTTTTTTGTATCTTTAACTATCTATCATTCACCCATCCTTTTTTTTTGTCTCTTCAACTATCTATCATTCACCCATTCTTTTTTTTTCTGTTTCTTCAACTATCTATCATTCACCCATCCTTTATTCTGTCTCTTCAACTATCTATCATTCACCCATCCTTTTTTTTTCTGTCTCTTCAACCATCTATCATTCACCCTTTCTTTTTTTGTGTCTTTAACTATCTATCATTCACCCATTCTTTTTTTTTCTGTTTCTTCAACTATCTATCATTCACCCATTCTTTTTTTTTCTGACTCTTCAACTATCTATCGTTCACCCATTTTCTTTTTCTGTCTCTTCAACTATCTATCATTCACCCATTCTTTTTTTTCTGTTTCTTCAACTATCTATCATTCACCCATTCTTTTTTTTCTGTCTCTTCAACTATCTATCATTCACCCATCCTTTTTTTTGTCTCTCCAACTATCTATCATTCACCCATTCCTTTTTTTTCTGTTTCTTCAACTATCATTCACCCATCCTTTTTTTTTGTCTCTTCAACTATGTATCATTCACCCATTCATTTTTTTTCTGTTTCTTCAACTATCTATCATTCACCCATTCTTTTTTTGTCTCTTGAACTATCTATCATTCACCCATCCTTTTTTTTGTCTCTTCAACTATCTATTATTCACCCATCCTTTTTCTTTTGTCTCTTCAACTATCTATCATTCACCCATCCTTTTTTTTCTGTCTCTTCAACTATCTATCATTTACCCTTTCTTTTTTTTTGTCTCTTTAACTATCTATCTTTCACCCATTCTTTTTTTTTTCTGTTTCTTCAACTATCTATCATTCACAAATTCTTTTTTTTCTGACTCTTCAACTATCTATCATTCACCCATTTTCTTTTTCTGTCTCTTCAACTATCTATCATTAACCCATTCCTTTTTTTTTCTGTTTCCTCAACAATCCATCATTCACCCATTCTTTTTTTTCTGTCTCTTCAACTATCTATCATTTACCCATTCTTTTTTTTTCTGTCTCTTCAAATATCTATCATTCACCCATTCCTTTTTTTCTGTCTCTTCATCTATCATTCACCCTTTCTTTTTTTTCTGTCTCTTAATCTATCATTCACCCTTTCTTTTTTTTCTGTCTCTTCAACTATCTATCATTCACCCATCCTTTTTTTTGTCTCTCCAACTATCTATCATTCACCCATTCCTTTTTTTTTCTGTTTCTTCAACTATCATTCACCCATCCTTTTTTTTTGTCTCTTCAACTATCTATCATTCACCCATCCTATTTTTTGTCTCTTCAACTATGTATCATTCACCCATTCTTTTTTTTTCTGTTTCTTCAACTATCTATCATTCACCCATTCTTTTTTTTTTCTGTTTCTTCAACTATCTATCATTCACCCATTCTTTTTTTTCTGTCTCTTCAACTATCTATCATTCACCCATTCTTTTTTTTTTTCTGTTTCTTCAACTATCTATCATTCATCCATTCTTTTTTTTTCTGTTTCTTCAACTATCTATTATTCACCCATTCTTTTTTTTCTGTTTCTTCAACTATCTATCATTCACCCATTCCTTTTTTTTTCTGTTTCTTCAACTATCTATCATTCACCCATTCTTTTTTTTTGTCCCTTCAACTATCTATTATTCACCCATTCTTTTTTTTGTCTCTTCAACTATCTATCATTCACCCATTCTTTTTTGTTTCTGTTTCTTCAACTATCTATCATTCACCCTTTCTTTTTTTTTTCTGACTCTTCAACTATCTATCATTCACCCTTTCTTTTTTTTTCTGTTTCTTCAACTATCTATCATTCATCCATTCTTTTTTTTTGTCTCTTCAACTATCTATCATTCACCTATTCTTTTTTTTTCTGTTTCTTCAACTATCTATCATTCACCCATTCTTTTTTTTTCTGTTTCTTCAACTATTTATCATTCACCCTTTCTTTTTTTTTTCTGTCTCTTCAACTATCTATCATTCACCCATTCTTTTTTTTTTCTGTTTCTTCAACTATCTATCATTCACCCATTTTCTTTTTCTGTCTCTTCAACTATCTATCATTCACCCATTCTTTTTTTTTCTGTTTCTTCAACTATCTATCATTCACCCATTCTTTTTTTTTTCTGTTTCTTCAACTATCTATCATTCACCCATTTTCTTTTTCTGTTTCTTCAACTATCTATCATTCACCCATTCCTTTTTTTTCTGTTTCTTCAACTATCTATCATTCACCCATTCTTTTTTTTGTCTCTTCAACTATCTATCATTCACCCATTCTTTTTTGTTTCTGTTTCTTCAACTATCTATCATTCACCCTTTCTTTTTTTTTCTGACTCTTCAACTATCTATCATTCACCCTTTCTTTTCTTTTTCTGTTTCTTCAACTATCTATCATTCACCCATTCTTTTTTTTTCTGTCTCTTCAACTATCTATCATTCACCTATTCTTTTTTTTTCTGTCTCTTCAACTATCTATCATTCACCCATTCTTTTTTTTTCTGTTTCTTCAACTATTTATCATTCACCCTTTCTTTTTTTTTTCTGTCTCTTCAACTATCTATCATTCACCCATTCTTTTTTTTTCTGTCTCTTCAACTATCTATCATTCACCCATTCTTTTTTTTTCTGTTTCTTCAACTATCTATCATTCACCCATTTTCTTTTTCTGTCTCTTCAACTATCTATCATTCACCCATTTTCTTTTTCTGTCTCTTCAACTATCTATCATTCACCCATTCCTTTTTTTTCTGTTTCTTCAACTATCTTTCATTCACCCATTCTTTTTTTTTTCTGTTTTTTCAACTATCTATCATTCACCCATTTTCTTTTTCTGTCTCTTCAACTATCTATCATTCAGCCATTCCTTTTTTTTCTGTTTCTTCAACTATCTATCATTCACCCATTCTTTTTTTTTCTATCTCTTCAACTATCTATCATTCACCCATTCTTTTTTTTCTGTCTATTCAACTATCTATCATTCACCCATTCTTTTTTTTTCTGTCTCTTCAACTATCTATCATTCACCCATTCCTTTTTTTTTCTGTCTCTTCAACTATCTATCATTCACCCATCCTTTTTTTTCTGTTTCTTTAACTATCTATCATTCACCCATTCTTTTTTTTTCTGTTTCTTCAACTATCTATCATTCACCCATTCTTTTTTTTCTTATGTACGTCTATTTATTCACTAAGTCCCACTGAATGGTGTTTAGAATAGACCAATTTTAATTTTGGATTGTATTTTTAATTATAAAAAACAGTCAAACCAGAGTTTGTCTGTCTAACCAATTTGGTAGTCATTACAACGTGTATATCAACTTTGTCCTTCTAGCCAATTTGGTAGTCATTACAACGTTTATATCAACTATGTCCGTCAAGCCAATTTGGTAGTCATTACAACGTTTATATCAACTCTGTCTGTCTAGCCAAGTTGGTAGTCATTACAACGTATATATCAACTCTGTCTAGCCAATTTGGTAGTCATTACAACGTTTATATCAACTCAATCCGTCTAGCCAATTCGGTAGTCATTACAACGTTTATATCAACTCTGTCTGGTAAAAAGTTTCTACAACTTATTTCTCCCACAGCCATTCTCTGATTAAATTGAATTTCTAAACAATTATCTGTTGTACGTAACAAAGTGAGGTTCGGTGGCTGAGCGGCAAAGCGCTTGGGTTCCGACCGGGGTCCGGGGTTCGTATCCTGGTGAAGACTGGGATTTTAAATTTCGGGATATTGGGGCGCCTCTGAGTCTAACCAGCTCTAATTGGTACCTGAGTCTTACCTGACATTAGTTTAGGAAAGTAAAGGCGATTGGTTGTTGTGCTGGCCACATGGCACACTTGTTTACCGTTAGCCACAGAAACAGATGATCTATAGACCAAAAGGTCTGAAAGGGGAACTTTTGAAACTTTACCTAACAAAACATGAATCAATTATAAAACCAACTTATTTGTCTATTGTTAATTAATGATTTTGTTTGATATCGAATAAGAGAAATAACTTCTACATTTGTTGAGAGATATCATTGTAATTGCGGAGTTATTTCCCTTAGATAAGCCTTGTTTATTTGAAAAGGGTTATTTTCATTTTGCTTGCTTTGTGTGTGTATGCTGTTGTTTTTTTTTGTCTAAAGATATACATGAACTGTCAAATGTCTTATAATTTCGTTAGAGCTATTTTGAAATCTATGTCCTCCTAGGTTCCAGGTTACTTTATGAAGTCTTTGACACCACTACATCATTCTCTTATTTCTCCTCAGAATGTGCTGCTTTTGAGTTTGGTCCAGACTGTTCTGGAGATTGTCTCAAACAATGCTGGGGAGACTGCGATGATAGAAAGAAAGGAACCTGCCACGGTAAGGACCAAAACAAAAAAGTCTTCAAGATACACCCACTCTATTTGGTTCGCTATTGGACTAAAGTGTTTCAAAAAAGGATACACTTTTGTTTTTAAAATCTTACTTTGTGTATGCATTGTTGTGTTGGTGATGTGTGAATAAGATTGACCCAACAGAGCCACCAACGAGTTTTTTAGTAACATAAACTCCCTATATTTTTTTTCTTCTAGGTGAAAAATGGACATACTTAGTTATGATCGGAGGCCCTAGTGTGGTTGTCATTGGTTTTATGGCCCTATATTGTCAGTAAGTACTTTAGTCTTTAGTCCGCATTTTGATACTTCTATATATTAAATTGCTGTTTCCGATTTCTTGTTATTCTACATCATCTGTCACTTGAATTTCGTCATGGGGGGCTGTGACAGTTGGCCTAACCAATCGTTTTCTTTTACTTTTTTGTAGCTAACTCGTTAAGTTCGTGTAATTTGCATTTAGCGTTGAAAGGCCTGTCACTATTTCACTTTTGTATTGATCGGTTGGCTATGAAAGGTGAAACATAAGAAGCTTAATAATTAGACTTGGCTGGATACTAAATGTTACAATGTAATAGATTATAGATCTATTGATGACATGGCTCTCGCACTGAGGCATTCGTTTTTTTTTATATCGTACACCTTAATAGTATTGTAATAAACCTGGTGGTGACACAGATTGGGGCAGTGTTGTGTGTCGACAGCCGACGCTAATCGCCCCAGACCAGTGTTAGACGAGTGGTCAACCGTGACGAATTGCGGCGGTCAGCCACGACGGTTCTGTGTGGTAAATAGAGCACAGGAGTGTCACGAGAGATGTAGTCATATGATCAACCAGAATGGTCGATAGACGTTCCGCCGGTTCTAGAAGGCCATTAGGGACCCTATATATAGAGCGGAGGTGTCACAGTCAAGACGGTACAGTACAACGGCGGAATTCAGTGACTGATTTTTTGCTTTCATTTTGTTTATTTTAGGTGAGATTTTAATACTAAATCATCACTTACCACAGCAGAGCCGATGGAGTTTTGAGTTAAAAACCCTCTACCAGGAGGTTTTGAGTTTAAAACCCCCTACCAGAGGGTTTTGAGTCAAAAAAACTATCAGGGGGTTTCGAGATAAAAATCCCTCTACCAGGGGCCTACCAGGGATTTTGAGTTTAAAACCCCCTTCCAGGAATTTTGCAGTTAAATCCCCCTCTTCTATAAACAAAACTAAAAAAATGCAAACGAAAATCCACAAATTCCAAGAAAACAGCTAAGGAAGATTTTGACTTTAAAACCGCCTCCAAAAATTACGATAAACCCCCTCTCAATATATAAAAAAGGAAACTACACACTCAAAACTCAAGAGGTTTTTTTTAAGTTTAAAACCCCTCAATAGATGATTTTGACGATAAAACTTTCCTTTTCGATATAAAATCTAAAGCGAAATACAGGTATGTAATTCCAATAGCGTAGTCAAGAGAGGTTACAAAATTCTACCAGTGGCTGTGCTCCATTAATAAAGTGTGAATAGTCATCTGCCGAAATTGAAAAACACTAAATGTGGCTTATCAAAGATGGCTAAGACAGATATTAAGAGTCAGTTATAGAGATCGGGTCTAAATCAAAGAAATCATATGCCGAACTGGGAGTCGAACCCTTAGTAAGGTTGTGACAGAGCGGGACATGTTCTCCGACAAAATGAATACGCATAATAAGAGTTGCGGAAACAGCTTGCCGGAAAATGCGCCGAACGGCGCGAGAGGGTCTAAGTCAGTGAAAATAGCACATTAGGTTTTTTAAATAAAACTTTTTAACAGCAAGATAATGCACTGTAGATACCTCAGAATATGCATTTTACTGGCTTTCAATACCAGAAATAGTGCTGCAAGCTCCCCCAGACCCCCTTGCTAGCAAGGGTAGGAGTCTACAAGTTTTCCACTAATGCCAGGAAGAACCTATTCTAGGGCACAATAAGCGTCTTCCGAAAGGGTCAGAATGTAATAAAGATTTATTATGTTAAACACACACACACACACATATATATTTTTTTTTCCGCGGGGGAGTGGCGAAATCCCACCCACCCACCCCCCCACCCGAAAAAAAAATCCTGGCTACGCCCATGATTGGCTGTAATTTATTAAACATTAAAACCATTACGTTATTTTGGTGCCCTGAGTTGTCAAGCTCTTTAAGTTAATGCTGTCGTGCGGTGCAGTTTGCAGAGAGCCTGGATAGGGAGATTCGTCGCATTATAGTGAGAAAATATACCGATCCGTCACATGAATAAGCTGGAACAGAGTGGGTGTAAGAGCAGACATGCTGAAGGCGCTTTACGAGAGCGCAGTGCGCTTTCAGCTGAACTAGTCTAACTATCCAGGTCTATGCATCGCAAACGTATCTAGCGTGCTTGGATGCTGTTCCGATTCGAGCCATCAGACTGATTAGCGCAAAGTTCAAGAACGGCACCGATATCCGCCTATGAGTTTATGGTGAACGTGCCGCCGTTGACATTGCGCAGAGAGCGAGCTATTTTAATTTATCTCGAGAGGTATAGGCGGCTGGAGGAGAGCTGCCTTCCTCAGAAGTCTGGTCAACAACTGGGAGAGTAAGAGATGTCTCAAGAAACGCGTATGGCGCGAGGGCTAGTTAGAGAGATAAACATGCCGGTAGAGCGGATCGCTCTATCTCCGCCCGGTGATTTCACTCTGAAAAAGGCCTTCGGCATTCCAACGCTATGGAAGTGCCTACTCGACAGAAGATAAGCAGGCTAGATAAGCAGGCTAAGTGAAACATCCCAGCAGAAGTGGCCAGTATCTACGAGGAGATTGTAAGCAGTTGATCGAGGGAACTAAGAGGGCTGTTACGATTTCCTAGGGACGAGCTGATGGGCCCTTGCTGTGTTAAAGACAGTCTTGAAGCGGAGTTGGAAGAGACGATCTGTGATGGAACTGCGTCAGCAGTGGACGTGGCCATATTTACGGATTCGCTGTCCGCACTAGAGGGCCTCGAAGGGCAGAATGCATGGCACGGTTAGCTTAAGGAGTTCATTGGGGATAGTGGAACGATTCCGTCTGCGGTACATAGCTTTATACAGTGGATGTCCGCCAATTGTGGTCTGGTCGGCCACAAGCGCGACGACATTTTAGCGAAAAATGTTGTTTATACGGCACTCGTCAATAATCTGCTGTATGCGAAGTTTGCGGACCCTGACCGACAATCATTTGCTAGCACTTTAGTATGAAGGCTGTCATACTTCAGAACAGGGGCGTGATGTTTGGAGGCGGATGTGTAGACCAGACTGAAATTATGCGTGGCGCAAACTTAAGCGTGAGGAACAGACCGACCTAGTCCAGTCCCGTGTCAGCAATTGCCCAAAATGGGCTTACTTTGGGCGGTATTTTTCTGAGCGGTTTTTTGAGCACTAAGTCACACGAAGTCACCACTGCAAAGGGGACGAGAAACAGTAGATCCCATTCTTTATAAATGTCGCGTTCTGCAAGAGGGGCGAAGGGGACAGCGAGAACAGAGAGAGAGAGAGAGAGAACTATTCGTCAACACCTGTACAACACTGGTTTGATTCTTGTGTGAAGCGTGAAGCATCATTTGTTGCAAGTATGTACAAATGTACAGTGTAACTCGTAGAGGCCTTCAAATAAACAAAAAATGTTCTATCTTTAGAACACCTGTTGTGATAAAAATACAAATCAATTGAATCACAAAGTTGGCATATTAAGAAATTGATTCTGTTTGTGTGTGTGTGTGTGTGTATGTGTGCTGTGGGGTACCGAAGGGCAGACGCCTAGGGACACTGAGGTTGCCAAAATGGGTGACAAAATAAAACATAAAATATCTTATATTTCTGTCACTACGTTCGTTTACATGTTTGCATTGTTATATGGGTTTTCTAGTGCTTACTCTGACAGTTCTTAGGCAAATTTGATTTGTATTAACCATTAGGAGATAAAGGGGGGGGGGTTGAAAGGTTATGTAACCCTGTGTGCCAGGTACTCTGATCCCCCACCGTGTGTGCGCATGCGAGTGTGTAAGATTGATTGCTTACAAAACCTTGTATTCCTTTGTCTGACTTGTAAAAACATGAAGAAAGTCTACTTTGATACTCCACTGTTATTGATTGCTTACAATCGACAAAACAATAATACAACTTTTTTAAACAGCAACCATCAGCAGTCTATTTAATTTTCCCATCACCTGCTGGTATGGTAATACTTCACTCGCACAAAGACTAAATAGGCTAATTAAAAAAGCATCGTATATCACTCGAACACAGCTACCATCTCTTGAAGGGCTTTTCCATGAAAGATGCCTTTCCCAAAACAATTACGATTCTTAAAGATAACCTGCACCCATTAAACCACTGTTACACGAGATCTGAATGAAGTGGTCATCTCCTTTCCATTAGATTTAAAACACAAAGATTTAAAAACTCCTTCATCCCACTGTCGGTCAGAGTATTACAAGATCATCTGTCATCATAGAGAAGTACATAGAAGTCTAATTCCTAAAGCGCTGGTTATGAGTGCCTATGTGGTTCGTGTGTGAATGTATTTGCATCTATAATGTAATTGTTACAGCAGTTACGCTGAGGTTGTCAATAGTAGTCCAACTGAATTTCCATTTGATTGGATCAATAAAAAATTATCTTATTTTATCTTATCTATCTTATCTTGCGAAACCTTGTCTGACTTGTAAGAAACATGAAGAAGATGTATTCTGATATCTCACTGTGTTTGATTGCTTACAAAACCTTGTATTCCTTTGTCTGACTTGTAGAAACATGAAGAAGATGTACTCTGATATCTCACTGTGTTTGATTGCTTACAAAACCTTGTATTCCTTTGTCTGACTTGTAGAAACATGAAGAAGATGTACTCTGATATCTCACTGTGTTTGATTGCTTAAAAAACCTTGTATTTCTTTGTCTGTCTAGTAGAAACATGAAGAAGATGTACTCTGATATCTCACTGTGTTTGATTGCTTACAAAACCTTGTATTCCTTTGTCTGTCTAGTAGAAACATGAAGAAGATGTACTCTGATATCTCACTGTGTTTGATTGCTTACAAAACCTTGTATTCCTTTGTCTGTCTAGTAGAAACATGAAGAAGATGTACTCTGATATCTCACTGTGTTTGATTGCTTACAAAACCTTGTATTCCTTTGTCTGTCTAGTAGAAACATGAAGAAGATGTACTCTGATATCTCACTGTGTTTGATTGCTTACAAAACCTTGTATTTCTTTGTCTGTCTAGTAGAAACATAAAGAAGATGTACTCTGATATCTCACTGTGTTTGATTGCTTACAAAACCTTGTATTCCTTTGTCTGACTTGTAGAAACATGAAGAAGATGTACTCTGATATCTCACTGTGTTTGATTGCTTACAAAACCTTGTATTTCTTTGTCTGTCTAGTAGAAACATGAAGAAGATGTATTCTGATATCTCACTGTGTTTGATTGCTTACAAAACCTTGTATTCCTTTGTCTGACTTGTAGAAACATGAAGAAGATGTACTCTGATATCTCACTGTGTTTGATTGCTTACAAAACCTTGTATTCCTTTGTCTGACTTGTAGAAACATGAAGAAGATGTACTCTGATATCTCACTGTGTTTGATTGCTTAAAAAACCTTGTATTTCTTTGTCTGTCTAGTAGAAACATGAAGAAGATGTACTCTGATATCTCACTGTGTTTGATTGCTTACAAAACCTTGTATTCCTTTGTCTGTCTAGTAGAAACATGAAGAAGATGTACTCTGATATCTCACTGTGTTTGATTGCTTACAAAACCTTGTATTCCTTTGTCTGTCTAGTAGAAACATGAAGAAGATGTACTCTGATATCTCACTGTGTTTGATTGCTTACAAAACCTTGTATTCCTTTGTCTGTCTAGTAGAAACATGAAGAAGATGTACTCTGATATCTCACTGTGTTTGATTGCTTACAAAACCTTGTATTTCTTTGTCTGTCTAGTAGAAACATAAAGAAGATGTACTCTGATATCTCACTGTGTTTGATTGCTTACAAAACCTTGTATTCCTTTGTCTGACTTGTAGAAACATGAAGAAGATGTACTCTGATATCTCACTGTGTTTGATTGCTTACAAAACCTTGTATTTCTTTGTCTGTCTAGTAGAAACATGAAGAAGATGTACTCTGATATCTCACTGTGTTTGATTGCTTACAAAACCTTGTATTCCTTTGTCTGTCTAGTAGAAACATAAAGAAGATGTACTCTGATATCTCACTGTGTTTGATTGCTTACAAAACCTTGTATTTCTTTGTCTGTCTAGTAGAAACATGAAGAAGATGTACTCTGATATCTCACTGTGTTTGATTGCTTACAAAACCTTGTATTCCTTTGTCTGTCTAGTAGAAACATGAAGAAGATGTACTCTGATATCTCACTGTGTTTGATTGCTTACAAAACCTTGTATTCCTTTGTCTGTCTAGTAGAAACATGAAGAAGATGTACTCTGATATCTCACTGTGTTTGATTGCTTACAAAACCTTGTATTCCTTTGTCTGTCTAGTAGAAACATGAAGAAGATGTACTCTGATACCTCACTGTGTTTGATTGCTTACAAAACCTTGTATTCCTTTGTCTGTCTAGTAGAAACATAAAGAAGATGTACTCTGATATCTCACTGTGTTTGATTGCTTACAAAACCTTGTATTCCTTTGTCTGACTTGTAGAAACATGAAGAAGATGTACTCTGATATCTCACTGTGTTTGATTGCTTACAAAACCTCGTATTTCTTTGTCTGTCTAGTAGAAACATGAAGAAGATGTACTCTGATATCTCACTGTGTTTGATTGCTTACAAAACCTTGTATTCCTTTGTCTGTCTAGTAGAAACATGAAGAAGATGTACTCTGATATCTCACTGTGTTTGATTGCTTACAAAACCTTGTATTCCTTTGTCTGTCTAGTAGAAACATAAAGAAGATGTACTCTGATATCTCACTGTGTTTGATTGCTTACAAAACCTTGTATTTCTTTGTCTGTCTAGTAGAAACATGAAGAAGATGTACTCTGATATCTCACTGTGTTTGATTGCTTACAAAACCTTGTATTCCTTTGTCTGTCTAGTAGAAACATGAAGAAGATGTACTCTGATATCTCACTGTGTTTGATTGCTTACAAAACCTTGTATTTTTTTGTCTGTCTAGTAGAAACATGAAGAAGATGTACTCTGATATCTCACTGTGTTTGATTGCTTACAAAACCTTGTATTTCTTTGTCTGTCTAGTAGAAACATGAAGAAGATGTACTCTGATATCTCACTGTGTTTGATTGCTTACAAAACCTTGTATTCCTTTGTCTGTCTAGTAGAAACATGAAGAAGATGTACTCTGATATCTCACTGTGTTTGATTGCTAACAAAACCTTGTATTCCTTTGTCTGTCTAGTAGAAACATGAAGAAGATGTACTCTGATATCTCACTGTGTTTGATTGCTTACAAAACCTTGTATTCCTTTGTCTGTCTAGTAGAAACATGAAGAAGATGTACTCTGATATCTCACTGTGTTTGATTGCTTACAAAACCTTGTATTCCTTTGTCTGTCTAGTAGAAACATGAAGAAGATGTACTCTGATATCTCACTGTGTTTGATTGCTTACAAAACCTTGTATTCCTTTGTCTGTATAGTAGAAACATGAAGAAGATGTACTCTGATATCTCACTGTGTTTGATTGCTTTCAAAACCTTGTATTCCTTTGTCTGTCTAGTAGAAACATGAAGAAGATGTACTCTGATATCTCACTGTGTTTGATTGCTTACAAAACCTTGTATTCCTTTGTCTGACTTGTAGAAACATGAAGAAGATGTACTCTGATATCTCACTGTGTTTGATTGCTTACAAAACCTTGTATTCCTATGTCTGTCTAGTAGAAACATGAAGAAGATGTACTCTGATATCTCACTGTGTTTGATTGCTTACAAAACCTTGTATTCCTTTGTCTGTCTAGTAGAAACATGAAGAAGGGGACTGAAGAAGAAGGCGGGGACAAAGCCATACATGATGTTGAAAAAAAGCGACCAAAAAGTCACTCCGTGAACAGTGTACTGTCAGATGCCACTACCGACTCCTCTAAATCTTGACTTTTTACCATTAAGCGATGCTGCTTACATAGATATTCCCCTGAACTAAGACAGCTACTTTTATTTGGTTTGAATATTTTTGGTTTACATTTTTGTCGATATAAAATACAAAAAAAAAATGTCTCTGTATTTCATTGTTTCAATAAAAATGTATAATAGACAGTCTGGTTGTTGCTTCTTAGCTTCTTTCATTACGTTTGAAATGAAATAGCTTCGCAAACCTTTTTTTTCACTATTGAAATATTGGTTCTTTAAGTTTGTTACTGCCTGTAGTTGTAGTGCATATAAGAATTCCATTACCTAATAATTGATTACAATGCCATCAGCCTCATTTGACAATCAGTCCAACTCTAGGCATAGAAATGTGGCTCAGATAGTGGGGACCGTGGAAACATTATCATTGATAGGAAGGAGAGGGGCACAGGCAAGAAACTGACGCCTAAACCAGTAAGTTTCGTCAGGAGTGGCACGGTAGCTTTGGGTGGCTACCCACATGTATGAGAAGAAAACTTGAATCACCTCTGCTGCTTGGTGGCTATATCCAATACTGGGCAATCCGGGCGCATGGACTAGAAAGCATGGTCGAAGGCCGAGCACACCGGAAACCCACGCCATTTTCCTATGTTTTACCAAGCTAACCGTGCAGGACTCGCCATTACTGTAACGGTCCCTTGAGGAACGGCGCATGGATTATCGACAGGGACGTGGAAGCTCTTTCAACTCCGCACCGTGCAATGGGAAAACTGTCGCATTCCATTGGACACTCCCACAGTAGTTTTGTTTTGCTATTCATTTAGTCTAATCACTTCCTCTAGCGATAGCTTCCACCAGAGTGCCACGTTGAGGCAGAATAGCGTACTCGGGCCTGGCAGAACATGAAACAGCTCTGATCCCAAACTGACGATCCTTTGGACAGATGAGTGAAGAACTGCTGGCAGGACTAGAGCCTTTCGACACTAAGTAAATCCCGGACGTTCATCTGATTTCCACGAGATAAATCATAGTTCATCCGTGACAGAAGAATAAATTACAACAATCACATCCTTTGTGGTCTGGCTTACTATATGCATTCTTTCATTAATCTTAAATATGGTCTGCGGGTTAAAAGACGATGTTTAAAGATTAGTGGTCATTATTTGCATGTCTCAGACTAATAATATGGGAATTTTTTTTTCTTTTTGGGTGTTTTATGACTCACTTATCATTAATCCTTATACGTGCCGTGGAAGAAAAAAAATAAAAACATTTAACCTGTTATTATATTCCGTGTCCCTAGGACAACTAAGCACCTTTTATGATCAAAACCGCAGCGTTTATAGTGAAAGAAAACGTTTTTTTTATTTGCAATTTGGATCCACCAAGTATTTTTTAAATCCGACATTATCAAAAGTATATTTTTATGCGTTATTCTCATTAATAATAATAGCACTCGATTACCTTAGTCGGTATAGTATCAGATTTTAGATATGAGAGTTGATGGTTCGAGTCTTTGATCGCGACTAATTATATATATCTACTAGCCGGGCATTACCCGCGGCCTGCGGGTCTAAGTTTGTGTTTACTAATCTAGTGGATTGGATTTAGATGTATGTTAAACTTAGCTAATGATCCTTTCAAGTTTTTTCTCTTTCGCTACGAAAATTAAATTAGTTTTGCGAAAATGGGTTTACTCGAAGCCGATACATTCATATCTATTAAAAACAAAAAGAGCGATAGCTTTGTTTAATAAATGAATCTAGGCCTATCTCAACTCGGCTTCGCAGCTTTCGTAAACGAATGTAGCCTATTAAAAATGCTTTAGAAAACCAAATTTGAATGTTAATTTGATCATAATATGAAATGAATGGACTATATTTAGTATGTTCATGTGTTAAGGTATAAAACTATCTGTGCGAAGAGAAGCTTTATCATCCTAGAGTTTTAGACCTAGGGATGGAAAGAAACATTACGGTATTGTCTAATGAAAGAATGTTCGTCAGGTAATCTGTAATCACAAATATAAGGAACTAATTTATGTAAAAAATGGTTTTCAAACACAAATTTGAAGGTTAATTTGATTATATAATGAAATCAATGGACCTTCCATTGTATTTTCATGTGTCAAAGTAAAAAACTATATACGCAAAGTGTATTTCTTAAAATTAGATCTATCTAGGTCTAAATTCTTTCGATCTTTTCTCATGTCAACATTGTAAACATGGCCTAGATCGATAAAATACTATAGCTTTAATAGAGTCGGACTTTATTTTTTTAGGGTCTTAAGTTTGTTTTAGGGCTACAATACATACACTACGGTCTAAGTTGGTACCCAAGAAACATTCCTGCCAAGTTTTATCAAGATTGGTCAAGCAGTTTTGATGTCTATAAGTCACATACATACACCTCACATTCTACTTTTTAGTATAGATATAGATATATATATAAATAAATAAATATATATATATATATATATATATATATATATATATATATATATATATATATATATTTATATATATATATATATATATTGTAATAACTTTAGTGAGGCAACTCAACGAGGCACATATATCTTTATTTACACGGATTTTTTTAATTGCGAATACTTATAATTAAAAGTACAGAATTCTAATGACGGGAGTACGCCGACCAAGCTTTTGTTTGAGCATTTGCAGAATGTAATAGGAGACAAGAAAATACTTTTTTTTAAAAATACATGAAACTTATACTTGTATCAGGAAGTCTGGATCAGTCATGTAATTACATGTGTACTAGATCTAGAGTCCTAGACTAACAACTGAAAAGAGCATTTATAAAATATATAAAAAGGGGAACGACCCTAATTCGAACTCATGGCTCAAGCTTTCTCAGGCTTCTCAAGCTTTCTCAGGCTTCTCAAGCTTTCTCAGGCTTCTCAAGCTTTCTCAGGCTTCTCAAGCTTTCTAAGGCTTCTCAAGCTTTCTCAGGCTTCTCAAGCTTTCTCAGGCTTCTCAAGCTTTCTCAGGCTTCTCAAGCTTTCTCAGGCTTCTCAAGCTTTCTCAGGCTTCTCAAGCTTTCTCAGGCTTCTCAAGCTTTCTCAGGCTTCTCAAGCTTTCTCAGGCTTCTCAAGCTTTCTCAGGCTTCTCAAGCTTTCTCAGGCTTCTCAAGCTTTCTCAGGCTTCTCAAACCTTTTCAGGTTTCTCAAACCAACACGGTAACCGCTTTATTAGTGGAGATCTTTTGAGATGAGTAATCGTCAGATTAACTAGTCCGGACACTCCAAAGTTTACCAATGTTGCGACAAGAGACGCCCTAGTTTGATCAAAGATAGATACTATAACACACATTTGTAACACACGCATCATCATACCTAACCCTTTAACGGGGTCACCTCATTTCAAAATCATTGTAATATTTTGACATTTTAAACATTGGTGAAAAGGGAGAATGAGATTTGCAAGTCCTCTCTTTGTCTTCCAAATGTGGCCATCGTTACATCTATTAATAGTCTAGAAGAATGAGACCATAACGAAAAATGCTGCCCAGGACCTTCACTTACTAAGCCCGTTACTTTATATTTTGTCTTGCGCTATTTTGTCGGAAAATTTCGCGCTATTTTGTCGGCGTTATTTTGTCCGCGCTATTTTGTTGACGCTATTTTGTACGCGCTATTTTGTCGGGTCACCGCTTCTACCACCACTTTAGTCAATGACAATTTCTTCCCTTTTTTTAAGAAACCAAACATATAAATGTATTACCAATAGTTAATGAACTAATTGTTTTTTTTTTAATTGATTCTTGTGTTGTCAGATAAAAGAAATAATTGTGCAAAATTTCCGCTTGATCCGAGTTTGGGTGTGGGATAAATCACGTTTACAAACTTTTTACCAGACAGAGACAGAGTGAGTTGATATAAGCTTTGTAAAAAAAGGGCGTGGACCACACAAATGTCAAAGAGCGTATGAAACATTTCGGATAAGAACTGAATATCAGAAGAACAGTCAGATAGTTCAAATAACACTAGACCCTATTCGTTAAGGAGGAGGGGTGAAGTAAATTGAAGGGCTGGCCAAATTCAACGTTACAAATACTAGAATGAACTGGTCAAAGCTCAACAACAACAACAACAACAACAACAAAATGACATTCAATGGATCCCAGCTCATATAGAACTAGAAGGAAATGAGAAGGCTGACACACTTGCCAAGAGAGTGGGAGAACTAACACACTAATAAACTCTGCACTCTATCCAGAAGAATTGAAGAAATTAATCGTAAATATAATAAATGAGAAATGGACGAGCTCTCATCCAAATCACAAGAAAGATGACGCTTACTATAAGCTATCCTGACAAGATCAACGTCTGATCTTTCGACTCAGGACCGGACACAACAGAATGCGACAACACATGTACCGGAAACTCAAAATTGGAACCAGTGAAATCTGCCCATGTGGAGTATCACCAGAGAATGCAGACCACGTCCTCCAAAACTGCTCTCTATACCAAGAGGCCCGTATAAGACATTGGCCCCAAATGACCCCAATAGAAAGGAAACTATATGGAGAGCTCCCTGATTTGGAAACCACTGCGCAGTTCATCTCATGTATTGGTCTACTCATCTGAACACTTCAACATAACAATGAGAACGAAGAAGAAGAAGAAGAAAAAAAAACTGGTCAAAAGAATGTATAGGAGAGAGTTTCATTTTATATCATTATGTTATAAGTAAGAAAAATGGAAGGGGGGATCCATGGCAAAATAATCAATAGAAAGCCTGAGAACAAATCAACGGGCGAAGTTAGTGGGCAATGCTAGTTTCTCATATTTAAATGTCAATATTGAAGTCAAAGATATGTCGACGAAAATATGATACACTCTGTGAAGCATCTAATAGATGCATTCGTAAGGTCTTAGTAGTTTTAGGTGCGTAATTATAAGTTCTTGTTGTTTTTTTTATATAATTCTATGTCCGGTCCGATTGATTGTATACATCTTTCACTAGAGGTGCACTAATGGTTGTTAAATGCGGAAATAGAAGTCATGCTAGATGTAAAGGGAGATTGCTGTTGTGTTGAGAAACATCGAACTTCAAAAGTATGAGAAGGATTGACTTGACGTTATTACCTATCACATGCTGTGTATTTGTCTATTGTTATCCCGTTCAGAGCAAAGGTAACAGGTTTTATAGTTACACAATTTTTTTATGTCTTTAATTTTATTTATACATCTAGCATCTAGATCCACTAGTGAAGTCTAAAAGTAAACAAAATGTCGAATTTGTAGACAACAAATTATTGAAAAAACTGAACATTCTAGAGATCATGAAAAAGGCTTATCTTATCTTTTTCTCTTATAAAATAAAGACGTTACTTCAAAAAAGAAGATAATTACGTTCTACGCGTCATGCATCTAGTCATGCATCTTAACGAATGACTTATATTCTGCCAAGTCATTGGTTTTTCTCGCTGGCTCAGGCAACCCATTCCATGCTCTAGTAGCGCTAGGGAAGAAGGAGTATTTGTACAAATTCGTCCTAACATATGGAACGAGAAATGTGCCTTTACCTTTGTGTTTTGACTTCGACTCGCGTAACTACGCATACATTATTTATCACATAGCTATGACTTACATATTTCGCTACAAGCAATGCAGACAAAGCCATTTAAGTTCTTTTTTTCTTTCTTTTTTGTTGTCTTCAGCGTTAGCTTTCTTATTTAATCTCGAATGCGCGGTTCAATACCATTGTAAGAATTCTCAGGTTGTCTCTTTTTCAAAACTCATATTCTATCAGGTGTTCTTTCTGAGCTGGTTTTTCATGTGTTTCGGAAGGGGATGAGGGCCTCCTTGAGCTTACTAAGTATGAGGGGGTACCTCTTAGAGCCACAACAGAATTCAGAACTTTTGAGTGCGAGGGGGGGTTGCGAATTTTTTCCTCACCATAACCTTCATAATCCTATTTATAAACACACACACACACACTCATATATATGTGTGCGTGTGAATTTAAAACAGTGTGTCTCAAAGTTTGGCGGCAAAGACTTCCCCTCCTCCTCGTTTAGATTTCGTTTCTCCTCCCACTTCCCATTCTCGGCTCAACTTGAAATAGTTCACATAATTATTTATAATAGATAAAAATATAAGGATCAATTTAAAAAAAAAACAATTAGTTAATCATTTAGTACTAATTAATTAATTTTTGTTTTCTATATAGCAGAAAGGGGGGTAAACACCATAATTTTCATATTAACAGCAGTAATTAGCGGTTCCTTCCCTTAGATAAGCTTTGTTTTTTTATACAGTTTTTTTTTTCTATTGCTTGGTTTTAAATTACTTTTGAAAAGGCAACACGGAAACCTCCCAGAAGATTGATTACATTGCTGATTCAAAATATCTGATGCTGTTGTACTCAATACTAACGAGGTTATCAAAAAAATATTTTGTATATTTAGCTTTATAGTTGTTCTGCAGCTTAAATGATGACGTGCCCCCCTGACACCCTTATACGCTTCAAAGAGTCAGTTTGCCTTGATACTGTGTATAAATAAACTGTTCTTCTGTACTCTACCAGAGGCTGCTTCCACTAGTGCTGGTCGGTTATTCTACTTAGCAACTCCAAGTCTAGGTCTCCCATCTCTGGACAAGGAAACGAAAGTAATTGTCTCATTTCTCACTCCTGAGGATGGCGTGATGGTAAGTCGTCATGGGATGCTGAGACACCATCGAGGCGTTGTTACCTAGGAGACACATTTAGTATTATTATATTTGTTGTTTTTTTTACAAAGCTTATATCATCTCACTTTGTCTGACTGTCTGTCTGTATGGTAAAAAAAAGTATGAACATCTATTTTACCCATTTCCCATTCTGGGAGCAAGTTAAAATGTGTACAATTGTTCATTGAACCTGAGAAGACATGAATCAATCCAAAAAATCAATCAATTTGTTAATTGATAGTTGGTGATTAATTATTTTGTTTAATAATAAGGGGAATAAATGCTACGTTCTTAAAATTGTGGATTGTGCACAATTTTTTCTGTTACCTGACAAAACAAGAATCAAAAAAAATAATTATTTTGTTTAGTATCGAACAATGAAAATAAATTGTAGATGGCAGACGTGGTGGTATAAGTTGAATTATACCCCTTAAGTTCTGAGTTCGATTTCAGGTAGTAGAATTTATTTTTAATGCTTTAAAAAAGCGATCATTTTACTTTACACAATACCCCCTTCTTCCCCCCCCCCCTGACCTTTTTTGTACCAACAGGTCCGTAATTTTATAGGATTGAGAAAGCTAAAAGCTTGAAATTGCGCTGAACAAAAAAGTTATATACTGTATGATTGATACAAACTAACTGACATGTTGACACTCAATATAAGTTTGTTTGTTTTTTAGTATTTGTTATGTTTTTATTGTTTTACTTGTGAAATGCTGCAATGTTTATATGTTTAACGCATATATTTGAAATATTTCCAGATATCGATCACGAAACAAGGAGTGGATCTAAAACAACAGATTACTTTGACCGCCATGACAGATTATCTGTATAACGTGGACACCGAGTACATTGAGTGAGAAGTGATTTTTTTGTTTTTTTTTAAATCAGCATTCTTTGTTGTTATTGTTGCGTGTTAGTGTCCTGTTTGGACACTATAATTTTGAAAGTGCCATCTCATATATGGATATTTTAAAATAAATAATCTAAGTGTAGGTACTTTCTATTAAAGGATGTTAATCTGATTAGAACACTCACATTTAGTTTGGTTGAATATAATACATTAAAAATGAATAAATGTGTCCTTTGAAAGTTGCTCACTTTGATCACACTTTCTTTGCATTCTCCGGGGATTAAACGTTTTCTTGTGAGTTTTTTTTATTTGCGTTTCTAGTAAGGGCATGCTTATAGTATCTTCACTTTTCTTTTTCATTATTAAATCTAAGAATCTTCTGATTTTCGACAATGTCCCAGAAAGCGACTTTTACATCAGATCATAATTGTTAAGTAGGTCCAGAAGAATTGAGGCAACTATTGTCGTAGTTGGGTCGAACACTTTTAATCATCAACACAGGACGCCATCTTAGGCAGGAAGGGCATGTTCACAATAAAAGACGCATAACTCACAATGACTAACGACTACAACTTACATTTATCAAATATTAACAATAATCATATCTTTTGGGTACAGATTAGATGTGGTAACTGCAAGGTCTTTCGGTATCTACTAGCAAATTGTAAAGTGCTCTATTGATGTAGTTTTATACAAGATTTTATAAACAGTGTATAGATCTTCAGCAATGTTTTAAAAATAAACTATTCAATCTTATTTTCGACATCGGACCTCGAGTGGATAATAGTTTCAGAACAATATGCATTACTTCCCTTGTGAGTATAGTTATTTATAGTCTCAGTCTCTCTACAGACGAGATGGAGAAGTTACTTATGAATGGGCACTACGACTTTACTCGGACAATGGCTACTTCTGTGTGACTGTGTCAATCTCCTTCAACAGTGAATCGACAGATACTGTACAGCTTCTCCCTGTAGCAGGATGGGGCAGACAATATTACACTGTCCACTTGAGGTAATACTCAGAAATGGCGCTTGATGGGTGAATAAAAAAAGCGAATTTCACGGGATCCTCCATCGAAGCGGCTCAGCGCTTAAGAAAACAGCCCACACAATTTGCGTAAATAGTTGTGAATGCTTGAAATTAAATAAAATACTTTTTTTATTTTAACATATTAGAGGGCGTTGTGGCTGAGTGGCAAACCACTTGGCTTCAGAACTGAAGGGTCTCGGTTTCGAATCGCGGTAAAGACTGGAAATTTGAATTTTGGGATTATTAGGAAAAGGTAAAGGCGGTTGTCATAGTGCTGACATCCTCGATTAACTGTCGGCCAAAAGAAACATCATCTGTCCTATAAATGGCAAGGCTTGAATTGTAACTTTACTTTTTTGTTGTTGTTATTAGATTGTCCCCCCCCCCTGCCTTATAAGTCTAAATCAACTGAATACTATTAGATCCACAAGAGTAAAACAAGCCTGGTAAGTGTTTCTAATTAGACACTGGAAAAAGAAGGGGGGGGGGGGCGAGGGTATAGGAAAACGTAGTAGACTGAAACGAAACCAAGTATTTGACCTTGATTTGACCTTTAGTAGAAAAAAACATGTTTCCTTTGTTTGTTTGTTTTTTTTGGACCCCCCTCAGCTCGAGAAAACATAAAGAATAACTACCAGGTGTTATGGTATGAGCTTTGGAGTGTCGTTCAATGGTCTCGATTATTCCGGGTTCGAGCTACCATCCCATTTCTACCTGCGGGGAGGTTGGGCTCAGATTGAATCTTGTTCAAACTCTGAAGGAGCATCCGAAAACATTCTAAAACAAACTAAAACAGACTCAAAATAGAGCTGTCAGATTTATAGCAAATGAATTTTTACATTTAACTATAGTAACATCATTAGTAAAATCATTAAACTAAGAGACATTTCGGGACAAATGCATAAAAAGTAAAGTAGCAAAATAAATTAAACACTAAACCATAAGTTACAAAATCACAAACTAATAAAATATACAGGTAGATATAAAGGCATTTTTATTCCGTAAGCTAGGAATACTTTAAATAAGTGCTTTTTTTTTACCAAGTGGTAGTACAGCATGGGGCGGGTTGCCCGAATCAGCATGATTATCGTATGAAATGCGTAGGGCGTAATTATCTTCTTTTTTGAAGTAATGTCTGTAATCTATAAAATGAGATAAGACTTAATTTTAACATATTTATGGATGGGGCGCAATTATCTTGTTTTGAATGAACGCCTGTCAATGATAAGCTAAAGATCTCTCACGGTTAGAAACAAACCTTCGAAGAAGGAAGGCTCTCTTTCAACAACTTGTTGTGATCATGTTTTTCCAGAGACACATTTTCCATCCAGATTGTTGTCGACAAAGGACCTGTGAACTTGACAGTCACCTTCAGATTTACGTCCATGGAAACTTCGTTACGTTACAAAGACATTTACATTTACAACGGGGACGAGAAACAGTTTCTTGTTCAGGCGTGAGTATCTTCTCTAGGACAAAGATGATTTGAAGCTGACTTGGAACAAAGATGACTTCAAGTTTTTGTTTAGCTAAGGGGAACTAACACCATATTTCTGTTCCAATAGGTTACACCAGTGTTTCCCAAAACTGTGTTCCGCGGAGCCCTGGAATAATGCACTAGTAGGCCGCCACGTCAATTAATCTCTCTCAGAAATAAGCAAAGTGTTCCGCTAAATACTCAAAATGTGCAAAGTGTTCAGCTAAATACTCAAAATGTGCAAAGTGCTCAGCTAAATACTCAAAATGTGCAAAGTGCTCAGCTAAATACTCAAAATGTGCGAAGCGTTCCGTTAAGGACAAGGTTTGGGAACCACTGGGTTACATTATACCTCTTTAAAATGAGATACCAATATCTATTTTGTTTCATTCAAAGAAATATTAAAAGATAGGAAGACTCTCCAGTTACGTCATTGGTGTCAGTTGAATGTTTACAACTATCTGACTTCTTGCACTTGCAGAAATAAAATACAATATTGTTATCTATAATTTATACCTGCAATTCAACTTCTGATTGGTACAATATTTATGGAATTGAAAAATATAGTCATCAGATCCCTCCCTTTGTATTATTTGTGCCAGAATCTCCACACACAAAATTCAATTCCAAAAAGCGTCTTTATTATCTTGTAGAAACTCGTTTGCACCACTTGACATCAACGTACAACTGTACCTCATTGAATAGAATTGCATTGAAACGTGTTAAATGAAGACCAGACAATGTCTAACTATCTGATACATGCTCTATCGTACTTTGATTTAGAAATAGATTTGAATTCTGTTTCTCATTAGTCTCTAGCAGCTAAAGGAGGCAAAGTTATAGAAAGCCCTAATGGTAAAATTTATATTAATCTGTTCAAATTTTATGCAAATCAAACTGAACCCAGAAAAAAGTTATTTGTCTATGTCGTGAACCGCGATAAATGGTTAAATCACTAAACTATACACACCATACAATCCAAAAGTAATTAGTTAAATGACCAAAAGTGTTACTTTACAGGCAAGGCGCCCTTGAGATTTCTACATGCAGACGACCATTTGGTAAATCTGAAGACGCTACAGGTGAGTAAGATTTCAGTTTTGTTCGTCTGTTAACACTTTGGCCTCTATGAATGACATGACGACGCAAGTCTTTGAGGATTGAGATTGAGTTAATAATGAATTCAATCACAGACATCAAACAAAAATGCAAACCAAGTGTGCAGCCCAAAATAAAAATTGATTGCATTTTAGAAAATTACCATTCACGTAAAGGCGAAGAGATTGTTTTCAATCTCCCGGATATAACTCCTCCGCTACATCACAAAGTCATTCTCCTTGTGCTGTATCCTTGGACCAACAAAAAGAGGTACGTCAAGGGATGTAACTTTGTTACACATGTCACAAGTTACGTCCCATACAGACTGGTACCAAAACACATTCTAAATATTTTGTAATGAATCTTGTAGAGAAAAACACTAGTTTCATACTGTTACCGTCAGTACTGATAGCGCTGCTCGTTCCTATAAGGGTAGATAACTAGTAACTTTACCTTGGTGTGCACAAAATTGAATAATCTTTGTTGACTGTTTCCATGCCAATAAGCTCGTTATATTTCTGTCAATTTATTCTTAGATGTCGGTGGCATGTATGATGAAAAAGTATGATTTTTAAAAATTAAAATATGAAAGAGCTACATTCCATTGTTTATATATTCCCATGTCATGAATGTGAATAGTATGTATGTCATGTGGGCTGAATGTTTTGAGTTTGTTGAATTACTAGGAGAAGAACTTGTTTGAGTTGTTGACGTTAGTTGTTTTCTGGTAGCAAAAGATACAGAAAATGAGCTAATTATTTCCTGAATACAACTTGAGTTTTTCTGAGGACTGTTGAGTAAAGTCGTTGTGTCATAATTAATGAATATAATTATCAATCTGCAGTGATCGATGTCCTACTGTTTCTGAATACCCCTTTAGAACTGTGGAGTGAATCCGACATCACGCGGGGACTCGTCCGGATCTCCTCTATAGGTCCACTATCACGATGGCTAGTGTGGTATGCACTCTGGACTGTCGTCATAAAAGATCTGATAATAATAATAATAACAATTAGATAATAATAATAATTTAATCTGTTAACAAACATGATGGCGACGCGATGCGCTGTGATAACATTACAAACATAATCACGACAGCTAAAATGACAAACTAATCAAAGAAAGTTTTGAACAGATAGGTCTTAACGTTCGTCTTGAATGTAGTGAAACATGTTGTCTGTCTGAGATAAATGAGGAGTGAGTTCCAAACCTTTCATCCGCGTACTGAAAAAACAAACAAGCCGTAACTTTTGAGGTAGAAACGTGGCACCACTAGAAGCGTTGAGTCCATGGAGCGCAGCGTTCAACGAAGGACATAAGGAGTGCTCTAAGGTGCAAGGACATTTCTTTATTGTAGTGGCACCGATCACAAAGTGTGGCCACCCTGTACGATGTTACTATTAATTTACATAGTTCTAACATTTACCTACGTCTGTTTACTCAAACTGCATCTGATTTCTTGTTTAAGGGCATTTGATTTTATTTTTAACCCTAAATGTTTAGAAATAAGGACCAGTTCCTTCCTAGTAAAAGCATCAAGCTCTTCCACAGAGGGATTTGCAAGAAAAACCTGAATATCCATGGCTAACTAACAACTATTACAAGCAAAAAAAAATGTATACAATGTAAATATACAGTACAAAATCAGTACCACAAAAAACCTTAAGAGAGTTTGGTCAATTTTATTGATATTTTACTTCCGACTCTTTGAACAAAAAAAATTTTTTTGTTAAAGTCAACTTCGCCTTTACAAAATTACTCAAGTAAGATGAAAATAGGTTCAGAAAAATATCCCGGACGAGCCCCCAAACTTCTTTTGTCACGTATTACGAATTGAATTCTATATCTATTCTAATTTTAATTGGCTTGCCTAGGGGATCGTGACAATAGAAATAGCAGTTGTGTCACTGATCTTAAGTCTGAATTTAACCAAAGACTTACAATGAATAACAAAAAAATAAATGACACAAGAAATCGGAAGATAAAATATCAACTTAATGTTTAATAAAATATAACTCAAATAGTACTTTTAAATGAATCACATAAAGTTACAAGCAAGAAAAACAGACATTTACTCAATACAGAATTGATGGGTTGACCAAACTCTTTTACAAAAAAAAAAGTGGCATGTAAAAATATTACAATTCAAGAGTTTTAAAATATAACTACAAATACAAGCAAGGCCTTGAAAAAGAAAAATCTTAACTTACACTATCAATAGGTATACCACGCAGGGGTCACGCAATGTCTCCGCTATTCTGTCTCACGGCTGTCTCCGTATGTCTTGTCCTTTCCAACGTTACACGGGCGGTCTTTATATAGTCTACCGCGCGTCGAGAGATCAAGACAAATATAGTAGTTTCTAGAATACTACTCGAGAACAGAACAAGTGATCAACAAGACAGAGCTAGAACCCTCTCTAAAAAGATATAAAAAAAATCACCCTCCTTTTAACCAGAGGTACACACATAGGTCAAGGTCCGGTCACACTCTCTGTGTTGCTTGACTCGCCGCCGCTAATAAAATAAAATAAAAAAAAACTTATTACACAAAGGGGCAGACAACCTCGGGAATTTTCTACCCGTCTCTCGACCGCAACAGGTCAAAAAAAAACAATAGTAAATAGGTAACAATGCCTAGATACGTAACAGGCCGGATACACTTTTGATGGAAAGTAAACTTGTAAAACCTGCAAACAAAACCTAATTACAATAAATTGTTTTTCTACTCTTGACATGGTTTTGAAACGGTGTTAGTTTCAATAAAAATGAATCCATTTAACAAAGCTTACATCAACTCACCCTGTCTGTCTGCTTGTCTGTCAGGTACAAATCTTGTAGAAGTTAGTTCTCGCACTTCCCAGTCTCGGATCAGGTTATACTGCTTTTCAAAATTATTTATCGTCGATGACAACATAGGAATCAATAAAAACAAGGTTTCAAAAGACATTTTGTGTGGAAACACAAACTTAAAATCGGCCCCCGAAGTGGTCCACCCAGGCAGGCTTCAATATTTTCAGAAAGAACATCCCAATGAAATTATATCAAAGACAAATGAGAGATAAGAATTGAGAAAGAAGGTTAAGAGATCGTATGTAGTGCCCCAACGGTCCCGCAGACAAAGGATAGGTGAAAGTGAATGTAAAGTTAGATGTGAACCTGGCCTAACTACTTCCTCTTTAAGACCTTGTGGTCTATAGGGCAGATGATGTAAAGTTCATCTGTTTTTGTGGCCTACGGTTAACGAGGGTGTCATGTAGCCAGCACAACGACCAACCGCCTTTACTTTTCCCCAACTAATGTCAGGTACCCATTAGAGCTGAGTGGACTCAGAGGCGCCCAAAGATTCCAAAGTTGAAAATCCCAGTCTACACCAGGATTCGAACCCGGGACCCCCGGTTCGGAAGCCAAGCGCTTACCGCTCAGCCACCGCGCCTCCCCTGGCCTAACCGATGTCTTATAATTGATCTAATTGTTTTGAAAAGCTTTTTTTCTTTAAAAAATTGCTTACATAACTGATTTTAAAAATTAGATTTTTCGCTTTCAGAAACAAAAAAGTAGCCGTTGCATCAGAACTTTGAATGTCTAAAATATTGTGATGTTGGATTTTCAATATCTTTTCTAGTTTACGAGATCTAAACGGGACAGATGGTCAGACGGACAGAGATTTCGCACAAAACTAATAGCGTCTTTTCCCTTTTCGGGGGCCGCTAAGAATGACAATTAATTAATAAGTGTTTATTAGTTAATATTGTTTTATATAGAAAAAGGGAGATAAGTCAAGGAGAATTTAGATCTATTTGCACTGATTGTGCGGTTATTTCTGTAATATAAGCTTTGTTTAACAAAAAAAAACTTTTATATTTTCACTTTGGATTTTCTCAGGGACACGTATTGTCGGTACTGCCAATTTTGGAGTTCTCTCCTTTAGTTGCCATGGTGTCACAAACTCTAACTCTTGTTCACGTTCAGACTACGTCATTCGAGGACTGGTAGCGGGTGAGTTTAATGCACAAGATTGTTTGGGCTTCATTAGTCCACAGTGTAACTTCTTTAACTTCCTTGTTTTCTCTATTCCTCTTATTGGCTAGCAACTTCATCATGGATTCAGAGCTCCAATGGATGTACACTTGGTGAATGGGTATTGAGAAAATGGCTCTATCAATTTTCAAAGAACAAAACAAATACAAGCCACCACTAGGCCCTAGTATAAAAACATCACTAGGCATCACTAGGCCCTAGTATAAAAACATCACTAGGCATCACTAGGCCCTAGTATAAAAACATCACTAGGCATCACTAGGCCCTAGTATAAAAACATCACTAGCCACCACTGGGCCCTAGTATAAAAACAATCATGAGAGACATCTAGTCAGCTTTTGTTAGCGCTAGCACCCGATTTCAGAAATAAATTTTATTTTGTCCAAAATAGAAAAATTTCTTCTAATCCCCAAAACTTATCGGATAAAATATATTATCGGAATGAAGGCGCGATGGCTGAGTGGTAAAACGCTTGGCTTCCGAAACGAAGGGTCCCGGACTCGAACCTTGGTGAAGACTGAGATGTTTAGTTTCTAGATTTTTAGGGCGCCTCTGAGTCCACCCAGCTCTAATGGGTACCTGACAATAGTTAAGGAAAAGCAAAGGCGGTTGGTCGTTGTGCTGGACACATGACACCCTCGTAAACAGTAAGCCACAGAAACAGATGTCCTTTACATCATCGGCCCTATAAATCACAAAGTCTAAAAGGGAACTTAACTTTTTAAAGGTATTAATGCAGGTGTACTACATGTTTTTCTTATAGAGATGCTGCTCCCCCAAGAGTGTTACGGAACAGAGTTTATCGTAGTTCCAGGTTTACTCCAGCTGGAGCAGGGCTTTATCATAGTGATAGCTTCAGAGGCCAACACAGACGTGAAACTGATTTACTCCAAAGAAGAGTTGGTGATGCTTAGCCGAGCCGGAATGTCGATCACGGTATTTGAATTGGTTACTTTCTGTTCACTTCTGTACGCGTGTGTGCGTGAGTTTGTTTAAGAAGCATGCAATACTATTTTGTACGCTTTATAAGTTAAATCTCGTTCAAACTTTGCTTACCGATGCGTACAATTATACTCTTAGTACACACCAGGGAGGCCCGTGCTTCGCTACTGTTGAAATAGTATGTCTGTTACAAACGAAATACTATTCTTTGTACAAAGCTTATATCAGCTCACTTCGTCTGTCTGTCTGGTACAAAGCTTATATCAGCTCACTCCGTCTGTCTGTTACAAAGCTTATATCAGCTCCCTCCGTCTGTCATCTGTCTGTCTGGTACAAAGCTTATATCAGCTCGATCAGTCTGTCGGTCTGGTACAAAGCTTATATCAGCTCGATCAGTCTGTCAGTCTGGTACAAAGCTTATATCAGCTCAGTCCATCTGTCTGTCTGGTACAAAGCTTATATCAGCTCACTCCGTCTGTCTGTCTGGTACAAAGCTTATATCAGCTCATTCCGTCTGTCTGTCTGGTACAAAGCTTATACCAGCTCACCTCGTCTGTCTGTCTGGTACAAAGCTTATATCAGCTCATTCCGTCTGTCTGTCTGGTACAAAGCTTATACCAGCTCACTACGTCTGTCTGTCTGGTACAAAGCTTATACCAGCTCACTCTGTCTGTCTGTCTGGTACAAAGCTTATACCAGCTAACTCTGTCAGTCTGTCTGGTACAAAGCTTATACCAGCTCACTCTGTCTGTCTGGTACAAAGCTTATACCAGCTCACTCTGTCTGTCTGTCTGGTACAAAGCTTATACCAGCTCACTCTGTCTGTCTGTCTGGTACAAAGCTTATACCAGCTCACTACGTCTGTCTGTCTGGTACAAAGCTTATACCAGCTCACTCTGTCTGTCTGTCTGTCTGGTACAAAGCTTATACCAGCTAACTCTGTCAGTCTGTCTGGTACAAAGCTTATACCAGCTCACTCTGTCTGTCTGTCTGGTACAAAGCTTATACCAGCTCACTCTGTCTGTCTGTCTGGTACAAAGCTTATACCAGCTCACTTTGTCTGTCTGTCTGGTACAAAGCTTATACCAGCTCACTCTGTCTGTCTGTCTGGTACAAAGCTTATACCAGCTCACTCTGTCTGTCTGTCTGGTACAAAGCTTATACCAGCTAACTCTGTCTGTCTGTCTGGTACAAAGCTTATACCAGCTCACTCTGTCTGTCTGTCTGTCTGGTACAAAGCTTATACCAGCTAACTCTGTCCGTCTGTCTGGTACAAAGCTTATACCAGCTCACTCTGTCTCTCTGTCTGGTACAAAACTTATACCAGCTCACTCCGTCTGTCTGTCTGTCTGGTATGAAGCTTATACCAGCTCACTCTGTCTCTCTGTCTGGTACAAAGCTTATACCAGCTCACTCCGTCTGTCTGTCTGTCTGGTACGAAGCTTATACCAGCTCACTCTGTCTGTCTGTCTGTCTGGTACAAAGCTTATACCAGCTCACTCCGTCTGTCTGTCTGTCTGGTACAAAGCTTATACCAGCTCACTCCGTCTGTCTGTCTGTCTGGTACAAAGCTTATACCAGCTCACTCCGTCTATCTGGTACAAAGCTTATACCAGCTCACTCTGTCTGTCTGTCTGGTTCAAATTTCATACACGTTATTTCTCTCACTTTCCATTTTGGTATCAAGTTGAAAAGTTGCAAAATTGTTGATTGTCCCTAAAAAAAGTGAATCAATAAAAAAACAAACTTAGCCAATTAATTAAAACTTTGTGGTACTTAATAAATTATGTTGTATATTTAAAAAAGCTAAAAAATATTGCAGTATTGATATATATATATAGTGAAAGAATTGTGCGGCTCTTTTGCTTATATAAATCTGTTTGTTTTTTTAAGTTTTTTTTTCTTGTTGTAATTGTGAATCGAACGTTTTGCGTAACAGCCACACAGTTTTCTGACATTTAAATTCTAGAAGTCTTCCGTTTGGTTGTTGTTATTTTTGTTGTTGTTGTTGTTGTTTTGTCTCTATCATCCTCTAACCCACTTCTTTAGCCCATAAGTGAACAAGTTGTTGGCAAACCAGTGTCATTGGACCAGTTGTTTGTAAACCTATTGTCGGTGAACCAGTGCTGGTGACCAGTGTCAGTGAACCAGTGTTTTGTGAACCAATTGTCTTGACCCTGTTAGGATCATGTTCATATGCTAATCTCTCTTGTTTGTTAAGTTATGAACATGTTCCTATGCTAACGTCTTTTGTTTGTTAAGTTATGAACATGTTCCTATGCTAACCTCTCTTGTTTGTTAAGTTATGAACATGTTCCTATGCTAACGTCTCTTGTTTGTTAAGTTATGAACATGTTCCTATGCTAACCTCTCTTGTTTGTTAAGTTATGAACATGTTCCTATGCTAACCTCTCTTGTTTGTTAAGTTATGAACATGTTCCTATGCTAACCTCTCTTGTTTGTTAAGTTATGAACATGTTCCTATGCTAACGTCTCTTGTTTGTTAAGTTATGAACATGTTCCTATGCTAACCTCTCTTGTTTGTTAAGTTATGAACATGTTCCTATGCTAACGTCTCTTGTTTGTTAAGTTATGAACATGTTCCTATGCTAACCTCTCTTGTTTGTTAAGTTATGAACATGTTCCTATGCTAACCTCTCTTGTTTGTTAAGTTATGAACATGTTCCTATGCTAACCTCTCTTGTTTGTTAAGTTATGAACATGTTCCTATGCTAACCTCTCTTGTTTGTTAAGTTATGAACATGTTCCTATGCTAACCTCTCTTGTTTGTTAAGTTATGAACATGTTCCTATGCTAACCTCTCTTGTTTGTTAAGTTATGAACATGTTCCTATGCTAACCTCTCTTGTTTGTTAAGTTATGAACATGTTCCTATGCTAACGTCTCTTGTGTTGACGTGACTTTGTTCTAGATAGACTTGTTGCAAGAAGTTTACTTGCTCCACTCCTCACTTCCAGTCCAGGTGGTCTACATTCAGCGCTCAACTTGCTCGGACAAACCTGAAGGTTCTAACGTGGGTCCAAGCATGGGTATTTTAATACCTACCAATCTTTTTTACTGGCTCTACCTGTTTAGGTAAGTTATCCAAGCATGAGTCTTTTAATTCCTACCAATCTTTTTTACTGGCTCTAATGTTTATGTAAGTTATTCAAGCATGAGTCTTTTAATTCCATCAATCTTTTTTACTGTCTCTATCTGTCTAGCTAAGTTACCCAAGTGAAATTTAGATGTGACATAAACCGCTTGGTCACTTTCCTAGGGGGCTTGAATTCGAATCCCAACTGAGATGAATAGTGTTTGCTGAGCTTCTATAGGAAACACTAAAAACCTTCTTTCAAATAAATAACCTCTTCCCCGCCCCTAACCACAAACATGTCCATAAAAGAGGTTGGATCATAGCGCAATGCGCAGTTGCTATATAGCTTGAAAGGCATAGAAATTTTTAAAAATAAATTTTAGAGACGCTAAACATGAGGACTGAGTCACATGATCATGTCAGGCTTTTGAGACAGTTGAATTATTTTTCTAGTTTAAGATTTGCATTTTTTAAAAAAAAGTTCACAATCTCAAAAATTATTTTCTGCAGTCTGTTCCAGTGTACCAAGTGCTTTCAATGTGTCCAACTTTTTGATTGTCTGATGTCTGTTGCAGTGTACCAAGTGCATTCAATGTGTCCAACTTTTTGATTGTCTGATGTCTGTTGCAGTGTACCAAGTGCTTTCAATGTGTCCAACTTTTTGATTGTCTGATGTCTGTTGCAGTGTACCAAGTGCTTTCAATGTGTCCAACTTTTTGATTGTCTGATGTCTGTTGCAGTGTACCAAGTGCTTTCAATGTGTCCAACTTTTTGATTGTCTGATGTCTGTTGCAGTGTACCAAGTGCTTTCAATGTGTCCAACTTTTTGATTGTCTGATGTCTGTTGCAGTGTACCAAGTGCTGTCAATGTGTCCAACTTTTTGATTGTCTGATGTCTGTTGCAGTGTACCAAGTGCTTTCAATGTGTCCAACTTTTTGATTGTCTGATGTCTGTTGCAGTGTACCAAGTGCTGTCAATGTGTCCAACTTTTTGATTGTCTGATGTCTGTTGCAGTGTACCAAGTGCTTTCAATGTGTCCAACTTTTTGATTGTCGTTGTAGAACTGCCCAGTCTGCAATTCATCCAACTTGATAATCAAATGTTCAGCAATGAGTGAGTCGTTACTCTTGTCGTTATCACGTTATAATAGATGCCAGTGCGATGAGTTAAGAGTTAAACATAGACCAAGAAAAAATAAGTATTTTAAACGCTATAATACACTGCTAGGATCCGTAGCTCAGTAAATCCAGAAAGTATTGTTGGGTTGTGGCCATAGAGAGAGAGAGGCGGAGATGTTGACTCGAGGTCGATAAGCTCGAGTTGAGTTTATTCATGTGGATCAGTTATACGAATTCATTTATATTGTATATTCTTACTTGGAACTTATTTGTATTCATGTATTTTATTATTACCTTTTATGATATTAAAGGAGTCAATAGGATTTGTTTGTATTTATCAGTACTTCCAGTTTGCCTAGCTACACTTAGTTATTCTGTCATTGAACTTATGTCTGTAACCCATGGTAACCACTACACAGTAGAGACACTCTTCTGCAATTTTGAACCCATAATACATTGTAATTCCTTGTAGTAACTCAGAACTAAAAGAACGAGTATTTCAAAAGAGTCAATGTTAATTCAAGGAAACAACTACAATACTTATATTCATTGCATGATTTAACACATACTAGGATTTCTTAAAAATTCTTCAGATAAAAGAATTAATATCAAATTCGTTACCTTTTAGTTGGTTGGCTTCTTTCAGTTATAGAAGTTAAAGGTGGCATTCGCTTTGTTGGTAGATGAACCAGTCTTTTCTCTTTGGCACGCTTTTCTTTCAGAGCTGAGATCAATACATTTTTAGTATCTTAGCGTTCTTGGTCACCATCTCTCTCCCAAAAGTACGGTCTGAGGCTATGTTTTTCCAGTAGTCAACATCGACGTTCACTGCTTTGATACACCCTCATGTTGGAGGTGGGGGCGACTAGTTAGCTTTGTGCCTCTCTCGAGTTGCCTATGAAGGATAATTCTCTAGATGCGTTCATCCTCCCTCCTGCGGGCATGACCTAACCAGCGCAGGTGGCGTTGTCTGAGGGTGGTGAAGATGCTGGAAAGACCCGTTCGAGCGAGTGGGAATTTTCAGAGGCCGTCTTCACGAGACCAATCGTCATAGAAGCCCTGAACACTGACCTGAAACGTAAAAACCTGTGGACAGTTGAGACCAATAGCTTTTTGCCATGTCACAGGTCTGTACGACGTGGCTACCAGCAATGGGTCTAAACTGTCCACAGATTATGACGTTTCAGGTCAGTGTTGACGCCTTTTATAACGACAGGTCTCGGTCTAAAACGTCATGTCCCATAAAAATAACAACAACAACAAACTGGATGTTGCATAAGGAATAAAATTTAGTTCTTATTAAGATTAGATAACATTGCAGGTTTTTGTTTGTTTGTTTTTCTGATCTAATGTGTTTTTTTATGCATTTAGTTTTAGTCTAAAGAGAGCCCCTAACAATTCTATTTGGCATATTGGATATATGTCCATTGACTCAGGTGCCCATAAACTTGTCTCCACGCAGCCGAGCCCATTTGGAAGTTACTTATACAGCACCTCCTATCTGCATCCTGTGGGATATATAGCGGCCCACGTGAATACGGTAGGAAAATACAGAAAAAATTTAACAAAAATCTTATTTAAATTTGAATCGTTGTGTTAAGGACTTTCGAGTCCATGAGTGCTAACATCCTTGTCCTCCTTGTTTCAAATCCGATGTGCCTGAACTAATTTTGACTTGATTTGATTTAATTGTGAACGTGCTCCAAATGTTACTCAAAACTAAGCGAGCTTTAAGGCCACACCACGGAATGGATTCTAATAAACGAGCATGAACAGAGTTTATTTACTATAGGAGAAATCATCAATGTTCAATAAGGTGTCTCCTAGAGATGTGGGCTATTTGTCCTCAGGCAGCTCCAGCTACTTTAACCCGAGATTTATTGTCTGCGTGTAAAGTCAATGTCTCGGTGTTAATGAAATAGCTATCGAAGTACGACCCAGTTAATAGGAGACAGGGGGCGTGATCGGAAATGTCATTGTCTGAGAGCATCACAAGTCAAACTTTAAGAAACGCCGAAGTCTGAATTCTACGTGATTTAAAGCAAAATATGTTCGGTATTTTACTATGTGTTTTTATATCAACTCTGTCTGTCTGTCTGGCAAAAAATGTGAACATATGTTTTTCTCCCATTACCATTTTCGGATCAAGTTAAAACTTTGCACAATTATTCATAGTTGATCACAATGCACGAATCAATCTAAAAATTAACCAATTAATGAATCATTTAGTACTAATTAATTATTTTTTTTATAAAGCAGAAAGGGCTAAACCCTGTAATTTTCAGTTAAATTCCAACAATTAAATAAGCTTTGTTTTTTAAAGTATTCTTCTTTCTATTGGTCTTTTTATTGTTTTGTTTTTGTGGAGGGGATCAAAAGGAACTGTGCAGTAAAGACCTAGTTTTTTCATGTCTATAATATCACTCCACAATATATGCCTTTTATTTTCTAAGTCGTCAGAGATTTATATAATTAGGACAATATGTAATAACTCTCGGCCCATCTATAAGAAGGCTTTTTTTTTGAGCCCGAAGAGTAATGAATAATGCAGTATTTCCCATTTCTACGTAGCACCAGCTGCGACCTACATATTGCGCAGGCATAACAATTGTTATTTCTCTCACACCCATTCTCGGATCAATTTGAACCTTTGTACAATAACTTATTGGAATAGACAAGACACGAATCAATAAAAAAAAATATAACCAATTATTGAATTAATTACTGGTAATTAATTATTCTGATTAGTACCATCAAGGGAAACTAATTCTTCAGTATTAACAGATATGACTAAATTTGTAGGCTTTTCTCCTCTTAGATAACTGATAACTCTATTTCTCCCACACGCATTTTCGGATCAGGTGGATACTTATAGCCATTATTTATTGCGCCTAACAAAACATGAATAAATTAGCACATTAACCAATTATTCAGTCAATTGCTGGTAATTAATTATTAATTATTTTGTTAGATATTGTATAAGTGAAATAACTTATTGAGATATACAGTTGTAAGGGCGGAGTTCCTCCCCTTAGATAAGCTTTGTTTTTTTTATCCCTTGAATTGTTTTCTTCCCCCTGTCTCCAGGAATGTGAAGCGACAATAATGACCATGACAATATCAGACAAGAAAGACAACGACTGTGACAGGTTTGTGGATGAGGAAGTAATGAACGAAAAAGGCAAGTAAGGATTCACAACATTGCTGTCTATATTTAAATACATAAAATAATTTATATTAAAGGTAAGGGTAAATTGTTACGACGGTACACACCATAATACTTCACATTTAGTACAAGAATAGAAACTAAGTCTATACATTTTAAACAAGAATAGAAACTAAGTCTATACATTTAGTACAAGAATAGAAACTAAGTCTATACATTTAAGACAAGAATAGAAACTAAGTCTATACATTTTAAACAAGAATAGAAACTAAGTCTATACATTTTAAACAAGAATAGAAACTAAGTCTATACATTTTAAACAAGAATAGAAACTAAGTCTCTACATTTTAAACAAGAATAGAAACTAAGTCTATACATTTTAAACAAGAATAGAAACTAAGTCTATACATTTAGTACAAGAATAGAAACTAAGTCTATACATTTTAAACAAGAATAGAAACTAAGTCTATACATTTTAAACAAGAATAGAAACTAAGTCTATACATTTTAAACAAGAATAGAAACTAAGTCTCTACATTTTAAACAAGAATAGAAACTAAGTCTATACATTTTAAACAAGAATAGAAACTAAGTCTATACATTTTAAACAAGAATAGAAACTAAGTCTATACATTTTAAACAAGAATAGAAACTAAGTCTCTACATTTTAAACAAGAATAGAAACTAAGTCTATACATTTAGTACAAGAATAGAAACTAAGTCTCTACATTTTAAACAAGAATAGAAACTAAGTCGCTACATTTTAAACAAGAATAGAAACTAAGTCTCTACATTTTAAACAAGAATAGAAACTAATTCTCTACATTTTAAACAATAATAGAAACTAAGTCTCTACATTTTAAACAATAATAGAAACTAAGTCTATACATTTAGTACAAGAATAGAAACTAAGTCTCTACATTTTAAACAAGAATAGAAACTAAGTCTCTACATTTTAAACAAGAATAGAAACTAAGTCGCTACATTTTAAACAAGAATAGAAACTAAGTCGCTACATTTTAAACAAGAATAGAAACTAAGTCTCTACATTTTAAACAATAATAGAAACTAAGTCTATACATTTAGTACAAGAATAGAAACTAAGTCTCTACATTTTAAACAAGAATAGAAACTAAGTCTCTACATTTTAAACAAGAATAGAAACTAAGTCGCTACATTTTAAACAAGAATAGAAACTAAGTCGCTACATTTTAAACAAGAATAGAAACTAAGTCTCTACATTTTAAACAATAATAATTCTATACATTTAGTACAAGAATAGAAACTAAGTCTCTACATTTTAAACAAGAATAGAAACTAAGTCTCTACATTTTAAACAAGAATAGAAACTAAGTCTCTACATTTTAAACAAGAATAGAAACTAAGTCGCTACATTTTAAACAAGAATAGAAACTAAGTCTCTATATTTTAAACAAGAATAGAAACTAAGTCGCTACATTTTAAACAAGAATAGAAACTAAGTCGCTACATTTTAAACAAGAATAGAAACTAAGTCGCTACATTTTAAACAAGAATAGAAACTAAGTCTCCACATTTAAATCAAGAATAGAAACTAAGTCTCTACATTTTAAACAAGAATAGAAACTAAGTCGCTACATTTTAAACAAGAATAGAAACTAAGTCTCTACATTTTAAACAAGAATAGAAACTAAGTCTCTACATTTTAAACAAGAATAGAAACTAAGTCGCTACATTTTAAACAAGAATAGAAACTAAGTCTCTACATTTAAATCAAGAATAGAAACTAAGTCTCTACATTTTAAACAAGAATAGAAACTAAGTCGCTACATTTTAAACAAGAATAGAAACTAAGTCTCTACATTTAAATCAAGAATAGAAACTAAGTCTCTACATTTTAAACAAGAATAGAAACTAAGTCGCTACATTTTAAACAAGAATAGAAACTAAGTCTCTACATTTAAATCAAGAATAGAAACTAAGTCTATACATTTTAAACAAGAATAGAAACTAAGTCGATGCATTTAAGACAAGAATAGTTTAAGGTTTAATGATCGATTTTTTAATGCATAACAAATGTTTACTCAGAATACACAAGCACCATTTCTTTCCTTGTTTAAAGTACCTAACAAAAAATAATTACCAATAGTTAATTAACTAATGGGTAATTTTTTTTTTATTGATTCTTGTCAGGTAAAAGAAATAATTGTGCAAATTTTAGCCTAATCCGAGATTGGGTGTGGGAGAAATAACTTGTACAAACTATTTACCAGAAAGATAGACAGAGTGAGTTGATATAAGCATTTTAATAAAAATATTTCTAATCGCACAGATTTATTGTTGCTGGTCTAGATTACAAATATAATTTCATGACTGATCCAAACGAATTGATCAAATCCACACTTTATATCAGCTTTTTTTTTGCTGTTGTTGTTTTTTTAAGTTTTTCTTGTTTATGTTCCAGACGACGATGGAGACGGTCGGATCGATGAAGATACCAAAGCGGTCAATGGTAAAAACAAACAAAAAATTTTAACTTTAAAATATACAAACTGTGAGACTATTTCTCTAAGAATGCATTGGGCGCCTTATAAGAAAATTAAGCAGGACTACATGAATGCTTGTCTCTTGGTTTACCAATGGAACTACATGACTGATAGAATCAGCTTATCTCTTGGTTTACCAATGGAGCTACATGACTGATAGAATCAGCTTGTCTCTTGATTTACCAATGGAGCTACATGACTGATAGAATCAGCTTGTCTCTTGATTTACCAATGGAGCTACATGACTGATAGAATCAGCTTGTCTCTTGATTTACCAATGGAGCTACATGACTGATAGAATCAGCTTGTCTCTTGATTTACCAATGGAACTACATGACTGATAGAATCAGCTTGTCTCTTGATTTACCAATGGAGCTACATGACTGATAGAATCAGCTTGTCTCTTGATTTACCAATGGAGCTACATGACTGATAGAATCAGCTTGTCTCTTGATTTACCAATGGAGCTACATGACTGATAGAATCAGCTTGTCTCTTGATTTACCAATGGAGCTACATGACTGATAGAATCAGCTTGTCTCTTGATTTACCAATGGAGCTACATGACTGATAGAATCAGCTTGTCTCTTGATTTACCAATGGAGCTACATGACTGATAGAATCAGCTTGTCTCTTGATTTACCAATGGAACTACATGACTGATAGAATCATCTTGTCTCTTGATTTACCAATGGAGCTACATGACTGACAGAATCAGCTTGTCTCTTGATTCACAAATGTTCTTAAAGTGGGAGTGCAAGCTGCTGACTAGGAAATGGCGAAGACAGTCTTTTGTTGAATATTAATCGTCGTTATAGACCCGTATTTGATCAGATTCATCAATACTTAAAGAATGAAGTTAAAATGACATTTTTCTCTTCCAAGAATAACCTTTTACGGTGTTATCGCTTTCAAACAAAAGATCAGCAATCAAGTTACTGATGTGGCTACATGCAACTCGATAGTGTGATTTTCTTTCAGTATTGATGTTTCCTGTCTTTTAGTATCGATGTTTTTTGTCCTTCAGTATTGATGTTTTCTGTCTTTTAGTATCGATGTTTTCTGTCCTTCAGCATCGATGTTTTCTGTCCTTCAGTATTGATGTGATGTTTTTCTGTCCTTCAGTATTGATGTGATGTTTTTCTGTCCTTCAGTATTGATGTTTCCTGTCTTTTAGTATCGATGTTTTCTGTCCTTCAGTATCGATGTTTTCTATCTTTGAGTATCGCTGTTTTCTGTCCTTCAGTATCGATGTTTTCTGTCTTTTGGTATCGATGTTTTCTATCCTTCAGTATCAATGTTTTTTGTCTTTTAGTATCGATGTTTTCTGTCCTTCAGTATTGATGTTTTCTGTCATTCAGTATTAGGGGTGCACCGGATAGTACTTTTTGATATCCGGCCGGAGCCGGATATGACCGGATAGTAAAATTTGATATTCGGCCGGTGCCGGAGCCGGAGCCGAATACCTAAGTGTTTTGTAAATAGCTTGTATTGCTGAGCATTTTACGAAACTGTTAAATAACATACCTATATTTGTTGGTATTTTTTTTTTCCTTTTATATACCTTATTGTTTTAAACTCTTTTGCTGATTGATTTATTAAAGATTAACAGTATTTATAAACATAAATTAATCTGTGTAGCATGAGCGTGTCTGTGTATATGTACGAGGCCACCAACTATAAAGGCTGTGTGTTGGAGGGTCAATGTAAAATATGTTAGTATATATTTAACTAGTTACTAATGTAAATCTCTCATCTGGCTTGTATGGTGGTTGGATGTATGTGTTCAATAATTTCTGACCAACAACTGGTCATCAGACTTGTAATTTTAAGTCCAAAGACTGCTTCTGGTTCTGGCTTCAAGGGCTTAATACTGATAGCTGTTAGTTAATAGTTGGAATCTGAAGCGTAGTAGGTCATAAATTTATTAATCCATTTGCGGCAAATGATATTTTATTAACAGCAGGAACATCTATTATACCTACTCATAGCCTGAGCTTTAAATGTTGCGAAGCATAGATTTAATTGTAGTCTGTAGGCCTACAATGTTTAGATCTACTGTTATATAGATCTAAGAGAATTAGGAAAACCAACTATAAAAGAAACAAAATCACCCACACACTTTCTACCAAAAAAAAAAACATAAATAGACTTTGTGTTCGACTGATTGTAACAACCTGATCAGATAGACGTAGTGAGCCTACACATGTAGTCCTAGTGTAGTGTGTATAGTTGATGGTGTTGACCTTCACGCGTTTTTTTTCCTTGGGCATACGCAATAGTGTTTAGTGTGCAGGCGAAAAAAGATAACACATTGGCATGATCAGTCAAGCATATAGATAAATTATCTCTGTACCTTAGTTACAGAGGTCAAGTTTCTGTGGCATTTTACGTCTCGAGAGACGATCTTTTCCCTTTGCAACTTCTTGTGTGACTAAAGAGGCCAATCCTTGATACACAGCTGCGATCGCAGGTTGGGCATATATAATCACCAGACGCCGTTGCATTTTCACCCTTCTTTCTGCTTCTGTTGTGTATGGCATCTGCAATCTTTGACCCTTCCTTTATGCTCTCTCTCCATGAGGATCTGTCCAGTGCCACCTCTTCCCAGTTGCCAGTGTCGATTTTGAAGAGCTTCATGTCGCGTTTGCATACATCCGTATAACGTAAAAGTGGGCGACCAGCGGCTCTCCTGCCTTCTATCAGATCGCCATACAGGATGTCCTGTGGAAGTCGACCTTCTGGCATTCTACGAACGTGGCCAAGCCAGCCAAGGCGTCTGCTGCTGATAACAGAGCGGATGTCCTGGCACCCTGCTCTTTGTAGCACTTCCTCATTGGTTATCTTATCTTGCCACCTTATTTTAAAGATCCGCCTTAGGCATCGGAGGTGGAAAACATTCAGCTTTTTTTCCTGCCATGAGTAGGTTGACCATGTTTCACTTCCGTACAGCAAGGTGCTCAACACACAGGTCCGGTAGACTAGGGCTTTAGTACTGTTAGTCAGCAATATGTTGTCCCAGACTCTTTTCTGCAGCCGTGACATGGTGGCCATTGCCTTGGCTATCCTGTTGTTTATGTCTTTATCCAGTAGAGTGTTGTTGGATATGATGGAGCCAAGGTAACAAAAGTGATCAACAATTTCTAGTGGTTGGCCATTAATGCTTACTTGAGGTGCAGTGTTTGTGTTTTGGACAAGTATCTTAGTCTTGCTTTGACTGATGTTTAAGCCGAACTTCTGGCAAGCAGCAGATAATTTGTCAACCAGGCACTGTAGCTGAATATCAGAATCAGCCACAATAGCTGCATCATCAGCATACAGGAGTTCCCTGACGAGTAGCTTCCTAACCTTGGTTTTTGCCCGCAGCCTTGAAACATTAAATAGTTTTCCAGAGGATCTTGTATGGAGAAACACACCTTCGTTTATGTCGTTGTATGCATAATGCAGTAGACAGGAGAAGAATATGCCAAACAGAGTAGGTGCGAGCACACATCCCTGCTTGACACCACTGCAAACCTCAAAAGGTGCTGATTGGGCTCCATTGAATTTGACAGTGCATTTAGTTTCCTCGTGAAAACACTCAATGAACTGCAGTAGTTTGGGAGGGCAACCTATTTTCCTCAAGAGTTTGAAAAGGCCACTTCTGCTGACCATGTCAAAAGCTTTAGTCAGATCAACAAAAACGATGTAAAGGGGTCTGTCTCTCTCTCTGAATTTCTCCTGCAGTAGTCGTAGAGAAGATATCATGTCTACAGTGGATCTACCACTTCTGAATCCACACTGAGACTCTGGGTAGACTCTAGAAGCTATCACTTGCAGCCTGGATAGTGCCACTCTAGCAAAGATCTTGCCCACTATACTGAGGAGAGAGATACCCCTGTAATTGTTGCAGTCACTCCGATCCCCTTTGTTCTTGTATATTGTGACTATAGTTGCGTCACGCATGTCCTGTGGGACATGACCTGTTTCCCAACAGCGGCAGAGGAGAATATAGAGTTCAGGGAGCAGGAGTGATTCGTTGACTTTCACTACTTCCACTGGGATACCATCACTCCCAGGAGATTTTCTATTTTTTATGCAGTTAATTGCTTTTTTAAGGTCACTGAGGCTCGGAAGATCATCTAGGCATTCCAGTACTGGAAGATCTGGTAGAGAAGCCAGGGCGACATCGTCTACTGTGTTCTGTGTGGCATAGACTTCGAGGTAGTGTTCTGTCCAACGTTCTAGCTGCTTGGTTTGATCAGTAATTTTTTCTCCTGATTTGGATAGAAGGGGGGCAGGCTTAGACGCTGTTGGACCCAGGGCCGCTTTAATGCCATCAAATAGAGCTTTGCTATTTCCTGCGTGGAGACTGTCTTGGATTCTGTTGCAGGTATCCCTCCAAAAGGTGTTAGCACATTTTCTAGCCATTTGTTTCGCCTCTTTATTAGCACTTTTGAAGGCCTCCAAAGATCTTGGACTTGGCTTTGTCTTGAGAGCGAGTTGTGCAGATCGCTTTTTCTCGATGCAAGGTTCCATTTGTGCTAGATTTGCCTCAAACCAGTCTACATTTTTGTGTTTTTGAGGCCCAAAGGCCGTGATTGCCGAACTGTAGATTACATCTCTTAATTTCTCCCATCTGATAGAGATGTCTTCTTCATTACTTAACGAGGGGATTGAACTGTTCAAAAGCTTGCCAAAGAGTGCACACTTCTCTGGGTCACCTACATGGTTGACGTTAATTCGCCTAGTTCTGGGTTGAGTGGAAGTATAAGCCTTCTTGAGAAGTAGTTTGATTTTGCTTAGCACTAGTGAATGGTCTGAGTTGCAGTCCGCACTATGGTATGAACGGGTGTGGATGACACTTTTCAGATCCACCCTTCGGGTGATGCAGAGGTCAAGCTGGTGCCACCTTTTTGAGCGTGGGTGCTGCCAAGAGACTTTATGGCGTTCCTTGCCAGAGAAGAATGTATTTGTTACACACAGTTCATGAGAGCTACAAAACTCGAGTAGCCTTTGGCCATTGTCATTGATTTTGCCAACACCATGAGGTCCCAAGCATTGTGGCCATGCATCATTTCCACCACCAACACGGGCATTAAAGTCTCCATTTATATAGAGGTGCTCGGATTTTGGAATACTTTTAATTACGTCCTCTAGAGCTTGATAGAATCTGTCTTTGTCCTCTTCCGGTGCAGCAAGGGTTGGTGAGTAAGCACAGATTATATTGACTTTGCCTTGCGGTGATGCAAATTTCATGTGTGATACTCTTTCATTGCCAATGGGAAACATCGCGATGCAGGGGACGAGACTGTTTCTTATTGCGAAGCCGACGCCATGTATTCTAGGGCTTTGTTCTGGTTTTCCTTGCCAGTAGAATGTATAGTTGCTTTCTGTGAGAGATCCGCTGTCTGCCAGTCTGGTTTCTTGCAGGCAGGCCACATCAATGTTTAGTCTGCTGAGTTCTCTGTCGATGATAGCTGTTTGACGCATGTCTGTGACTAGTTCAGGGTCAGTATTGAAGCCAGGACACATTGTCCGTATGTTCCAGCTTGCTAAACGCATTAATTTTGAGGGTTTTCTTTTGATTGTATTTGCAGGTGCGGGTGAGCAGCTTGCTTTTTGATTTTGTTTTAGCACCAAGCACCCAGTGGTGCGGCAAGCTGTGGCGGGATAGCACTTTACTGTCCGAGGGCTGCTCGGCTTAAGGCAGGCAGTAGCTATCCAGTGAGGCTAAAAAGCCCCTCCTACCGTCAAGAGTGGTCCCTGGCGTTCCAGCTTACGCCAATCAGCTAGGAACTTATAACCGGTAACTACCACTCTCCGTGTTTTTCCAAAGACATTACTGTCAGAGATGGAGTGACCTCTCCATTGCTGGGGGAAAGCCTGGGCGGTAAATTTGCGAGTGCTGGGCTGCCCACACGTCAGCACACGCCTCTCTTCCATACTGACCGGGTCCAAAGGGATGGCGAGCCATCACAATTTGGGGACAGGTGGCTGCAGGAGTTTGCCAGAGAGCAGTAGTCTTACTACTGTCCCCCCGCCTACGGGGCTCCAGGACCGGATTTTCTGTTAGGGTTTACTCCCTTAGCCTTAGACCTTACAGGGACACACACACAAGGCAGTGAGGCTATTGACCTATAGCTAGGGGTTTGGTTTGTGGGCAACAGGGCGTGTCCGCACGCCGACGGGCCATGCCTGCCTCACATCTTGGGGCCAAACCTCCTCCGAGACCCTTGCAGTTTAGCCTGAGGCTTCGCAGCCTCAGTTTCCATCTGCCACCACGAGGAGGTACTGCATAGGACTTGCTGTGGAGAGGCTATGTACTGGCAAGAGAGACTTACAAAACTGCTCCCCTTTCACAGATGCTAGCCAGCGGTGGCAACAAGTCAAGCTACCACACTAGACGCTTCACACAGCCATTTGACAGGTGTTTCTTAACATTCCAGCATATTTTTCTTTGTTTGCTAGATCTAATTGTGGTGCTTTAGATCAATTTATTTTCTGCGATGTTAAATTTAACTGTAAGGTTTTCCTTTATATATTAAGTCAATAGAATTAAACAATGAAATTAGTTTTCTTTCTAAAGGTTTTAATACAAGGGGAAAAATACATACACGCACACATGCACATATTTGTTTTATTTTATTGTGCAACGAACGTGTGTTCAGCGCTCTAAATGACATTTCTCTCCAAGTAAACAAACTTAGTGTCACCATCTAGTGACCTCTAGACAGTCTCAATATGTCTTAACAATTTGCGTTAATCCATTCTGGCTTAAGAATGGTCAATGTCTATATTCTCTATCAATACATTGTCATGGATTAAACAAATAAGAAGTTGGGGGTGTTGAGTCTCTTGAGCCCTCCCTTTAAAGATACCCTTGGTCAGTGTCTGTTTGGCTTGTAGTCCAGACTCATACGTGAGACTTAACTCAAAGTAAACAAACTTATTACCCGTCCAATAGTATAAAAGGTGTGGTTTGTGGTCCAGACCCTTGATTGACAACCTATCTCATAATAAACTAACTCATACCAAATTAACCTTATAGAGATTTGGCTTGTAGTCCCGCCTCTAAAAAAAATTCTAATCCAAGTAAACAAACTCAGTTCCCTCATAAGATGTGACCTCTAGACAGTGTCGACACGTTGACATCTGGCTTAATGTGGTCAGCTGCCTATTTGTGAACTCAATGTTATGGACTAAACAAACAAAAGGAGGTGGGGGTAGCTCATCTCTACCTCTGGAGATATACCCGCACATCTAGACAGATTATCAGCGTGACGTAGTTAAGGAATATGACATGTTTACTAGACCACTCAGGGGTCAAGACAAATCAGTGTGTCAGACATCACTGCTACGTATGTAATACGAATTTATAATGTAAAGTCTAGTCCCCCTCCCCCAATAACAAACCTAGTTCCCTCGTGTGACCTCTAGAGAGTGCTTACGTCCATCGTATCTGACTTGGGGTCACCTGTCAATCAATGAACTCAATGTGATGGGCTAAACAAATAAAAGGGGGAGGGAGTTGTTCATCTAGAAATATACCTGGTTACCTTAGAGGTGTGGCTCTTGTAGTCCAGCCCCCCCCCCCAATAAAGATTAACTACTAAGTAAACAAACTCAGTTCCCTCGAAAGGTGTGACCACTAAAGAGTGTCTATACGCTGACATTAAACCTACGTCCATCGAATTTAACTTGTGGTTACCTGCCTATAAAAAACTCAATGTGATGGACTAAACAAATAAAAGGGGGTGGGAGTTGTTCATCTCTACCTCTGGAGATATACCCGCACAGCTAGACAGACGTCTGGTCAGCATGACGTAGTCAAGGAATGTAACATTTTAACATGTTAACTAACTTACTCAAAGGTCAAGACAAATTGAAAAAAGTGCCAGCCATTGCATCTCTGTATGTAAAGCGCATTTATGATGTAAAGTTTCATCTCTATTTATATTAAGTTATTAACATGCCTTGTCTTTATAATAAACGATGTTTGGTGCATATTTATAATGGCTCAATTTTTAAGCACATTATTTTGTTTTCATATAAACATTAATACATTCTATAACAGACAGTAACGGAACGAGGTCTACTTTATGCATATTAAATAGGTGTATTTTTACTATCCGGTTTACTATCCGGTAGTGATATCCGACCGGAGCCGGATAGCACCGGATAGTAAAAAATGCCGGATATTCGCCAGAAGCCGGAGCCGGAGGGACTATCCGGTGCACCCCTATTCAGTATTGATGTTTTCTATTTTTTAGTACCAATTTTTTTTGTCTTTCAGTATCGATGATTTTTGTTTTTTTTATCGATGTTTTCTGTCCTTCAGTATCGATGTTTTCTATTTTTTAGTATCAATGTTTTCTGTCCTTCAGTTTTGATGTTTTCTATCTTTTAGTATCGATGTTTTGTCCATCAGTATTGATGTTTCGTGTCTTTTAGTATCGATGTTTTCTGTCCTTCAGCATCAATATTTTCTATCTTTTAGTATCGATATTTTCTGTACTTCAGTATTGATGTGTTCTATCTTTTAGTATCGATGTTTTCTGTCCTTTTGTATTGATGTTTCCTGTCTTTTAGTATCGATTTTTTCTGTCTTTCAGTATCGATGTTTTCTATCTTTTAGTATCGACGTTTTCTGTCCTTCAGTATCGATGTTTTCTATCTTTTAGTATCGACGTTTTCTGTACTTTAGTATCGATGTTTTCTATCTTTTATTATCGACGTTTTCTGTCCTTTAGTATCGATGTTTTCTATCTTTTAGTATCGACGTTTTCTGTCCTTTAGTATCGATGTTTTCTATCTTTTAGTATCGACGTTTTCTGTCCTTTAGTATCGTTGTTTTCTATCTTTTAGTATCGACGTTTTCTGTCCTTTAGTATCGATGTTTTCTTTCTTTCGTTGTTTTCCAACCCATCTTTATTCAACGCTGATTGAATAGCGCTCTTTTTACTACGATAAATGGTGCAACCGCATACACTAGAAGAATGATTTTCTGCACCTCAGAATGATAAAAGGAAGGCGCGAAAGATCCTTTTTTTTTGGGAGGGGAGGGGGGCAGATGATTTCGTTTAAGGAACTACAAGATGAGACAACAAATGTTCCTGAAACTGAAACTAAATTAAAACATTCCGTTGAAAGAATAGAATTCTAAACACGTCCTCCAAGTATACGTACCCAGAACACGTTTGAGCAGGCAAACTGAATGGAGAGCTGCCTGACAACCACTGCGTTGTTTATCTTATATATGGGACTAGTTAATAAGACCTAAGAAAAAAAATCATAATGACCTTTAATGCTTTAAGAGCACGGACTCATTTTACATCAAATAAATATTGTTACGTATTTTTAAATCTTCGGCTAAATGTACTAGTAGGCACACAAATAAAAACACTGCAAAGAACTTGACGACTCAACTTTCAGTTTCATATAACTTCAATGACTATTAACTCTAACAATTTGTTACTGTAACATGTGGCGTAGAAGACTGTACAATATCTGTCAGTTTACAGTTAGCTATACTTCGTTGTAATTCATCTCTTCACTTCGTTGCAATTCATCTCTTCTCAACTTGCATCGAGCCGTATTCCACAGAACAGACGAACGACACACTTCCCAGTGTCGCTCCAGGTCTCTTAAAGCTGAACCAAGTCGTACTCAAGTGTACCGAATCAGAGCCGCACACGTCTTACATTGACTGTTTCGACTGTAACGTCTCAAGTCCACTGTAGTTCGCTGTATAGACTTTAACGACAGTAGTACACTCCAGATGGCTGCCTGGTCGTGCGGTTTGCACGCTGGACTGTCGTTCGGATTTATAGATGGTCCCGAGTTCAAACCCTGCCCGCTCCCATCCCCCGTCGTCCTGCGGGAGGTTTGGACTAGGAAGTAAACTATCTTCAACTCTGAAGGAACATCCGAAACATGTAAAACATTTTACAAACAAACATTTTACAGTTAACTCTACCCTAGTTAACTTGCATCGAGTCGTACACATTTCTCTTCCACTAGAGTCGCACACGTCTTACATCGTCTGAATCGACTGTAACTGCTCACTCACGACTGACTTTCACATTAACTCTCTGGCTTATATAGAGTCCCTAATCGCTCCTCCAAAGTTGCACAAACACTGCTAGTATCCTCTGGAATAACACGTGAGGAAACGTCACATCCTGTCTTTGTTTTTACATGTAGATTGCAAAGAACACCTGCTGCAGTGTCATCAAGCCGGGGTCACACGTACTGACCTCTATCTGTCACTTTTCATTAGTAACTGCCCCCTTCGTAGATCTGTTTGTCCCCTGGAACAACACGTGAGGACACGTCACATTCTGTCTTTGTTTATACGCGTAGATTCCAGAGAACACTGGCTGCTGGGTCACACGTTGACCTCTACTTGTCACTGTTCATTTGTAACAATATGAATGCTTTAGCACTAAGTTAAACTGACACATATAACATTTAGACCGGCTTTTCAATAAGGTTCATATATCAATTAGTTGTCCAAATATCTCTTAAGCCTTTTTATGACTCCATAGGTTATACAACATTTAATATAGGACAATTACTCGGGATGTTTTTAGTCAATTTTTTCTTTTTTTTTACATTTCAACTGAGCTTTTTTTTTCTCCTTTTCTAGTTCTTCCGTCCAAACTGTATGAAGTCTATTGGTATACTGGTAAGGTGCATTTGGTTTGAAGTAGATTACTTTATAATTTGTAGATTTTGACGCATCTAATTGAATCCTTTGTTGACTACATTGTTTGCTAGTTTTATGTTTACTTTTGTGGTCAATGAAGTTGATGTATTGCTCCTTCTATTAGATAATATGAATAGAAAAATAATACTATTATTTAGACGAGTAAGTTCACTTTAAAATATTTGAATTAAATGTTTCATTAAAATAGCGCTGCCAACCTAACTTTATGTAGGCTCAATTCGCTTTTGAGAACATAACAGACATTTTAGAATGTTTACACATTTCAAACTTCTCGAATGCAGTCAAGTTCATAGGGGAACGAGTTCCTTTTTCTTGGGTTTATGTGTGGGGAAAACAAGGAACAACTAGAAGAGATGTGTCCATAGAGCGCAGGGCTTTTTGAAAGTTACAAGTAGTGGGTGTGCTTATCGGATAAGTTAAACACAAACCTTTGAAATGATATTTAAATTTAGTTGTGATTGAACCAAAATATGTTCCCTTTTTTTTTTTTTTACCTTTCAATATATCTTTGATATGGATTTGAAGACTCGAAAAAGAGAAATATTTGTCACACTTTTGCTTAACTATTGTTTCAATGTCTTATCCTCTGAGCATTTCATGGACGAAAGTTTTCTTGTTTTGTTCTGCAATCTTTGGCACGATATTTGTTGTAAGTCCTCCTCCAGCTGTCCACTTCCAAAGGCCATGGTTTGACATTTATGACATTACCAGTAACGCAGATGTTTATCTGATGTCCAGATTTTCGGTAATGCTAACAGTGCAGCCACTAGAAGGAGAGTTTAATTCTCTAAGTAAATGTCTATATGAAGAATTAGTTATCAACCTTGCAAGTGTGGTCTATTGTTTTCTTACTAAAACTTGATTAAATGTTTACCAATGTAGATCAAGGCCTATGGACTATTTGGGAACAGTGGCAGTGTACGCTCGACTGTAAAAACTCTAATTTCTTTCGTAAACGGTAAGATTTTTGGCTATTTAGTGTGCCTTGGCATTGTATGAAGTCGAAATCCCGATAAGCACTTTGTTAATATTAAGTCTATTAGTAATATCATTATAAAGCCTACCTGTTGCAAACTTAATAGAGTATATCAATGTCTCAAGACTATATCAAGCTCTAGATTTAATGAGCGTGACGTGTCCAACACCCTGTATTTAAAGTATAAATAAAACAAATTAAATGTTGGACTCTTGAACTAATTAAAAATTTTACGAAACTAAAATAAAACAAGAAACAATGAAATAAGAGGTACATATATACAGATGTTCAAGCATGCATAACAATAAAGGAGCTGCACTGCCGAATCCAATTTTCCAAGCTCTTCCGTTTGGAACAGTAAATCATTTCACTATAGAGGAAACTTTAGACTTTCACTCTTGAACTTTCAATTGGAAAATAAAAGGGCAGCTAACTAGCGGTCTTAAGGGAATTGGATACGAATATCAGCTGCCACGCATTGAAAGATTAGAGCTTTTTCCTTATTTGGCAACAAAGAAGTTGAATTTAGCGTCCTTAAGATTGTTTTATTCAGTGATGCCCAAAATACGGCCCTCGAGCGAGATCCAGCCCGCGACGTGGTTCCATCCAGCCCACAGAAACATCAGCACAAAGTTTAGAAAATACCTCCTCCATTAAAAAAAAAAAAGGTTGAAAAATCTATAATTACCTAGTTAGGGCTATTACTCTTTCTCTGATGGATTGGTACCATGCCCATGACCTTTAACTATGGCATTTTGTGTTTATGAAATGGAACTCTGGATGTAGAATCTAGCAAGAAAACTGAACGGTCTTTACTTTTTGTAAAAAAATGTTTGTAAAATGTTTTACATGTTTCGGATGTTCCTTCAAAGTTGAAGATAATTACTTCCTAGTCCAAACCTCCCGCAGGACGACGGGGGATGGGAGCGGGCAGGGTTTAAACCCTGGACCATCGATAAATCTGAATGACAGTCCAGCGCACAAACCGCACGACCAGGCAACGTAATTAGCCAACATGCTTGGTTGTTTTAAAAAAAAAACAACAACATATAAACGGCATTATGAAACAAATATGGAGGCATTCTTGATTTGAATAAAAGATTGTTAAACTTTGCCTAGAGATTGGAGGATTGATGTTAATATTTCAATAGAGACAAAAAATGTGTCGGTGGTAAAACTAGCTACCAGGGCGCTCACATTTTAAGTAGAGAAATGAAGCCATTTTCCGACGCGAAAAAAAAAAGATACACTTCAATTATCCCATTAATCAATGTAAGTACTAGGTCCCATTAGTTTCTAATCAAATAGTTTCAGGCCAATTTTCTTTCGTTTTTTTTTTTTGTAACATGGCCCGCGACACAAGTGTTGGAAACTCAAATGGCCCACAGTTTGAATAAGTTTGAGCATTGACGGTATAGTTTACAGTGAACATCTCTGAGATACGCTCCTACAATAGATGAAAACTTAGGGCAGATCTAGATACACTCTTTCTATGGCACTTCCAAAACTGATGTCTGACATTACAAACATTTGAATCGGATTTGGTTGAACTTATCAGTTTTATTTTAAATATTTTGTTGGGGATGTTTTTTTGTCTAATTTTTTTTTAATTTTAAACACCAGGCTTTTTGTTGTCACTGATTTAGGTTTTGCCAAAACAGTTCTGCAGACGACAAAGAAGTCTTTTGTTTAGGAGAAAAAGAAGCGTACAAGTCAGGAGATTGTTATGTGGCTAGTTCATGCCCAGAATGTAGGAAATATTTACTTTCACTACTTTACTTTTACTATACCAACAAACTTGAACAGTACAAATCTGAGTATTTAGTCCTAACCAAAGGTGCGATGTCTGGACAGAGCTAACATAATTCCATATAAGCTTTATTCGACATAAAGAGTCTTTTAACTATTAATACGTGTTTGTAGTTTGGCGCAAAATTAACGTTTTGTTAGTATTTTGTATTCATGAGTTGCTATTTTAATTTGCAACCGTTTTGTTGTACAAGAAAACCTCTTTTTATATCAAGGCTAATGTCTTTGTAATTTGTATCCTGTAGTCAATGCGGCTCTCGTTCTAGATTTCATACATTGGATGGTGATGAAAACATTTTGGAGGAGAGGATAGACTTTTTTGGACCTTATTATATATATATGGCTCTTTCTGTCTTGGATTACAATGGGTGCGCCCAAATAAGTCACTGGTTTTAATTTCGTCTTGAGGCGGGCAGAATCTGGTGTGAATAATCAAGTCAATTCTGGAGCGGCAGAGTTTGACACAGTTTGTGTATGTGTGTGCATCTGTTTTAGAGCTGGTGGATAAGGCAGCTTTCTTCTTCTTTCTCGTGACTAAGCAGCTTCATTTCTTTTGCTCTAGGCGAGGTTCGTACCTGCACGCACAGTCTCCATGCTGTGCGGTCTTGGGCTATCTCCTCCCACATACTTTCATTGATACCAGTTTCTCATGACTCGCTTGAGACATCTCTATAGGTTAGTCTTGAGCGGCCCTTGGGTCTGACTCCCTCGCAAGCTCACATATTGGATGTCTTTAGGGATTCTTCCATTTGGCCAGCGTAGTCTTCTCCGTGTCAGGAGAGCATAGATGCTGTGCATATTTGTCAGTTTCAAAACGAGCTGTCTGGAGACATGTCCAGGAGATGCACATTATGCTTGTCCGGCAGCCTAAGTGAAAGCTATTTAATCTGTGCTCTTGGTACATGTATGCTGAACAGCTCTCAATACCATAAAGAAAGGTGCTCACAACAAAGGCATTGAAGACTAGGATTTTGGTTGACGTAATTTATTTGGTCTTTTCCCCAGACGCACTTGGAGAATTTTTCCATATATATATATGAAAAGAGAACGTATATATTAATATACCAAAGAAATACTGCATTCCTCATTAATCTTTGGACTCGACAAGCAATATATATATATATATATATATATATATATATATATATATATATATATATAGAGAGAGAGAGAGAGAGAGAGAGAGAGAGAGAGAGAGATAGATAGATAGATAGATAGATAGATAGATAGATAGATAGATAGATAGATAGATAGATAGATAGATAGATAGATAGATAGATAGATAGATAGATAGATAGATAGATAGATAGATAGATAGATAGAAACAACAGGCAAAGCGCCATTAAAAGATGAACATAACATAATACATACTGATAATGAAACTAAAGCAAAAATCCTAAACAAATACTTTGCATCAGCATTCTCATCCCCAGGAGACAAAGACATATTTCTTAATTTGAACCAAGTAGACAACATAGAAGATTTAGTAGTACAAGAAAATGGAATTCAAAAACTATTAACCAACACCAAACCAAATAAAGCGTCTGGACCTGATGGTATTCCAGCTAGATTACTCAAAGAACTAAACAATGAGCTAGCCCCAGTGTTCAAAATACTCTTTCAGGCATCGCTTAACCAGGGCAGAGTACCAAATGACTGGAAAGAAGCTAATGTCACCCCCCTATTTAAAAAAGGAGACAAATCTGATCCAGGAAACTACATACCAGTATCACTTACCAGCATCACATGTAAAATCCTAGAACACATAATATGTAGCAACATCATAAACCACTTAGACAAACATAATGTCCTCACCCCATACCAACATGGCTTTAGGAAATATAGATCATGTGAAACACAACTAATATGACTAATTGATGATTTTTCAAAAGGTTTAGATAATAGTGAACAAATAGATGCTATCTTACTAGATTTTTCCAAGGCTTTTAACAAAGTTCACCACCATAGTTTGCTTAAAAAATTAAAATATTTCGGCATTAATGGTCCACTGCATCAGTGGATTAAAGATTTTCTGATAGGGAGAGAACAAACTGTAATAATAAATGCCTCTAAATCAACACCAATAACAGTAAACTCAGGTGTACCTCAAGGAACAGTCTTGGGTCCACTACTATTTTTAATTTACATAAATGATTTACCAAATTGCATTAGTTCAGGAACACAACAAAGCATTAGGGTTTATTAAAAGAAATTTCTATAAATCAAATAAGAACATAAAACTAAAATGTTATTTAACCTTGGTTAGGCCAATTATAGAATATGCATCCACCGTTTGGGACCCATCAACTCAAGAAAACATTAAGAAACTGGAACAAACACAAAATAGAGCAGTGAGATTCATAACAAATGAATATTCACATTTGACTCGGGAAACACCATTAGTAAAATCACTAAATTTAGAAAGCCTTAAGGACAGAAGACTCAAAAGTAAAGTAGCAATTATACATAAAACACTGAACCATAATCTACAAATACAAAAACAAAATTTAATAAAAATACTCTGAAAGACACAAAAATAAAGGCACATTCCTCGTCCCATATGCTAGGACAAATTTGTACAAATACTCCTTCTTCCCTAGTGCTATTAGAGCATGGAATGGGTTGTCTGAGCTAGCCAGAAAAAACAGTGACTTGGCAGAATTTAAGTCATTGGTTAATATGCATGACTAAATGCATGACGCGTAGGACGTAATCATCTTCTTTTTTGAAGTAACGTCTGTATTATATAAGATAAGAAGATAAGATAGATAGATAGATAGATACACAAATGTGAAATCTATTCAAAAGAATTGATGTAATTTCCCTCAATATAAACCAGATTTGCTAAACGTAATTTTCTATTTAACTTCTAGTATATTTTCTGACATAAACTTTCGTCCCCTCTAGCGTGTTCCGACTATCAATGGGCTATTAACTGTAAAAACAGCTGCAGCAATTGTGTTGACCCTTGCAACAAATTTACCGGGCGATGCGTCAAGTGTAAAGAAGGATTTAAAAATACAGACTCGGGATGTGACAAAGGTACTTTGAAACAACAAAAATGTTAAAGTGGAATTATACTTAATTTTGATTAACCGAAATGATATGATGTGTATATTTGAACTGCCTTCTTATCTTGTGTGTGAAGACAACTCGCGCAATTTATTAAATTATTTTGACTTTTATAAGCCGCTATCATAAATGAAGTGGCTACGCTGCTTACGCATAACACTACTTAGTTTGTATGTAAAAACCACACAGAGAAATTGCTTGACTTCTTGATAAGAGATCAGTCAGACAAATTACTTGACTTCTTGATAAAAGATCTGTCAGACAAATTAGTTGACTTATTGATAAGAGATCAGTCAGACAAATTACTTGACTTCTTTAGAAGAGATCAGTGAGACTAATTACTTGACTTCTTTAGAAGAGATCAGTCAGACTAATTACTTGACTTCTTTAGAAGAGATCAGTCAGACAAATTACTTGACTTCTTTAGAAGAGATCAGTCAGACTAACTACTTGACTTCTTTAGAAGAGATCAGTCAGACTAATTACTTGACTTCTTTAGAAGAGATCAGTCAGACTAACTACTTGACTTCTTTAGAAGAGATCAGTCAGACAAATTACTTGACTTCTTTAGAAGAGATCAGTCAGACTAATTACTTGACTTCTTTAGAAGAGATCAGTCAGACTAATTACTTGACTTCTTTAGAAGAGATCAGTCAGACTAACTACTTGACTTCTTTAGAAGAGATCAGTCAGACTAATTACTTGACTTCTTTAGAAGAGATCAGTCAGACTAACTACTTGACTTCTTTAGAAGAGATCAGTCAGACAAATTACTTGACTTCTTTAGAAGAGATCAGTCAGACTAATTACTTGACTTCTTTAGAAGAGATCAGTCAGACTAATTACTTGACTTCTTTAGAAGAGATCAGTCAGACTAACTACTTGACTTCTTTAGAAGAAATCAGTCAGACTAATTACTTGACTTCATTAGAAGAGATCAGTCAGACTAACTACTTGACTTCTTTAGAAGAGATCAGTCAGACTAATGGTGTTATCGTGAGTCTCTCAATATCATGTAGATCGGTGCCAGTCCATTTTATTATAGTAAATACGTACAGGAGCACTGGGACGGCCCAGCTATTTATTGCAGTGATGAGGTTACTGCCAGACAGTTTAGCGTTGAGGATTGTATTTGCATTTATTGCTTATATTTACAAAGGAAGTCTTCTTTTAATTTAATAACTAATATTAATATTATTATTATTATTTCTATTATTATCATTATTATTATCATTATTATTATTATTATTATTATCATTATTATTATTATTATTATTTTAAGAATGTGACAGTGGTGAGTTTGGTATCGGCTGCATGGGAAACTGTAACGAAAAGTGTGGCACTGACTGTATAGATAGAAAAGAAGGCAAATGTCCAAGTGAGTAAACCTACACAACCTACAGGGCCGGCCTTAGTCATTGCCATCCAATTAGTGGAGGTCTCGTACAGGACTTAAAAAAAAATAGGGAAATAAATACGAAACTTGAATCTGATCTCAGGCACAGTAAAGCACTTCGATTCTACTATGGAAATTGTGATATTTGAATTTCAGTTATTTGTTGATTTAGATATTGACACGGGCAGGTTTTTAATAAATTGCGTAGACCAATTTTACTTTTTCACTGTTTCTTTTTTACATTGTTTTTTTAAATTTCATTTAGGGCCACAAATTCACTTGGCCTAGATGCTCCAATTATCCAAGGCCGGCCTTGCAACCTAGATCCTCATAAAAAATTATTGGGGTTTTCAGAACTAATAACGATGATAAAGACATTCTTTTAATTTTACATGAGAATTCAACTAAATGGAATGTTACCACTTTGAGTTTTAACAAATTCTATTATCAAAGACAATGTAAAAATATTTTTTACGCTAAAGATGTCTACATTTGTCGTTTCATTTAGACTTTGCGAGTAGTAGTGGTAATTGTAAGTACAGCTAGTTCTTTCTTGTTTATAGTGGTCCCCGAAAGGGAATAGCCGCTATTAGTTTTGTTTTTTATTTATTTTATTTATTTATTTATTTTTATTTTCTTTTTGTGGTTTGTCTTTCTGTCCGTCCGTCCAATTTAGATCACAAAATCTAGAAGAGTTATTGAAAATCATGATATTTTAGGACTTTTTACTTTTTTTCGAAAAGAAAAAGTGTTGTTTTTTGTTAAATACAGCATTTTTTTTACAACTATTTACTATATCAGTAAGGGAGGAGATTTTACTGTATATTTTAAAATATCCATGCGAATATTGTTTTTTTTAAATAATGTTATTTAAAAAAACTTTGTATTACTAAACTTTGTATTTTCTGTTACACAAGCTACTTCGCTATTTCGAACCTACATTTGTTTTAAGCCAACATATTAAAAAGTACTAGATTATAATTTCTTTTTTAATCACTTTACTTTTAATGCTTAATGTCCACACATTATTATGACCTACGTTAGCACAACCAGTAGAGTATCACACCCTCTTCATCTGAGGGTCAAAGGTTCAAGTCCCTAATACCTAGTTACCTTTTTCATTGTTATTTATTTTTAGCTAGCACTTTTCGCACCATTTTGTAGGAATCATTTGATGTACATCAAAGTTGAAATGGAATTTATAATCTCGATCCTAGTACAGTTAATTAAGATGGGTTTTTTGTTGTGTTTTTTTTTTTGTGTACCCTTGATTTTAAAAAATTGTGGGGTTGAAAATATCAGAGAGCCTTTCACATATTTGATAAATGCTGAAAAGTCAATGAACGCATAGAGATTATATGTAGTACTATTTTCTAAGGCGTAAGGTATGTGCGGGGGGGGGGGGGGGGCGGGGAAGAAGGGATACAGGTCATCGAATTCACTTGCAGGAAGTATGTATTTGGGATGGGTACCGTTATAAACCAGGCCTTGCCAATTAGGTGTCACCGAAATAAAAATTCAAGTTGTTTTTTTTAACGGGGGACGACGGTGGGAAAAAGGTTTGGGGAGAGTACAAGTGATCTAAAACTTCACAGGCCGGAACTTGAAGTCAAGATTGAGATTTGTTTGCTAAATGTAGTGCGGGGGGGGGGGACCCTCTCCAACATCCACCCTACACGTACAAATAGATGGGGACCACTGCGCATTGAGCTTGCAATAGGAGCATGTAAGGACCAACTATGCCCTAATACTAGTAGAAGATAAAGAGGCTTGTCCTAAAAGTTGAAAACAACTGGCAGCTACAGATATTTAGTAATGTATCATTCTGTAAAGCTGAAGGGTGGGCCTGTTCAGACGCGGTAAGTGAACCCGAAGTACTAATGCATTCTGTGTGGCGGTCTCAAGTTCACCTTGATCTTTCTATTAAAATTGCTGATGATTTTCTTGTGACTTTTTACAAAGCTCGTATCATCTGACTCTGTCTGTATGATATCAACTCTTGTATATGTTATTTCTACTTCGCATTTTTGGATTAAGTTTAAATTTGAATAATCATAAATTGTCGATGAAAACACAAGCATTAGTTAAAATAATCAATTCGTTAATCAATTAGTGGTAGCTAATTAATTTAGCTTTACATAGAAAAGGGGGACAAATCTTGCATTATTGATAACACATTTCACATAAATAATTGTGCGTTCTTTCTTTTATATACAAGCTTTGTTGTTTTTTTTTAAGTAAAGTAAATTTCCCATTTCAGATCCTGCGATCTATGGGGCATATCAGGTAAAGGTCATATTTTTCTGCGGTCTACGGTTAACGAGGGTGTCGTTTGGCCTGCGCAACGACCAAAGGCCAATGTCATGTACCCATTAGAGCTGAGTGGACTCATAGGCACCCTAAAGATCCCGATAGTAAAAATCCCAGTCTTCATCCAGACCCCTCGGTTTAGAATCCTAGCGCTTTACCCCTCAGCCACGAACCTCCTTGTTTTTTTTTAGGTTTTTTAAAAATGTATTTTATTTGTTCTTTTTTACTGTAGCTGAGATGGGTGATTCTTCTGCCTACGGCTATGTGATCGGTGTTATTGTAGTTCTCCTTCTGATTGCTGCCTGTTACTTTGCCTACTTGTAAGTTGAATGACATTCTCTTGACAGAAATTACCCTTTTTTTTTTTACATCAAACTTTAGAGCAAAAAAAAGGGGGATTTTACCTTATGATGCTTACTTTGTGTTTTTATAAACATTATTTTATGGCACATTTTACCTTATGATGCTTACTTTGTGTTTTTATAAACATTATTTTATGGCACATTTTACCTTATGATGCTTACTTTGTGTTTTTATAAACATTATTTTATGGCACATTTTACCTTATGATGCTTACTTTGTGTTTTTATAAACATTATTTTATGGCACATTTTACCTTATGATGCTTACTTTGTGTTTTTATAAACATTATTTTATGGCACATTTTACCTTATGATGCTTACTTTGCGTTTTTATAAACATTATTTTATGGCACATTTTACCTTATGATGCTTACTTTGCGTTTTTATAAACATTATTTTATGGCACATTTTACCTTATGATGCTTACTTTGCGTTTTTATAAACATTATTTTATGGCACATTTTACCTTATGATGCTTACTTTGTGTTTTTATAAACATTATTTTATGGCACATTTTACCTTATGATGCTTACTTTGCGTTTTTATAAACATTATTTTATGGCACATTTTACCTTATGATGCTTACTTTGCGTTTTTATAAACATTATTTTATGGCACATTTTACCTTATGATGCTTACTTTGTGTTTTTATAAACATTATTTTATGGCACATTTTACCTTATGATGCTTACTTTGTGTTTTTATAAACATTATTTTATGGCACATTTTACCTTATGATGCTTACTTTGCGTTTTTATAAACATTATTTTATGGCACATTTTACCTTATGATGCTTACTTTGTGTTTTTATAAACATTATTTTATGGCACATTTTACCTTAGGATGCTTACTTTGTGTTTTTATAAACATTATTTTATGGCACATTTTACCTTATGATGCTTACTTTGTGTTTTTATAAACATTATTTTATGGCACATTTTACCTTATGATGCTTACTTTGTGTTTTTATAAACATTATTTTATGGCACATTTTACCTTATGATGCTTACTTTGTGTTTTTATAAACATTATTTTATGGCACATTTTACCTTATGATGCTTACTTTGTGTTTTTATAAACATTATTTTATGGCACATTTTACCTTATGATGCTTACTTTGTGTTTTTATAAACATTATTTTATGGCACATTTTACCTTATGATGCTTACTTTGCGTTTTTATAAACATTATTTTATGGCACATTTTACCTTATGATGCTTACTTTGCGTTTTTATAAACATTATTTTATGGCACATTTTACCATGCAATGACGTAGCAACCAAGGGTCAAAGAGACCCATTTCGTCCTGACCTATGACCATTAGGTGCCCACACTGATACTTCCAGCGGTTATGCGCTCACGGTACTATTCTTGAACCCAGGTCTATGGGCACTTTGCTACGCCACTGTTACCGTCTTTTTACGACTATATTGTTGGATATCTATTTCCTTACACCCTTGGTTGAGAAGAAATGCCAAATACTCCTTTTTTTAAACTAAATTCAGTTTGTTTGTTTTTTAGTAAGATCATTACGTAAATTATTTTGAGAAAATGTGAAAATTTTCAAATATATGCAAAATAATACTCTACAATTTTATTTTGCAAGAGTTTTCCACGACAAGTGTTTAGCCTGTAGAGTGTTTGTCTAGACCCGGGGTCGGCAACCTGCGGATCGCGAGCCACATGCGGCTCTTTGGATGTGAAACTGCGACTCTTTAGCTCCATACGCAAATATTATTTATTTTATCGAAATAGTTTTTAAAATAGCTCTGAATAGTTTAACGAGGATTAGGCTCCGATTCTATTTCTCAGACACTTGTACTCGCTAGACCAGGGTTCGGCAACCTTTTGAGTCGAAAGAGCCAAATATTACAATTTACCAAATTTTAAAGTTTTTAAAGAGCCACAATTTTTTTCTTGCCAACAATCAATAGTACTCACACAATTAATTTTTTAATTCAAAAAACGAATATATTAATTCATATATACGTGTTTTTCACAACAAATTAGATTATATATGGTTTTATTACATATTTTTTTTTCTTTCGGTAACAACTAAAGCAGTTCAACATTTACTTCCAACGCTAGCTTGTACTTCAATAACAAACAATTGAGAAAATTCAATGGGAGGTTGGCTTTGCATGGTTTTAGAAAGTTTGGATACATTTGGCTCATGACTTGTTATTAGTTTCCAACACGACTCTAAATTTTCATTTGTTAGTTGACTTCTTACTGTACTTTTATTTATAGATGAATATAACACTTGCTCGCACGAATATCTCGATCCGAAGATAGTCAGTACCTCACTATAGCATTTTGGATGACTTTCATGCGTAAAAGTGCCTCAACTCGAGATATTTCTTTTAAAGTTGTCACATTTGTTGCGTAACATACATACATTTCTGGACCTCCAACTTTTTCAACTTTCTTTTCGACTAAATTTTCCACTCCACAAAGCTTTACTTTTTAAATCGATCAATTGAATTTCTAAAGATCAAGTATCAATTTCAAATGGTTCAATCTGGATTTCGTTACTATTTGTGTTAAGGGGATTTATTAGGAATGCTAGAATAGTTTTGTTGAACTGCTCAAATCTGTCAAGAAATTCATCTTTGTTTTTTTTAACTGTGCTGAAGTAATTTGTGTCAATAGTTGCACTGATTTTATCGTGATACTGCTTTGGACATTTAAAATGAAGTAACTGCATATCTTCTGCAAAAAGAATTAATTTTTTCTTCAAAATAAACTAATTCTTCTACCAACACAGGATAAGTTTTACTTTCCTTGCAGTTTTAGATATAGCTCATTTCCTTTCGCTATTATATCCACCATAAAGAACCATTTTTGCAACCATTTGTCGTTCTCTAATTCAGGGTGATTAATGCTTGTTTCATTTAGGAATGTATTTATTTCATTCAAGCACAAAGCAAAACGTTTCAAGCCATCGCACTTTATTGTAAAGAAGGATGGCGAAATACTGTGTCTCCATCTCGTTAAAGAGCTCTTTAAACTGAAGATGTGCTTTTGATAAGATGATGTTTACAATCGTGATTATCAAATGTATAACTTCAACTATTTTGGCCATAAATGTTTGGGCACAACGCGCTTCTTGGTGTATATGAAATGTAAGAATTTCGTGGTTTATTTGGCTCGAAGAATCGTTGTTGTTCCTTAATTTTTCCTGTCATACTTCTGGCTCCATCAGTTGCTGTTTAAACGTTTTTATTTAACTCGATCTTATTGTCTTCACGGCATTTTTGCACCGCATTCGCTCTATCTTCCCCTCTAGTTTGTCATGAGAGTAGCAACCCTGGAAGATCTTCTTTTGGACCTTGGGAAGACATATACCTGAGAAAATGGGCAACTTGTGCCGTGCCTTTTATGTCGTAAGACTAGCAAGTCATAAGGCAGAAGAAAGTTGAATATCTTCCACCTGCAAATATGTTATTTTTGAAGATATTTTAGCTATTCTATCTTGTACTGTTTTATCCGATATTGGCATATCTGTGATCTTTTTTTCAAGGTTTCTGTGTTGTTGTTTTTTTTTAAATCATGAAACAGTTCTTCAGATGCACGTCGGAAGAAGTCTTTGATATAGTCACCATCTGAAAATGATTTGCCTTTTTGTGCAATTCCTATTGGTATCGCAAAGCTTGCAAGATTAGCATTACATGTAAATTGCTTCTTACTTTGAGAAGATCATTCGCTTCTAACTCACTTACTTGAAACAACAAACTATACGTCACAGCTAAAGCACGTAGTGACGATGCCGTTTCGTCGTGCGTCGAAAGAGAATTAAAACTTACATAGAAACACCCAACGACGGCGTCATTTGAGAGCTTCCGACGACTGACGACACTGACGACGCGTGTAGTGGGGGTGGTATAAGGCTGAGAAATAGAATCGGTGCCTATTCTTCGTTAAACGATTCAGAACTATTTTGAAAAATGTTTCAATAAAATAAATAATATTTGCGTATGGAACTAAAGAGCCGCAGCTTCACATCCAAAGAGACGCATGTGGCTCGCAAGCCGCAGGTTGCCGACCCCGGATCTAGACAAGTGTGTAGCCTGTAGAGTGTTTATCTAGACAAGTGTTTAGCCTGTAGAGTGTTTGTCTAGACAAGTGTTTAGCCTGTAGAGTGTTTGTCTAGACAAGTGTTTAGCCTGTAGAGTGTTTGTCTAGACAAGTGTTTAGCCTGTAGAGTGTTTGTCTTGACAAATGTTTAGCCTGTAGAGTGTTTGTCTAGACAAATGTTTAGCCTGTAGAGTGTTTTTCTTGACAAAATGTTTCCGATGCTCATTTTTTAAATTGTTTCTTTATCAAGTGTTTTATTTTTGTTTCCGTGGCAATAGTTTTCCCTTTAAAATGTTAAAGACTTTCCCTCTTAAGTGATTCCCATGTTAAGTTTTAATGAATTTCTTTCGCCGAATGTTAAAATGTTTCCTTGATAAGTGTTAAATAGTTTCTCCAGCCACCAGTTAAAATATTTTCCGCCCGTGTGATTTGTGAATAGCATTTGGTGCTCAAAGTTATTTTCTTCTCATTTTAAAAGGACTAAACTTCTGGTTTACAGTGTAAAAAAAACAACATTCTGTGAATGGGCTATACTTTAATTGATTCTAGGGTTACAATTGTATTCAATAATTATTCTCTTCCTCCTTTACTGCCATCTACTTACACATTCTTAACTTAAATGCATGTCGTTTATTTGTAGAAAACAGAAAAGACCCGTATATGTGGTGACTAAGCCTATCAATGTAAGACCATCCTGGGATGCGTACATGATGATTCCGAAGGCAGACTTTGAAACTTCCAGCAGGAGGTCTACAGCTGAAGAACAGAAGGAGAAAAGCTCGGACAAGTCTAGCGACTTTCAGCAGGAGCTTTTAAAAAACGGAGGGAATCAAGTTTTTGTGGACGACGGAGGCAGCAGTACCGACCATCCTGATACTATTAAAATCTTCTCAGTTGATACTTCCAAACAATCAGAATCTACCAGTTCGAATTAATTTACTCCTCGTCCTATCGTCCATCTATGTATCGTCTGTTATCATGGGATGTAGAAGGGGGGCCATTTTTTGGTGTCTGTGTGACAAATATGGGAGATTTGTAACCACACACTGGTTACGTATGATGTTAATCCTCACTGATCAAGTCAGTGATATTTTTGTACACTCCAGTTTCCCTAATAGTATTCACATCCAGAAGCTACTCGCTTCTGTCCAATAAATATAGTTAGTAATACAGAGATATGAGTAGGAAATCAAGAAATCATTATTTAGGCTTAGCAAGACACAGGCAATGTCTGGACCAAAGGCATGACATAATTACAACAACACTGTGTATCCTTTCTTAGGTCCAAACCCAATAATGCCACTTTGGTGATTCTTAACGCACTCTTACTTATGGTCTAATCTCAGTAAGGTGACTTTAGTGTTTCTTAACTCACTCTTTCTTAGGTTCAATCTAAATTACGTCACTTTAGTGATTCTTCGCTTGTCTTAGGGTCCAATCTCAATAAGGTCACTTTTTGTGATTCTTAACTCAATATTTCTTAGGTCCAATCCTACTAAAGTCACTTTGGTGATTCTTCACTTCTTGTTCTTATGATCCAATCTTAATAAGGACACTCTGGTGATTCTTAACTCACTTGTTCTTAGGATCTAATCTCAATAAGGCCACCTTAGTGAGTCTTAACGTACTCTTTCTTAGGGTCCAATCTCAATAAGATCACTCTAGTGATTGTTAAATCACTAGTTCTTGGTCCAACTTCAATCTTAACTTACTTGTACTTATGTTGAGCCTTAACAAGTGTTAAACCATGCACTTAAATTTTGGATCTCATGAACACTAACATTAGTATTGTTCCATGATTTCAATAATCAAAATTCCGAGGTATTTCTTCAGTTCTAACTACCAGCTTCGTCTTTCAGGGAGACCATTGCTTAGAATTATATTTTTCTTATTCCTATATTTTATTTAAACTGTATCTTTAAATAGAATGCTTGTGATAAAATGCATTGATAAATAAAATAATCATTTGTGTTTATTTGTTTTATTTTTATAACTTTAATTATTTGTTTCTTTGTATTTAAGCTGTGTATCAAGGATTGGCCTCTTTAGCCACACAAGAAGTTGCAAAGGGAAAATGTTCGTCTCTCGAGACGTAAAATGCCACAAAATTTAAGCTAGGAATACATATTTTATAAGGCTATGTGTATAGAATGAAGCCGCGGTGGCTGATTAGTAAAGCACTTGGCTTTCGAACCGAGATGTCCCGGTTCAAATCCTGGTGAAGATTGGGATTTTTAGGGTTGCCTCTGAGTCCTGACAATAATTGAGGAAAAGTAAAGGCGTTTGGGCGTTGTGCTGGCCACATGACACCCTTGTTTACTGTGGACCACAGAAACAGATGACCTTTATATATCTGTCCCACAGATCGCAAAGGCTCAGAGTGAAATTAACTTATGTGTATAGAATTAGTTTTGAAAAACTTTAACAGCTACTCTCCCTGCTTGATCCTGTTAGAGTCTGAATTTAAAGGTAGCGAGTGCGACAAATGTCCCAGAACCCGCGTCTGAAGCTCACCGCGGTAGCAGAAATTGTTATTATCTAGTTAGTTGATTTTCCAGCAAAATGTCTCTAAATATTTAGTTACGTTGATAAAAACCCACTAAATCAATATTGAAGGACAAGAGAAACAATCTTACAAGCAGCATCTTATACTTATAATAGGATAGACGCTGTGTAGACCGTCAATAATACCGTTCCTCCGTGAGGTACTGAATTCCTGGAATAATTAGCTAGTAAACCACCACGTGAATTAATCTCTCTAAAAAGTAATCAAAGTGCTCCTTCAAATACTCAGAATGTTTGAAGTGTTTCGATACGGAAAAATATTTGAGAAACACTAGTCTATTCTTACAATTCACGAGCCCGCGTATGACACACCCTCATTGCCCCGATTCTAGTTTAGGCTACTATTTACAAGCACTTAGGCCAGTGATTCCCAAAGTGGTCTATATAGACCACCTGAGGTCTTCGAAGACTTCCAAGTGGTCTACAAAAGTGAAAAAATAAATTGGTGGTTTATGAGATATCCACGGGGGTCTACGATTATAGATTTCATTTAAGCAGGTCATGACTTTAATTTTTACATCCCATTAATGTAATTATTTCATACACTAATATATTATTTGTACCTTAGTTAATCCTTTCAATACTTATTACCTTTTACCTTTACCAATCACTTAGTTTCTTGCACCGTTAGGGCACCATGCAAGACTCGTCGACCGTTTTTCTCCATTCCTCTCTGTCTTTTGCCTTAATTAGAGCCTCTTTCAATGGCAGGCCCGTCCATTCTTTATGTTGTCCTCCCATTGCTTTCTCTGTCTGCCTCTTCTTCTTTTTCCTGGCACTGTTCCCTGAAGGAATATCTTTGCGAGCCCCGAAGATCTTGTAATATGGCCATAGATTTTAAGCTTGCGTTTTTTTACGATAATTAGCAAATCATCATGGGGTTCAATCGCTGCAGTAACCCTGTCTCTAATCTCTTAGTTTATGATGCGGTCTTTGAATGTGATACCTAGGATCCTTCTGTAGCATCTCGATTCTATTGCTAGGATACTCCTCTCTAGCTCTGCAGTCAGCGTCCAAGACTCATAAGAATATAAAAATGTGACCATGACCAGGGAGCGCATCAGTCTGATTTTGGTGACGAGGGCTAAGCCTTTGTCTTTCCATATTATTTTAAGTTTTCAAAAGACTGCTCTGGATTCTGATATTCGGGCCAGAAGTGCAGGCTTCGTTCCCTCATCTTAACCAGCTATTAAAATGAAAAATTGTTGTATTTAATAATATAATTATAATATAATTGAGATGCATCCCTTCCTTACAAACAAGCGGTTGCCATGGTGCAGCCCTTTATGATGATATGAAACCAATTATGCTGGAGGATAATCAGAGATGGTGCCACCCTGACAAAATGGATAAAGATTTGAAAAACTTTTGAACACTCAAATATAAAGAACCACAAAATCTCTCTTCAACATCATATAGAGAAGATAATGGTTAGTCCTACAGTTACAATATCTCTTTACTTACTGTCCACCTTCCATACAGGGATGTGGGGGTCTTCCATTCTGCAGAGTTGGCATGCCCAGTATTTGTTCTGAAACAGATCATGTGGAAGTGGTTCAGTTTTTTTTTTATTTTTTCTATATACTGTCCACTTTTATGAGACATAGAGCAACGTAGGGAGGATGACAGCTCGATGGACAGCTTTGTGTCTGTGGTGATACCTCGTCTACTCCTAGCATCTTTAGACAGTCTGCCATAGGATGCACTGTCATTGGCGATGAGCAAATCGATTTCATAATCAATCTTTCAGTTTCTGGAGAGTCCGCTGACTTCTTTTCCAGTCCATTTATACATAATTGTGCATCTGTGTAGGCTTCACCAGGATCTGTCAAATATAAGACTTCAGTCTTTTTTGTGTTTATAGTGAGGCGGAAGTCTGAAGATGCTCTCGAAAAGAGAATGTATTTTATATATACTTATATTCAGTGAATTATTTATAACCAATTAATATAGCTAATTACTTAAATCTGGACTTTTGTTTTTTACAGAGCAACTCTTCCCGGAGGAATAAAACTCGCATTGTCTTTTGCGATAGTCTCCCTTTATTCGTTCAACTTTAGTTTTGGCTGAACGAGTAATTATTTTATTGCCTCCCTTTGGTTGATTATCTTTTCCTCCTATAACTTAAATATTTAATATGATTATTTTTCACTATAATTGATTATTTAATATTTTATTAGATCTAGACTCTACTTCCTATATACTACATCTATATTTAATCTAGTTATTTTATTCGACTGACTAGATCTAAATGAAAACTTTTTGGCTATAACAACCTCACGAGATGAACAGTTCACTTCCGGTTCAATATTTGTTCTTGCCCCCTGTAAAGTCACTACAGACTGTAAAGCAGGTTGACATTGAAGTCATTTTTTTCCCTTTCTAATAGACGTGAACATCATAAACCTGCAATCATGCCTATGGCGGGTCTGTCAATGGCTAGCTTGAAAAAGCACCCATCTGTAAGCTTGTTTAAAAATTAATCTAGATTGTACTTTAGATATTTTTTTGTAATTCAATTGATATCAATTTGGTATAGACATAGATTCTAGATCTAGATATAGATCTATATAGTAGGGATGTGAAATAAAAAAAATTATCTTTGAAAAAACAATTTTTTGTTAGTTCATCATGAAAATACTTTGAAAGAACTTTCCAATGGTGTATAAATTATGAATGCAAGTTAAAGTTAGAAAGCTATTTTTTTTTGGTGGCGTTTTGACCTAACATTGGTTGACATGGAACAATGAAGATGAGAGCCTCTGGCTGGCTCAGCCGGCGAGATACATCCCCCGCTCAAAAAGTTAAAAAGTTAGAATTGAGTTGCATAGATGATAGATCTACTAATTAAATAAGAAATTTAGTAGTAGATCTAGTATTCGTAGTAAATTTCTAGCTCACAAATCTGATATCATTTATATTTATGAACTTCACTTGTTTAGAATGTAAATATTGATGAAATAAAAAATTATCGGGTCTAGAGCTACAAGAAATGTCAAGGGGTGTGGACAAAATGGCCGCTTTGTGATAGCAGAAAATAACCAAATATTTAAAAGTGGGATCAAAATTGTCTGAAACATTTTTCAAATGCCCTTTAAATTATAAAAAAAATAGAAGAAATAAATAAAACTCTTTAAAAGCTTTTTAGACCTATACATAATTGCTATATCTACTAGCCTAGGCAAGATTTAAGTGTTAAAATAGTTTAGTTTTCAAAAAAAGTAAAAAATAAAAAATCCCATAGGGAGCCGTGCAAATTTATGTTTGAACATTATAATCGATAACAATTGAAGAAATAAAGGTATCGTGATGAAACTTGGCAGAAATATAGCCAGATATATTTTCTATTAGTACAAAAAAAAATCAACTTCCAAAATGTTACCTGAAATGAGTATCAGTAAAAAGAAAAATACATCATACACATTTTTTTTTAAGTTCACATGAAAAAAAGTGTTCCTCAATATAAAATATATCCATATTCACCTCTTTTAGCAACGATATCAATGGATTTAAAATCATAATCGATTTCAATTAAGGGCCTATCATGTACAGAAAGTAAGAAAAATGGATCTCAAAATTTGACGCCATTTTTTAACTTCCAGTTTTACGGATTTTCACATATCTACTAGATGTAGATTCTATCTAGATCTAGATAGAAGCATCTAGATCTAATAGAGATATTAATTATATAATATTTAACTTAGTCTAGAATCTAGATCTAAATCTACTCTAGAGTATAGCAGCAAAGCAGAACGGGCAGGGAAAATTCTAAAGAACATTATACGAATGAGAAAAATCAAGAGAGCCAAAGTCTGATGTGAAGCTCTCCTGGAGTTCAGAAATATGACAAGACTTTATCTAGAACAACATCACAAAAGTCAAGAGCACAGATTCCCTTTTTATCACAAACTGCCAGGTTCCTTATGTCCATGTAGTGCGGAATCTTGGAGTTTTCTTTGACTCAGTACTATCTTTCCAGTCTTTATCTGCAGATCTAGATTTTTATATTTGTATGAATTTTTTTTATATGTTGGAATAAATTTCTGTTAGATGACTAGATCTAAATCTAAAGACTTTAATTTCATTAAGTTAGCACACATAATGCAGACATATATTCATTCAGTGTTCTTTGATGGTTATGAATATGGAGTGTTTAAAGAAAATGCCAAAAATACTTTAAATTGCAAGTTGCGATGTTGAAGAAAATTAAACTATTTAATTTATTTTCAGCTGATTCCCCTTTTTGTGTGTGTTGGTGGAGGAATGCTCTGGGCAGCATACTATACACTTCGCTTGGCCACAAGAAACCCAGATGTTGGGTACGTTTTTTATTTTATCTTATAGGCAAGATCATTCAAACATTTACCCGCATTCAACATCTGCCCAAAAACAAAGATACAAAAGTATCAGTCTCACTGGTTGTTAGCTAGGTACCAATAGAAAGTTAAAACAGAAATAGTCTATTTTCAGTTAAACATTTGTTTGCTTTCAGTTTGTCATTACTATTCATGAGTACTTTTGTACTTTTTAAGCTCAACCTACATAATAGTAACTTGAGCAGAATTTTATCTTTCATCTTTATGCATGAACTAGTTTGTTTCCTTGGATGCAAGCAACGGAGCCCCATTCCATACTGTCTATAATATATTTACCGTTAGTTTTACATTAATGAATATATACACTATATTCCTTTTCCTTTCATTACAAACTATATATAGCTTAAATCTAAGTTTGAGCCTTTTAGGTATATTTAATATGCAAACTATACTAGTAAGTACAAATTGCTTACTATTATACATTTAGATCTAGTCCTCAAAGAGGTGCAAACAAGCTAGTTCAGGTCACAATGGATCTAGTTTAAAATGATTTTTAAGTGAGAAGAGATTTGGCACTTAAGAATAGTAAAACAATGGATTTTATTAGCATGACATTTTGTTAGAAGTGACTAGATCAGAAATATTACAATTATTCCTAGAAAGGATTAGATGATTTATTTAGCTCTTGACTAGTGACCCTTCGTAACCCTAGCCCAAAAAAGTTCATAATCTAGAGTATTGTATATTTCAGGGTTAAATTTACTTAGTTGCAACTATATGAAAAGTTATTTTAATTAAATAGTCTCAAATACATTTCTATTCTATAATTATTAATTGGCCTACTGAATAGATATACAGAATTTGGGTATATTTCAGGGTTAAATCTACTTAGTTGTGAGCACCAACATAGCCTTAAATGTGCCCATGTTTGAATTATTGAAAAGTTATTTGCTCTAACACTTTTCATTTTTTTTATATATTGTCTATTTTATTTTCCTCAGCTGGAAAAATAAAAGTGAAGAAATGTCCAACACCAGATGGCCAGTCAACCAGCAATACAAAGTAAGAGGAACAGACAGTGCTAAAAAAAAATATTATATTTTTCATTAACACTTCTGCAGCATTGTATAACTAATTATTCTGTTAAGAAAATAAAATTGATTCTTTAAATAACCATTTCAAAATCATAGTGACCATAGAATGATAATGATTTTTATTTATTTTTAAGGTTAATAATTAGAAACTTTTTCTGTTTAATGAATCACTTTAAATGCTTTAAAAAGTCGTTTTTCTTTCCTTTTAAACACAGCACAGCTACTTCTATCTCTCTACATATCTTTATTCTCTCATTTCTTGCCGACTCTTTTGGTGCCATATAACTGACTGTTTCAATACAGAAGCCCACATAACCCTTATTTAGTGCTGCATGTATATTATAAAAAAATTTAACATACAAGTCTGACAGAAGGAACATGTATTTACACTACATTGACAATTTATTGTATTTTATTATTTCCTTTTCAGTTCTTGTCTCCTGTAGTTGACTACAAAACATTGAAACACCCAGAGGAGCGACCAGAGTTGTAAAACCAGCAGTACTTCTTGTTCTGTTGATGTATTTATGCAGAATTATATTTTGATGTAACACATGAAAACAAGTAACAACTAATGTATTTTTTCTCAATAGTAATGCTCATTTTTTGTTTCCCCAAGGTTTATTGTGAGAAATACTCTTTACACTAGCTTATTATTTTTTATGTAAAAGTTGTGTTTCTTTTGTGTTGATGGAAAGTTTGATATTAATTAGAAGATCTGGGCATATGAATTGAATCACAACTGGCTGTTTAGGCTTGTTGTCTGTAAAAGTTGCTCCACTCAAAGTTAAGTTTATTATGTACTCCACTGTCTTACACAGTTTTGAATAGATTTAATAAACATTTTTACCAGTAGCATTAAGAGTTAACTTTTTTCTTTTTTGTATGTACCCAGTACGGTACTTTAAAAGTATAGTTTTTCAATAGCTGTTCTTTGTTGACAGTTTTATACAAAAGTTTTTCCACCTATAGTAATTATATAATAGTGTAAAAAAAAGGAATACTATTGAAAATGTATTTTGGCTATCCCTTCCCTCGTAGATATAAAGGTACTATAAACAATGAAATCTTGTTTTAATATTATAGCCAATAAGCCATGTTTTTATACAAATAGCTGTACACTTCCACTGCGACACAAGCACAAAAAATAATTTAACAAAAATTAAAATGTTAGTACATTGAATGGTTTTATTGGATTGTTAACCTAGTAAACATATAAAGATAAAAATATATATATATTACAATAAAATTGTTTCTTAAACTAAAAGTATAGATCTATATTAAAAGAAAATTGTAAAACAATACACTATATCATTGTGTGAAAAGTGTCAATTATTTAGCTAGAAGTTTAAGGGCTCTGACGGCAGGAAGTATTTCTTCCATTCTGTCTACACCTGTAAAGAAAATCAAGGGAAAATTATCAAAGCTTAAATTCTCACTAAATGTACTATAGCCAGCAAATACTCTTATACTGCTTGGCAGTTTTTATTTCTAGAAAAATGTGGAAAGCCCTCATAGATAATGTTAAGTGAATTGTTGCATTGAAAAAAAAACATTACATTTTATCTAAGGTAACTTTTAAGATTAACATTGAGGTAACATTGAAAGCTCAATATATTTCACATAGAAGATACAGAAAGAGTGCAGAATTATATTTGGCTTTGATAGATCTGTCACCTACATACATTTTGTCACATCTGACAAAGCCATGTAGACTTTAGACCAAAAGGATTGATAGATTGGTTTCTCATATCCATTTATTTTGGGATTATGATTCCTTAAGAAGGCCCTGACAAGTCCCACAAGGGATTTTTTGCACTTCTATGCTGTACTGCCTCTCAGTGAGATGCTGCAAATGGGATAGGGTTAGCATCTTTTTCTTTCATCCTCTTCATATTTAAGTAAGGTTTGCTAGAACTTATTGTGAACACACACTGGAAGTCATGTTCTTTTTTTCCACCATCTATATATTTTCAGAGTCTCATCATAAAAATCAATTGGAAACTTCTATTAGAGGATTTAGCATTAACCAATAAAGTCCAAATATTAAACTGATAGAGATATGGATATATTGAAAAACAAATCTTGGATAAACATATTTGTCCTCACCTAATATATCAAATAGTTTGTGCATGATGCTGTGAAAGGCAGGAAAGAATTCTGAATGTTCTTCCAGTCTCCTTATCACTCTGAAAATTTAAGAAAAAAGGTTTAAAATATGTTCATCTTGATTTTTAAGAGCCAATAATAAGAAAAACATCAAAAATACATTTTTTTAAAGATATTAATATTTTTTTTGCTCACACTGGGTATCGAAATCATACTTTAGCACTATCAGCTTAATATCCCATCGACCTTAGCCACTGAGCCAAAGTTACAATGTGTAGATCAGTGATGCCCAAACTAATTCGACCTACGGGTCTTTTCAATTCCCAACACGTGTCGTGTGTTACATTACCGAAAAGGAAAGCCTAAAAAAAAAAAAAAAAAAAAGGAAATTGACCTGAAACTATTTGATTAGAAACCAGTGGATCTAGTTCTTAACTGGTTAATTGGATATTTTTGTACATGTGGGAAAATTGCTTCATTTCTCTACTTAAAAATGTCAGCACCGTTGTAGCTAGCTTTACCACTGAATCATTTTCTTGTCTCTTTTTAATAAATATTCCTAACAATTCTCCACTCTATAAGTGTAGTTTAACAATGTTTTATTAGTGGCTAGAATCAAGAATGCTGACATATTTGTTACAAATGCTTTTTATATGTTTTTTCAAAACAGACACACTTTATAAAACACACATGTTGGTTTGATATCATGTTGCACAGAAAAAGTAAAGATCAATTCCCTTTTTCTGGTAAATTCTATGTTCCAGAGTCCCATTTCATAAAACAAATGTTAAAAGGTCATGGTACCATTCCATTTTTTAGAGGGGGGCAGGGGATTTTCTACACTTAGTGCTGACCTTTTGTATTTTGGACATCACTGGTGTAGATGTATCATTATTTATTGGCATTTCATTACACAGACATCTAGATCTACCTAAAGTTTGGATTTAGAACTCTTAAGATGTAGTATAGAACTAGATCTACTTCTAGATGTACTGTAATCAAGGTTAGATTTATGTAGAAATATAAGCAAAGCTTAGATAATCTATCATTAAATTGAATAAATTACTCAGTTATCAGTACACTACGTCTGACAATGCCATGTTTTTTTATAGCCAAGTTTAAATTTATGTATTTTTTACTTTGAAAAATAACTGTCAAACTAGAGTTTTCCCAGCGTGGCCAATGAGCTATTAAATTTTTTTTTAAGCAATATACATCAAAAGTTAAATTTTTAGGAAAATCGTTAGAAACATTTTTGAGATCCATATCTGGGTTCTGTGAAGTTGTGACTTGAATAGAAGTATTGTAAAAATAGCACCCAAAAATTACTAACCCTTGCAAATCATCAGTTTGTAAAAGTTTTTTTAACTGTTTGGCTGTTGTTGTATTGTGTATATGACAGAGTTTACCCACAGCATCCACCAAGCCTGAAGCATGAGTTTCCAGCTCTAGGAATAAGATATAGATAGAAAGTCTACAACCTAATGAAACATAAATTTCCATCTCTAGGATAAGATAAATCTAAAAAAAACAACTATTACCACTGAGTTACATTTATAAGTTTTGACTAAAGTTGTTTATTTGAAATCCTACTTCTTCAAAATGAACACTTGGTATTCGATAATAAGGAATATGTCGAAGTGACATACATTCTAGTTCTACTGATCTTATACACACCTCTACTAGGTCATATTTTATTCTACACTTTTTTAAAAGTAAAGTAATAAGACTATCACAATGAGATATGACTTGATAATTAAATCTTAGAATCCATGCTTTACAAGAAAAATGCAGAGACTGACCTAGACCTAACATGCTTTTCAGTGTGTTCATGACATTTTTAGATTCTCCTATAGTTCTATAGATGTCATTCATGCGAGGAAATATTCCTGAGATCCTGGGAACATCGAACAATGTCTGGAAGTGACTTACAATACTTTCCAAAGTGCTTCGAGACACATCTTCCACTAACACCTTTGGGAAAGAATATATTAAACTTGCTTACACTGTTATTTGTAATACACAGATCCACAATCTATGATTCAAATAATAAATTTTAATATCTGTTAATAATATGCTAAAGATTTTAACTTCAATTTTAATTGCAATAAAAGTCTGAATAAGATTAAGTGTAATTTTAAAAACACAACAATGTTATGCTGTTATTTAATTAAAAAAGGCTTAAAGTAGAACTTATGTAAATCATACTATTTCCTCAATAATGTATGTCTTTATCTGTAAGTTAAGTTTTCTAATATTACTTCAACTACAGTAATACTAGGTGCACAGACTCAAATTACACATTGTCTGTTTTTACAAAGTTTATATCAACTCACTCTGTCTGGTACAAAAGTTTGAACATGTTTTTTCTCTCATTTCCGATTCTCGGATAGAGTTAAAACTTTGCACAATTATTCATTGAACCTGACAAGACATGAATCAATAAAAAAATTAAACAATTAGTTTATTAATTGTTGATGATTAATTTTTTTTGTTTGATTTCAAAATAAAGGGGAATAAATGCTACTTAATGAGAGTTATATAGATATGGATTTAGTCCTCTTATAATAAATTATGTTTTGACACGTTTTTTCTCCCACTTCCCATTCTCGGATCAAGTTGAAATTTGTGCACAATCATTCATAGTCAATAACAATGCACAAATCAATACAAAAATTAACAGTTATTTAATCATTTAGTACTAATTAATTAATTTTGTTTGATATAGCAGAATGGGAGCTAAACCCTGTAATTTTCAGATAATTATCAGTTCTATCCCTTAGATAAGCTTTGTTTTTTTTTTCTATTACTAATTATATTCCTAATTATTAGTTCAAATCTTCAGCCGATTGCTTGTCAATATGTTGGTTAAATATAAGCCTACTTTGTTGGTTTCCTGTTTGTCTGCATGAACAACTCTTTCAACCAGCTCAGTCATTTCATCAACACTGTGGTCACGGTCCATGTGAGCTCTCATCCAGGGAACCACCTTGTCCAAAAGATGGTTTAATGCATCCTGTAGGCCGCCTAGACCAGAAATATCCTTACGCCAGTTCTGGATTACCTAAGATATTTAATAAAGAAGCATTACTAGTTTTTATATCACAACAAAATAGCCAAGAAACATAGGCACATGACAGTATCTTTCACTGTGCTGAAACTTATCACATGATCAAAAGTTTTGAATAATCCTGACATAAATTAAATTCTTAATACCGGTATTAGGTTTTATGGGTTTTGGAAGATTTGATAACTTAAATTAATTATATAGTCTATCAAATTTTGTACAGACGCCACATATAACATTGCAGTAGCACAAGGCAATACTTTAAAATAACTAAATGTTTACTAAAACATGTTTAAACTGTACCACATATTACAAATCTCTTCATATTGAGCTCAGATAATGGTCAAGAAAAACCTACAAACCTACCTGTTCAAAAGTATTTTAGATTCTCTTTCATACATGTTACATTCACAAAGTACCTAAAGCCAACATTTTGCTTGATAACAGTGTTATATAAATGAAATCGTTATTATTGTTGTGGGCTAATCTAATCTGACTTCACTTCTATCTCAATTATTACTTCACATTAGCAACAGAACATTAAAGGTTAAAAATATACTTGATAACAACTTTCACTGTTATAAAATGACACCTTTATTTATCACTGGGAAGTCCGTCTAGTCTTCATGTAGGTCGCTATTTCTAACTAACATCCAAAACAAACTACTTCTATACTATCGCCTTGTTGCTCTCCTGTTCCTCTAGTCTACTACGTCATTGGTCAGTCTTCCTACGTCACTTCTTTTACTGTCGCTAAAAACAATACACAATATATTTGAGTAACAAAACAAGATACTTTAATCTAGTACATAACATTATTTATATTAGGTGTATTTAAAACCTACCTCCAGATAATACCTCATATTACTATCACAAAGGAAGTTGTCTGGGCTTTTAACAAGTCTGGTTGAACGACTTCTGTGGCAGCCTTCATTTAAACCTTCAACTATTTCAGCCAGCTCTTTACAATACTGTTAAAGTTGAAACAAAAAATTTATAAAAAGTTTGCTGCTAGACAGTTTACATAAGAAGCTAAAAACTATACTTAATAAATGATATACTGAATTGGTCAATCTGTTTCATAAAGACTTTTATTGATATAAATGATTAATTACAATGGATTTCAAATGTAATGTAAGTAAATACTAAAAAAAAGACTGAAATTTGTATTTAAAATAATTTTTCTGAAATCTTATCATGCTTCCAGTATATAGAAAGTCCAATTTAACTCTTTAATATGGCCTATGATTTATAGACCTGAACATAGAAATTAGTGTTAACAGGAGACTTTAAAAACTATTCTAGCAAAGTTAAACATATTTTTAACTTCTTACATCATGGAATCTATTAGACATTTGTCCTTCATCTTTTAACTCTTGAATAGTAGAAACTAGACAGTCTAGATCATTGGTGTCCAGTTCTTTACAGACTAGCTGCAAAAGATGAGCAATAAAATAAAACATGTGTTTTAAAATGTGTTCTATAAGCTGTTAGCTACAATGTCTCATCAAACTAAATTAAATTATAGCTTTTATATAGAACTACTTTCATGCTCAGAGTGCTATGGTCCAATCTTATTTGTGGACCAGTGGGGTATCTGGGAGAAGGTTTTCCGTGCTGCCTTTAGGTACTCAGTAAATACAACTTTGCTCGAGTCGGGTGTTGAACCTCGAGCCTTAGCCAAGTTAAGTTCAAGCATACTTAGCCTCTCGATCATGCTTCCCACATTGAAAACACAAAATTGGGAATTCATCCTCTAGTGTATTTGATGACCTCTATTAATTTGATGTATAGTACATAAAAAAAAAGAATTCAAGTTTTAAAAAAGCTTTCAAATAATTACATTTCTGCACATAAACCTTACAAAAGAAAACTGAGACATGAACTCATTCATGTATAGATCATACAGAAATAACTAAGATGTATAAAACATCTGGTGAAAATCATGTAACTGTAGTCACATTTGAAAAAAAAAATTTCTCAAAATTCATTGCTCATGAACAGCACTTCAAAATTGTCTGAGATTAGATAAAACCAAGGCCAAGTATATTTCACTCACTTTGAGATACTGCTGACACTGGCTTAGAGGTAATAAGTCCAAATCATTCAAATGTGTGCTGTACCTTTTACTTCTTTCAAATGGATCTGCCACTGACTTCTCTCCTGGGATACTGAAAATTAAGGATGACAAAATATTTATTTAAATGTTGATAATATTTTATTTAATATTTTTTAAAATCATTTTTAAATGGCCATAATAAAGCAGCCAAGCATGTAGTAAACTCTCTAGTCCAAAAATATGGAATATTCTCCTGTCACAAACAAGTGAACTCACATTTTCAAACACATGAAATACTCTCAAATAAGACACACAAATGTTATTTTACCTGATATTATGCAAGTGTAATAATCGTTCCAGTTTCTTCACTCTCTGTGACAGCATCCTGTAATCCTTTCCATCATATCTGAAATATGAATGGCTGAATTTAAATGTTACAGTCCAACAGATATTAAATCTAACTTAAACTAACTTTGGAACCCTTAAACTTTACTTAATCTTACTTTGAAACCCTTAAACTTTACTTCATCTTACTTTGAAACCCTTAAACTTTACTTAATCTTACTTTGAAACCTTAAACCTAACTTCTAAAATGTGTGTAGACTGTTGCATTTAGCTGTGGTGAGATATTACTAACATCAGCTGGTTGATGTTTTAGTTCATTTAAGATAAAACCTTACACATTGATTGACACAAGAGCAGTGTAGAAGTTCATCAGATATGTTAATTTCAACACAGGGGTGAAATCTGTGTCTTCTATCAATGTAAAGATGTCATCATGACATTGCACCAACTGTCTAGATATTCTATAGCAAAGCATGATGTTTTAGTGCAGGATGTTTTAGTCACATATCTCTTTCAAAAGACGTAAACATTCTATGTTTTGTAGGTGGGTTTATGTTCAAATGTATTTCTTATGTAATGAACAATAGTTATTTATCATATTGATTACAGATGCTACTTTAAATGAGAAGAGAGTTAAGGCCTAAAATTATTTTTGTTCATTAGATTTAGGAGTTAAGTTTGTTGTTATTTTTTTATCACTATCATTATGTTTTTTGTGGGTTTTATTATTGTCCAAAAAGAAAATGAATCAATGATGACCTTAAAAAAAAAAAAAAAAAAAATGACGAGTGTCATCCTGTTCATTTTCCACACTTCGCCTATAATTTATGGGGGTGGGGAAAGCATGTCAATATCTTAGTCTCAGGTAGAATCTGACCCCTCATAATTTGTTTGGTTTTGTTCATATGTATGTTTCAGATATCCCCTCAGAATTGAAGATTATTACATTCTAGCCAAAACCTACAGTAGGATGGAGGGGAATTAGCGGGGGGGGGGGGGGGGCAAGAATCAAACCTGGACACATGCCACATGACCTGAGCACATACCATATGACCAGGCAGTGTATGAAATGAGATGGGAGGGAGGAGAAAGCAGAGAATGTATGATATATATATATGTGTTACATCTAACTTTATGTTTAGACTCTTAAGTGATTCACTAACACCAAAACAACAAAATCATAGTTTATAAATAATTTAATCTTAATTAACACTATAAACACTATATTGCTTTTATTCCTCCATTTTGGATCTCCCCTCCTTTCAAAACGCATTTGCACCATTTCACATTTACACTAACATGCGCACGTAACAATATAAAGGGAAAATATATATATATATATATATAAAATGTATGTGTTTTATAAATTATCATCAGAAACTGTCGCACCAAAATGGCTACATCTAATCATGCTATAAATAAACTTAATCTTACTTTGAACCAGAGTCCAGCCTTAAGTGTTTGTTCTCTTCTTCTAATTTTTTAATTTTTTTTTCTTTCTCCGAAAGACGTTTCTCATAAGACTGTGTAAGAAAATATTTTATAAATAAATATTGTACAACCATCTTTCTATAGCCTTAAACTTTTATTTCAGTTGAAAGATTTTGCAAGAAATCTGCATGAACATTGATAATATGATAAACATTGGAAATGGAAGATGCAACATAACAAATAGCATACAATGTTTAACAAACAACATAAACACTAAAAAAGTGTTGAAATCAGATAACAAATTTACATAAAGTCTTAAATGTTCTCATAGCATCTTGAGCCTAGATTATGTTTGTTAAAGCACTATATAAATTATATTATTATTATTAATATTATCTCTAACCATTCTGCTATATGCTAGTCAAATATTATCAGGTATATCAAGTACATTAAACAAAAAATCTGCAGAAGTGCAAAATATACTGTTACCTTGACAATGGCCTGGATGTTACGTCTCGGCTCAACTGAATATGAGAACCCATCATCCTGAGTAATGCTTTCTTCTGATCTTTATAAGTAGAAGTAGTAACAAGCAAAATTAAAAATTAAAAAATTATAATAAAGATGTATATAAGAATAAGAACTTCACATTTATGGCCATATGTCTCAATACTATAAGATTTGTTTCCCTTTTCTATTTAAAAAAAAAATAATTAATAATCACAAATTAATTAATTAATATGGTTAATTTTTAAAAATAGATTCATGTTTTGTTAGGGACAATGAATAATTGTGTAAAATTTCAACTTGATCTGAGAATGGGAAATCAGAGCATTAATGTGTGCAAATGTAGACACAGTGCATTGATAAAAGTTTTATGAAAAAAAAAAAAAAAAAAGATTACTATTCCCACAGTTTAATTTAAGTGAAAGAAATTAGCATTGTTTCTTATTCATGTTTGTTTTGTTTTAAATATGTAAATCAAATCTAAACATTTGTAAATCCTATTTACCTGCTTCCTTCCAACTGCCTCTGTAATGTTTGAATTTGTGTTTCGTAAGACTCAATGATATCCAACAGCCTAAGGCAGTATTAGTATTTCATTAACAAAGTCAAATGTCAATGGAGCGTTGTTCTTTTCTAAATATTTAGTTTAACTAATTAATTACAATGTCCCATTTCTTTGTCTTAGTTTTTTATGATAGAATTTCACTTCTTCTTCTAGCCAGCTTTTTGCTGCTGTGATGTCAGCTCTTTTGCAGACTGTGCCAAGGAAAAATAGTGTGCTGTTTTCTTCAGTTGTTCAGCACTGCCATACAGGGTGTTGATTATGTTGGGCTGTAGTGGAAGTAGGGTCTGCCTAAGGTGGATTAGGAAGGGGCACTCAAAAAGGTTTACGATTTCATAAGGGTGGGCGCAGTGTCTACAAAGGGGGAGTTGTGTGGAATATATAGATGATCCTGCCTTTGACAGTTTATCTGCTTTTTCATTTCCCATGATGCCACACTGTAGTGTGATATTGATATTTAATTTTGATATCATCTGATGGATTATCACAATTAGTGTTGTCAACTCTCTTGGGTTGTTTGAGGTGCTGCTGTTAAGTGCTTGCAGAGTGGATTGGGAGTAAAGACAACAATATGTGATGGTGATTGCACTCCTTCATATAATTTGTTTTCCGCTGTCTGTAATGCTATGGTAATTGCCTCAATTTCGGCTTGGATATTTGAGCAGTTATTGCCACAGGGTGCACTTATTTCAAAGTGTTTATTTTTGGGGAAGACCAGGAAGGCACCAAGACCAGCATTGATGGTGGCTTTGAAGGCAGATCCGTCTGTATAAATATATATGGATAGCTGTTTTTGGATTCAATTGCTTCAAGTGTGGCAACTTTGAGCTCCAGTGGATTTGATTCTTTGTCTTAGTTATTTATGATAGAATTTCACTTAATATAGGAGCTACAAACAATGTGAACATTGGTATAAAACAAGCTTGAAAGAGACAAAGATCTCTTCATCAATGAAAACAAAGGCAGCACATTAAGTCTTAGCAGGCTGTTTAATGAAGTCAACCTTTCCTGGACCAATTAAAGCAAGATTTACAACAGACTAACTGTGATCTCGTCATATTTAAGGTTTCTAAAAAAGGTGTCAGCAAAGAGATTTTGTCCAATATGTAAAGTATTGGGAGTTTTCAAAATGCTTTATATGTCACTAAGAGCTTTTGTTCAACTTTAAATCACACATCTAAATAATGTGTTTATTCATTGAAGTTGTTAATATCTTAAAACTTGTCTACATTTATATAACCATGTTTGTTAAACACATGTTTGTTAAACACATCTGAATGTGCAATATAAATCGATTTTTTCTTTCTTTTTTTTAGTTTTAACAAAACTCATAGATAATATAATATTTAGAGAGTTACCGGTATTTATTGAATCCTATTGCATTAATATCCTTAACTATAAAAGCAGAGACAGAATGTGGAATTAAAAAAATGAACCATGATGATGAAAATGTCTAGCTCATTAGAACCAGTGAACATTAAGGTTTGTATAAATATTAGAAAAATAGAAAGTGTTATTAGAAATTGAGGTCAAGAGATAATACATTTATTGAAAGATTTAAACCCTTGTTAAATTATGTACAAATTATTTTCACAATCTCATTTGACTAATCCAACTAATAATTAATTTAATTTCACTTTCTATGTAGAGTTTAAATAATGTTCATATAAATGTTATCATTTATTCTAATGTTAAATTAACAATAAAAGAAACACATGGAATTTATAACAAAATATCATTTAAAACCTCAAATGTCAATGAATGAATGATAGAATTATTTTTTTAAAGCAGAAATTTTAAAAAATTAATTATAAATGTGCCCAAAAGTAAATTATTTCCAAGATAAAAATTCAGCTCAATTCAAATACAGTATTTTCACGCATAAGCCCCACATAGACGTATAGCCAGCACAAATTACAAAATACCTCGCCTATGCAAAGTATAACTTACCATAATCTACCATTACATTAACTACTATCATTGGCAGGCTACTATTTGTTTTCTTGAGATGTTATAATAATAAGCTTTCCAATGTACATTTCACAATCACACAGCTAACTTTAGGAGATCTAAAGACCCACCAGTATGTCCATGATTTCCATTATGCTGTTTATGAGTAAAATAAATTTTGTAAAACCCACACCTCCGTATACCCCACACAACTGCCATTCATTTGTAAAAACATGTATAACCGTGAGTAATATGTGCGAAAATACTGTAAACCAGTTATATCTTACAAGTTAATCCGACATGGGCATGAATATAAAGCACATCTGTAATGACAACTTTGTGCTTACTAAAGTAAAATTATCAAAAAAAGTTGAGCCACGATTAAAGATAACTTTTACCTAAGACTAAATTAGCAATAGCAGTAGGATGACTGGCTGAGTTGCATGAACAGAACAGCTTAGCTCGAATTCTATTCCCAGCTTGAGCAGAGTTGTTTGCTTAATGCCTAAAGGCAGCGTGGAAACCTCCCAGATACCCTCACAGGTCGACAAAAGAGAATGAACCAGAGTGCATGAACATGCCTATAGCATAGAAGTGCCACTTGCACTATACTAAAGTAATTTTTTAAAATAATTAAAAAGTCCTTAACAAGGCATGATGATGTCATGCTGCTAACAACCTCAAAATTAAATTTTTTTTTTTTTTTATGAACTTGGGTCAACATTTGATTTTTTGAAAAGCCCCAAACAAGTAAACTTAAAATATGTACTTTGCAGTACACAGAAAAAAAGCTAATGTGGCAGGGTATGATGAACAAGAAACAACAGGGATACATCAAAGAACGCGAAGGCTACAATTTGGGAATAAGAAAAAGAACTAATCATGATAGAAGAGAAGGTGAGATTAAGAAAATACTTCAAAATAAGTTTCAAGATACTGCAAGAAGGGCATGGGCAATTGTAGTACTTAGCAAAAACAAGAAAAAAAAACAGTTACAAATCATTATGCAAAGATTGTTTTTCTAACTAAACACATTAACAGATAAAAGTAGTTTCTATAAATATTTTTTTTTCTTTTATATTGATACAATGGTTCGAAGATTGTGAGAGAATTATCTTTCACAATGCACATTCTATTCACTACACCTTATAATATATTGAAGTTAAAAAAAATTCTTACTTTTGATCCACTGGAGAATGATTACGTGAGTTTCGCTTTTTAATGTCTGTAACAATTTGAGTCTGTCTTTTACTTCTGTTAGCTTCCTAATGTCAGTAAAAAAAAATTGACATAACAAAATATTAATATTATAAATAAAATGTGGAAAAACATACATCATATTGTATAACTTATATATTTATATATATTATAAATAGTTTATCAAATCAATTAATTTAGTATATCTAAATAGACACAAGTTTGTTGTTGTTTTTTTTTCATTTTTAAAGTAAAAAAAAAGCACCCCTTTTAGACCTTGCAATCTTTATTAAAGTAAAAAATAACCAATTTCTGAAATGTATAAAACCAAATGATGTCTGCAACTTACTTCTTTCACAAAACTGTTCACTTCATTCCTGAGTCTGTCTAATTCTTTCTCCTGTTCTGCAACTTTGGCTTCAAGTAAAATACATTTAGAAGTTACAGATGACTTGGAAGATCTCAACCTTTGTGTTTCTTCAGAGTAAAATGATGGGGTGGATCTTTCTCTTTCCATTTCCTGCAAAGACAAATTCAATTTGGATATAAGCCAATGACTAAATTTAAGACTATTACTTTTAGGTTAAAGAAATACCCATTCATATTTTTTTTTTCAGCAGCATAAATATTCACTCTCAAGGCCTGTCTTAGGCCACTGCAACCTATGCAGTGAGCCCCACACTTACATAGGCTTGCATGAATTCTAGGTGTAAATTATTAAATTAAATAATTTCACAACTTATTATTAAAGGGGTCCTTGAATTCTCCCGAAATTGCAAAATATACAAAAAAGTCATGAAAAATCTCCTGAAATTATTAAAATCTTCTGAAAACTCATCCAAATCTCCTTAAAAACAGACAAATTTGTCATTTCGGGGTGTCTTTCAATATGGAAAATCCCCAATTATACTCCCAATGAAGATAAACGGCATTGTCAGCTTTCATTTAATAAAAATGTAAAAATAAGGTGAATTTTAACCTGCCCTGTCCAATATGAAAATTAAATCTAAGGATTGATCTCTAGGCTTTGTACTTTTACCTTATCTATTTATTCACCTCACTGCTTAAAAATCTTGAAAATTAGTATTTGTTACATCTAACTGGCACAACCCTCTTTATAATGCTACCTCTTCCAAATACATACTTTTTGCCTGTGAATACAATTATCTGTATCACTTATTACCACACACACATACTCTATGCCTCCAAAAATAGTCCTACATTTAATCTCTGAGTATTCTTCAACTCAACTTTGTATCAAAATATTTTAAAGGCTCTGTAATGTTTTCAAACACCATCTGTTTTTTAACCAAGGGTAAAAAATTATCTTAACTGTACCAGGATCGAGGTTATATATTCCGTATTTTAAGAAGATCATGGTCATGGACCAAAGGTAAGTGATAACAAGTTTAATTTTCATTTCATTCCACAGGAAGTGGAAGAACAAGTTTTGTTTTTTTTTAAATTTATTAGGTTTGTCTGTTTTTATTCCAGGTATGGGTCTACTAATTCTAATGACAATCTTTGCAATAAATTTATACTTTTTAAATAGTGCTACTTTCATGCTTAGAGCATGCTATGGTTAAATCTCATTTGTGGACCAGTGAGGGGAGAGGGTATCTGGGAGAAGGTTTTTTGTGCTGCCTTTAGGCGCTCAGTAAATACAACTCTGCAAGAGTCGAGTGTCGAACCTCGAGCCCCCTTCATAGGTAGCCAAGCCAAGCCAAAGTCATGCGTACTTGGCCTCTCCACCACGCTTACCACAATATCAAAGTATTTATCTCTACCTGGACTCTGGCTCTGGAGCATTCTAACATGACCTTGATGTCTTTAGACTTAGCATTCAGAAGATCTATCTCATCTGTCAACTGACTCACTTCTTTTCTGAAATCAAGAGATTGAACAAAATCCTTTAATTCATATTTTTTTTTGTAATTTTTAATTGTATTCAAACACTCTGTTAGATCATTAAATTGTTAAATCATAATGAGGATTTTATTGTTTATATTTTTCTTATACACTGATATAAACTACTACCGTAATCATATGTTAAAATTGAATTGTGCATCACCTAAAGACAAGTTTTAAAACAGGTTTTCATCAACTAAATGGTAACCAAAATAAATATGACAATTTTCAACAGGATAATGTCTCAAAGTAAGCATCATTATGTGTGAAATCCTAACAAATAAAGAAATATAAACCATGATATTTATTCATGTTTTATTAACTCCAGATTAATAAATGTTTAATGATCATCTGAGAATGGTAGATGAGAGAAATAACATGATAAAAAATTCATCCAGACAGACAGAGAGTTAATAGAAGCTTTGTAAAACTATGTAAAGAAAGAAGTGTTATTTAAATAAACTAACTGCAGTTGACTGTTGCTTTTAGTTAGTTCTTGCATCATGTTATCCTTCCGATTGACTTCAAGAATGAGTGACACAATTGCTGTTCTCAGGACATGACTGGACTCTACATCTATGCAGATATACCGATCTAAAAATATAAGTTAAAATAAATATACATTTTTTTTTAATTTCAATATAAGATTTGTATTGTAATATAAAATGGAATTCTGACAATATTTTCTAACTGGTTGTGTTTAAAGAGTTGTTAAAATTGGAATCTCACTAACCCACTGCCCTGTAAGACATTTTGGCAAAAAGATTTAAGCATTTTTTTTCCATTAAAGGAAAGTCAGTTATTTATGATTTAGAAAACAAAAAAGATTTGTTTATCGATTAGTGCCGTGTCTTGAACATACATTATGAACAACAACAATGTTCTGTTCACCTGATCTATAAGCTAATCAACCAGCAAAAAAAAAATATGTTACGGTCATTTGTTTCTTTGGCCAATGGTTAATGAGCAGGGTGTCATGTGGCCAGCACAATGACAAACCGCATTTACTTTTCCCAGCAAATGTCAGGTACGCATCAGAGTTGAGTGAACTCAGGGGTGCACTAAAAATCTAGAAATTCAATATCCCAGTCTTCACCGAGATTCACCAGGATTCCCAGGTTCAGAAGCCCAAGCCAAGCACTTAACCACTCAGCCACTGCACCCCCACAACTTAATCTAAAGCATCAGTACAAAATTTTTTTACCTGAATGTAAATTCACCTCATTTGAAGGTAAAACGTGGATTGCTTCTAAACCATGCTTGCGAAGCTTTCTGTTGACATCCATCCATTCTCGTATTTCATCCTGATTAACAAAGCAAATGCATGTTTGCATATAAAGTTTTTAAAAAAGGGGGAAATTGCAGCATTGATAAATTTAATAATTAAGTTTCAATTAAAATTTTACCCTTGAACAGTGAAGTGTGGACTGATCATCACTGTAGTTATAGACATCATCATTAGGGAAATCCTTTAACAATATTTCATACATTAATTGTTATTAGTAACAGACATGATATAACATATCAAAAATAGCAATCAAATTAAAAGTTAGTACTGTTACTCTTTCAATTTCATTACTAATGGCTATCAAAGAGTACTAAGATTAAAATTGACTTATGTTTTATATGTCTAAATTTTAGGCTCACTATGAAATTTTTGATATAGAAGCCTAGTCTTATTAAGTTGGTCTCTTATTATAAAAAAGTGCTTCTCAAACCATGGGGAGTGCCTGACTAGGGCAAAACAATGTCCAGACAAGGAGGAAGGAGGCAAAATCCATGTTTGAATATTAACTAGAAGTAAAATCACATTGTTACAAAGGTTTCACAGATTGAAATAATTTGTAAGTAATAGATATAGACATTGTTTCATTTCATAAGTATGACCTTTTAAATCTATAATATCTATGTATCACTTTCCCAAAAGGAGTCAGCAACAATCAATATTTATATTAACTCAAAACTTTATATAGTAGTTAAACAGGCCTATAGAAAAAGATAGGACTTTTCAAAACATCTCCCCTAGGCCTAATGTGATTCCTCTCATTTTTTTTTATTACAAAAAGGTCATTCTGGTCAGAAATAATTGCTGCATTTTTTTAAAGGAACACTAGATCTAAAAAAATAATTTATTCTTTAAAAATTCCTTAATTTTAATACTTTTTGCTTTAAAAATGTTGATGGAATCTAATTTTAACATTTTAATTTAATTCAGCCTCTTTACCATTTAAAATATATTTTTAAAAATTTACTTTAAATAAAGTCCTGCAAGTTTTGACAAGTTTTGAAAATAGTATCTTTATATCTTATGAATGATTCAAAATGTCAAAATGAAAATGTTTTGGTACAATTTGTACCAAGTCATCACAGTCAAATGACTATCTTTCGAAGAAAAGACAAATTAGATCAATACTTTCTAAGTAAAGATCACCAATGTGCATAAGTATGTCTTAAAAAATATTAAAGACTGATGATGATGTGCTAGAATCTAATTCATTACTCACCAATCTAGAGCAGCTATAACCATAGTCTGCCATATTGTATACAAATTAAATTTAAAATAATGAAAGAGTTACTGTGGAGGAAAAAAAGATTTACGGAACAAAGCTTGCTATAAGATATAAATGTGCAAACGTTTTCAAATTCAAATAATCTAGTTGTTTTCATATGTATATATAACTTATATATAAAATCTAGATGTACTCTAGATCTAGATATTAGATCTACATCTAATGTGAAGATAATAAATTTCTCCTCTCGATGACTGGACTTTACTGACTTTAGATGGTGCATACTCTGTATACGTTTAAACAGAACATGTTTCCAACTTAGTTTATATACATGTTAATAGATTAGCATTAAAAAAAATACTATCTATTAGAGCTAGTTCACGAAACGAAATAAAAATCTAATTTTCTTATTCTAACTTTATTTCTTTGACACATATGGTAAATAACTTTTTTTTTCATAAATATAATTACCATATAATCATATAGATATCTAGATCTATACTAGATCTAGTTTTGTGTCTATCCTAGATATAAAATAGATCTTACTATCTAGATCTAGATAGACCCATGAAGGTTCAGGTTGCTTTATAACTTTATTAAATTAATTTTAATAATTTATTTTTATTAATATTTATAAAGTCAAACATAGAATTATAGAATTTATAGATCTATCTAGATCAGTGGTTCCCAAACTTTTTTGTCTTGTAGACCCCTTTCCATGCTTTCTGGTTTTTCGTAGACCCCATGCATAAGTTATATTAAATTTTTGAAAAATTTAGCAATTTCAAATTACACATTTTGAAATTTTGTTTAAATTAATTTCTAACCAGTGACGCGAGGAGTGAAAAGCTGCAGAGTGAATACATAAACAATGTAATATCTAAAGATAACAACAAAAACCTATGGTCATACATTAAGTCTAAGAAAATGGAAACAATAGGCATAGTGCCATTAAAAGATGAACATAACATAATACATAATGATAATGAAACTAAAGCAAACATCCCAAACAAATACTTTGCATCAGCATTCTCAGCCCCAGGAGACAAAGACATATTTCTTAATTTGAACCAAGTAGACAACATAGAAGATTTAGTAGTACAAGAAAATGGAATTCAAAATCTATTATCCAACACCAAACCAAATAAAGCATCTGGACCTGATGGTATTCCAGCTAGATTACTCAAAGAACTAAGCAATGAGCTAGCCCCAGTGTTCAAAATACTCTTTCAGGCATCGCTTAACCAGGGCAGAGTACCAAAGGACTGGAAAGAAGCTAATGTCACCCCTTTATTTAAAAAAGGAGAAAAATCTGATCCAGGAAACTACAGACCAGTATCACTTACCAGCATCACATGTAAAATCCTAGAACACATAATATGTAGCAACATCATAAACCACTTAGACAAACATAATGTTATCACCCCATACCAACATGGCTTTAGGAAATATAGATCATGTGAAACACAACTAATAGGACTAATTGATGATTTTTCAAAAGGTTTAGATAATTGTGAACAAATAGATGCTATCTTAGTAGATTTTTCCAAGGCTTTTGATAAAGTTCACCACCATAGTTTGCTTAAAAAATTAAAATATTTCAGCATTAATGGTCCACTGCATCAGTGGATTAAAGATTTTCTGATAGGGAGAGAACAAACTGTAATAAAAAATGGCTCTAAATCAACACCAATAACAGTAAACTCAGGTGTACCTCAAGGAACAGTCTTGGGTCCACTACTATTTTTAATTTACACAAATGATTTACCAAATTGCATTAGTTCAGGAACAAAAGTCAGATTATTTGCAGATGATTGCATAATATATAGAACAATAAAAACAACACAAGACACAGATATTTTACAAAGAGAATTAGATGAATTACAGAAATGGGAATCAAATTGGAGCATGTCTTTCCACCCAGAAAAATGTCAGTTGTTAAGAGTAACAAAAAAACTAAAACAAATTAATTCCACTTATCTTATTCATGGCAAACCAGTAACACAGACTAAAAACGCAAAATACCTAGGTGTTATAATAAATGAAAAACTGTCATGGAATCCACATATTGATCAAACTACAAAAAAATCCAACAAAGCATTAGGGTTTATTAAATGAAATTTCTATAAATCAAATAAGAACATAAAACTAAAATGTTATTTAACCTTGGTTAGGCCAATAATAGAATATGCATCCACCGTTTGGGACCCCTCAACTCAAGAAAACATTAAGAAACTGGAACAAACACAAAATAGAGCAGTGAGATTCATAACAAACGAATATTCACATTTGACTAGAGTAACACCATTAGTAAAATCACTAAATTTAGAAAGTCTTCAGGACAGAAGACTCAAAAGTAAAGTAGCAATTATACATAAAACACTGAACCATAATCTTCAAATACAAAAACAAAACTTAATAAAATACTCTGAAAGACACAAAAATAAAGGCACATTCCTCATCCCCTATGCTAGGACAAATTTGTACAAATACTCCTTCTTCCCTAGTGCAATTAGAGCATGGAATGGGTTGCCTGAGCTAGCCAGAAAAACCAGTGACTTGGCAGAATTTAAGTCATTGGTTAATATGCATGATGTCACGTATTACGAATTGAATTCTAATTTTTAAAATGGCTTGCCTAGGGGAACGTGACAATAGAAAAGGAGTTGTGTCACTTATCTTAAGTCTGAATTTAATCAAAGACTTACAATGAATAACAAAAAAAAATGACACAAGAAATCGGAAGGTAAACTATCAACTTAATGTTTAATCAAATATAAAGTTACAAGAAAGTAAAAATAAACATTTACTCAATACACTAATACAGAATTGATGTGTTGACCAAAAACCCTTTTACAAAAATGACATGTAAAAATATTACAATACAAGAGTTTGAAAATGTAATTACAAATACAAGCAAGCAAGGCCTTACATAAAAAAAAATATTAACTTACACGATCAAGTGGTTAACCACGCACGGGTCACGCAATGTCTCCGCTATTCTGTCTCACGGCTGTCTCCGTATGTCTGTCTGTCAACGTCACGCGGGCGGTCTTTATATAATATACCGCGCGTCGATTTCAAGACAAATCTAGGAATTTCTCGAAACAAATACGTCATAAATTTCCCAGATCTAGAACGCTCTTCAAAGAGATAGAAAAAAAAACACCCTCCTTTCAACCAGAGGTACACACACAGGTCAAGGACCGGTCACTGTCGGTGTGGCTTGACGAATAAAAAAAAAACTTATTACACAAGGGGCAGACAACCTCCCCGTCTCTCGACCGCAACAGGTCAAAGAAAGAAAAAAAACAACAATGCCTAGATACGTAACACCTCCCCCCTAAAAATAAAAAGTTTACATTTCCACGAAATGGAAATCTTTTTAGAATTAAAAAAATATTTACATTACAGAATGTATTTATCATGAGATATATATATAAAAATATACATCAAAATACTTTTTACACTCTAGATAAGGCATCGGCGATAACATTTTCGCTGCCTTTTATGTGTTTAAGATCTAGGTTGTACTCTTGTAAAAATAAACTCCACCTGAGAAGTCGTTGGTTCTTGCCAGACATTTTGTGGATAAATGTAAGGGGATTATGGTCAGTAAATACAACCAGTGGCCATCTGGACCCACTGATATAAAAATCAAAGTGTTGTATAGAAAGAATCAACCCAAGACATTCTTTTTCCACAGTAGAATAATTTCTTTGATGTCTATTAAATTTCTTGGAAAAGAAACAAATAGGGTGCTCTACTTGGAAATTATCTTCTTGGTAAAGGACTGACCCAACACCTGTGTCACTGGCGTCAATAGCTAACCTAAAAGGTTTTCCGAAGTCAGGAGCCATCAAAATGGGAGAGCTAGATAATATCTGCTTGATCTGGTTAAAGGCTTTCTGACATTCATCCGTCCAAGTAAATCGGACGTTCTTTCTCAGGAGGTTTGTTAAAGGACTGGCAATGACAGAAAAATTTTCGCAAAATTTTCTATAATATCCAGACATTCCCAAAAATCTTCGGAGTTGTTTCCGATCAGCAGGGATAGGGAAAGCTTGGATAGCTTCTACTTTGGCCATTACAGGTTTCACCTGGCCTTGTCCTACAATATGGCCTAAGTATTGGATGGAAGCCTGGCAAAAATCACTCTTACTCAGGTTTACAGTAATTTTTGCATGTAACAGTTTAGTAAAAAGACAATGCAGTTGTTTACAATGGCTAGAAAAATCTTGGCTAAAAATTACTACATCGTCTATGTATGCGTGGCAATTCTCCATGTCAGCAAGCAGGGCATTTATCATTCTCTGGAAAGTGGCAGGAGCATTCTTCATGCCAAATGGCATCACTTTGTATTGGTACAGACCATCAGGGGTGACAAAGGCGGAGATTTCCTTTGCCCTATCAGTCAGGGGAACCTGCCAATAACCTGAAAGTAGGTCTATTTTGGTGATGTACTTAGCGTCACCAATACGATCTATGAGATCGTCTATCCTAGGGATAGGAAACGAATCGGTCTTTGTTACAGCATTTACCTTACGGTAGTCTGTACAAAAACGATAAGTCTTGTCCTGTTTAGGTATCAAGACACATGGGGAGCTCCAACTACTGGAACTTGGTTCAATGAGGTCATTTTCAAGCATATACTTGATTTCTGACCTAAGTATAGCAAGTTTTTCAGGGTTGACCCTGTAAGGATGCTGCTTGACTGGAGTAGCCTCGCCAACATCTACATCATGCATTATAACATTAGTCTGTTTTGGTACATCAGAAAAAATGTCATTAAATTCATTAATGAGTTTCATGATAACTGGCCTTTCTGTCGAAGACAGATGAGACAGTTTTACATCCAAATTCTGTAATACAAAAGAATTAGGTATTTTGTATTGTCCAAATTTCTCCTTTACAATATCATCATCAATAGGAGAAACATGGCTATTTGAACAACTTTTGACTGTATTTAAAACACAATTACTCTTCTCTGAGTGATCTGGCCGAGATACATAAGGCTTCAGCATGTTTATATGACATAGCTGAGTCTTTTTCCTACGGTCAGGGGTTTTTATTGTGTAATTGAGGTCACTAATTTTGGTCTCAATTTCATAGGGACCAAAATATCTGGCTTGCAAGGGTTGACCTGGTATGGGCAAAAATACAAGCACCTTCTCCCCGGGAGAAAATTCTCTAACACGGGCCTTTCTATCATACCAGCGTTTCATGCTGGATTGGGTGTTTTGTAAATTATTTTTGGCCAGAACACAAGCATCATAAAGTCTAGTTTTAAACTTAATTACATAGTCTAAAAGTCCTTCAGTGGCTGTTGGTGACAACAAAGTCTCTTTTATACATTTCAAGGGACCGCGCACCGAATGGCCAAAGACTAAGTCAAAAGGGCTGAATCCCAACGATTCCTGGACGGATTCACGGGTTGCAAACAGCAGCATGTGGATTCCTTCGTCCCAGTCTTTTTCGTGCTCAAAGCAATAGGTTCGGATCATGTTCTTGAGAGTCTGATGGAATCGCTCAAGAGCGCCTTGCGACTCGGCATGATACGCACTCGACATGCAGTGTTTGATGCCCAACTGAGTCATGACTTGCTTGAAAAGATTGGCCGTGAAATTCGTTCCTTGGTCCGATTGGATGGACTTTGGTAGACCAAATAGAGTAAAGAACTTGATTAAGGCCTTCACAATGTTTGATGCTTTTATGTTCCTTAGAGGAATAGCCTCAGGAAAACGAGTTGAAGCACACATAAGGGTCAACAGGTATTGGTTGCCAGCTTTTGTCCTTGGGAGAGGACCAACACAGTCAATAAGTACTCTGCTGAAAGGTTCTTCAAAGGCTGGAATCGGCTTCAGAGGAGCAACAGGGATCTTTTGATTTGGCTTGCCAACCATCTGACAGGCATGACATGATCGGCAGTACTGGATGACATCTTTCTTCAAACGTGGCCAGAAGAAGTGTGTCATAATCTTGTGGTATGTCTTGTGGATGCCGAGATGACCTGACATTGGTGTGTCATGAGCCAGATTCATGATGTACGCTCGGTATCTTTCTGGTAACACGATTTGATGGCATATTCTCCATTCTTCTTCGTTGGATGCGTCTGGAGGTTTCCATTTCCTGAAGAGCATATCATCTTGGATGTAGTAGCACGTTGATGCTAGCTCTGCCTCTTGTGATGTCATTGCGGTTTCTCGGAGTTTGGCGAGCTCTGGATCCTTCTTTTGGTCCTCAATCAACTGTTTTCGAGTTGATGCCGGCTTTTCAGAATTTGGCGTTGGTTCTTCTTCAAGAGAAGCAAAGAATGTGGTGCTCAAGTCCACATCATCGTGGTTACTGTTGGCTTTGATGACGTTCTCTTCTTGAGATGCTTTCAACCTCATTGCCCTTGTTACTGCACACGCTGGATATAACTCTAGGTCTTCCTCGGGTGTGGCAGATAAGTCGGGTGTTTGAGTGACGATGGGTTCGGCTATCACCTTTCCACCTGCTAAGTCATTGCCTAACAGCAACGAGATGCCTTCCAATGGTAATGTTGGTCGGACACCTACAACAACCGGTCCAGTAATGAGATTTGACTTTATGTCGATTAGATGTAGAGGCACATCTATACATCCAAGCTCTACGCCTCGTAACAGGATGCTCTTCCCAGTCGATGATGATTTTGACAAGGGCAAAATACCCTCTAAAAGTAGCGATTGTGAGGCACCTGTGTCTCTCAAAATGGTGATAGGTCGTAGACTTGTAGAATCACCGGGTAGTGATACAAATCCTTCCGAAATGAAAGGCTTAAAATCCTCTAATAAAACATCAATTTTGGTTGATGCAGACTGGACTTGGGTCGAACTCTCGCTGGAGTCATTGACATCTCTAGGAGACGCAGTGGAGAAACTCTTTCTTGAGTCAGTAGAACATCTTTTGGATGTATTTGGAGAACTCTTGATGGAGTCATTGGAACATCGGGGTGATGTCTTATGGGAACTCTTGATAGAGTCATGGGAACATCGGGATGATGTATTATGGGAACTCTGGATAGAGTCATTGGAACATCGGGGTGATGTCTTATGGGAACTCTGGATAGAGTCATTGGAACATCGGGGTGATGTATTTGAAAAACTCTTGTTTGAGTCATTGGAACATCGGCTTGATGTATTTGAAAAACTCTTGTTAGAGTCATTGGAACATCGGCTTGATGTATTTGAAAAACTCTTGTTTGAGTCATTGGAACATCGTAAAGATGAATTTGAAGAACTCGCTGTTGAGTCATTTGAACACCGTGGAGACATTTTCGGAGAGTCTTGTACAGTCAATACATTTGAAACAGGTGGTGTCGAGGTATTCTTGATATGGCTTGATGATGAGGGAGTAAACCTCGACGACCACTGTACTGTGCAAGCGCTGACTTTTGAAGGAGCTTTTTCGTTTCTCTTCCTCAGTTTCCAACAATCGTCAACTTTATGGCCTTCTCGTTTGCAGTAGGAACAAGTAGCTTTACTTGTAGTAGGTTTTCTGTCATTTGTACTGCTGTTCTTGATGGAGTTGCTAGCAATGGACTCAGGCTGTTTGACTTGTTTTGGCTTGACATCCGTCGTATACTTGGCAAATTGATGTGATATTATATAATCGTCTGCCAACACTGCAGCCTTGTGCACATCTTCCTCGCCACGATCAGCTATATGCGTACGGACGTCCAGCCGCACACAACTCTTGAACTCTTCCATCAGCATTAGGTTCTTGAATTTTGCAAAGTCGGTGCCGATTTCCCTGGAAGTGAGCCATTTCTCAAAGCGTCGCTCCTTTTCCCGCAGGAATTCTACATGGGTTTGGCCATCCGATTTGCGACAATCCCTGAACTGCTTTCGGTAAGCTTCCGGAACAAGTTCATATGCCTTAAGAATTAAGGCCTTAACAACATTATAATCTTTTTGTTGTTCAATGGTCAAAGAACAAAATACCTCTGCAGCTCTACCAGTCAAAACTGTTTGCAGCAAAGTGGGCCACAAAGTTTCAGGTACATTAAAATTTTTCACAGCAAGTTCAAATTGTGGAAAATAATTGTCAATTGTGGCTTCATTAAAGCGTGGAATTATTTTCAAAAATTTTATTGCTTCAGCAGTATGACTGGCAGGGGAAGAATCTGGTCTTACATTAGCAGCTAACTCTAATTTTTTTAACTCTATTTGTAATTTCATTTCTATTTCTTTCTGCTCTCTCTGCTCTCTAGCCGCTGCAAGCTCTAATTCTTTTTGTTTAATTTCTCTCTGCTCTCTAGCCGCTGCAAGCTCTAATTCTTTTTGTTTAATTTCCTTCTGGGCTTCTATTTCCATTTGTTTTAATTTTATCTGAAGTTCTAAATCTGATTTACCCTCATCGGGTCTAAGGGTTTCTAAAAGGTCTTCAGAAAACACTTCCTCGTCTACATAATGGATTACAATGTTATCTCTGATTTCTTGTTTAAGGGCATTTGATTTTATTTTTAACCCTAAATGTTTAGAAATAAGGACCAGTTCCTTCCTAGTAAAAGCATCAAGCTCTTCCACAGAGGGATTTGCAAGAAAAACCTGAATATCCATGACTAACTAGCAACTATTACAAGCAAAAATATGTATACAATGTAAATATACAGTACAAAATCAGTACAACAAAAAAAAAACCTTAAGAGAGTTTGGTCAATACTATTGATACTTTACTTCCGACTCTTTGAACCAAAAAAAATTTTTGTTAAAGTCAACTTCGCCTTTACAAAATTACTCAAGTAAGACGAAAATAGGTTCAGAAAAATATCCGGGACGAAAGCCCTCAAACTTCTTTTGTCACGTATTACGAATTGAATTCTAATTTTTAAAATGGCTTGCCTAGGGGAACGTGACAATAGAAAAGGAGTTGTGTCACTTATCTTAAGTCTGAATTTAATCAAAGACTTACAATGAATAACAAAAAAAAATGACACAAGAAATCGGAAGGTAAACTATCAACTTAATGTTTAATCAAATATAAAGTTACAAGAAAGTAAAAATAAACATTTACTCAATACACTAATACAGAATTGATGTGTTGACCAAAAACCCTTTTACAAAAATGACATGTAAAAATATTACAATACAAGAGTTTGAAAATGTAATTACAAATACAAGCAAGCAAGGCCTTACATAAAAAAAAATATTAACTTACACGATCAAGTGGTTAACCACGCACGGGTCACGCAATGTCTCCGCTATTCTGTCTCACGGCTGTCTCCGTATGTCTGTCTGTCAACGTCACGCGGGCGGTCTTTATATAATATACCGCGCGTCGATTTCAAGACAAATCTAGGAATTTCTCGAAACAAATACGTCATAAATTTCCCAGATCTAGAACGCTCTTCAAAGAGATAGAAAAAAAAACACCCTCCTTTCAACCAGAGGTACACACACAGGTCAAGGACCGGTCACTGTCGGTGTGGCTTGACGAATAAAAAAAAAACTTATTACACAAGGGGCAGACAACCTCCCCGTCTCTCGACCGCAACAGGTCAAAGAAAGAAAAAAAACAACAATGCCTAGATACGTAACAATGACTAAATGCATGACGCGTAGGACGTAATCATCTTCTTTTTTGAAGTAACGTCTGTATTATATAAGATAAGATAAGAAAGTAATTTAAAACTACATTTTAAGTTGAATCTATTTTTTAAATAAATTTATTTTAAAAATTCAAATTTAAACCTATTATATAACAGTTAATACGTATATCATACAATCACTAAACACATTGGAAACTTTTTGTTTGAATGGTTTGCAAGCTCACCATCCGTTGCTACGGAGATTATTTTTCATATAGGAATTTGTTGTTTTATGAAGTAGTTCTTCAAAACATTAAATATTAATGTGCCTAAAGTATCATAGTAAATGTTTTCACAAAGAGCAGTTTTTCGTGGATTTCTTGAGCCATAATAATTTGAATTAAAAAATACATCATTACCAGAGAAGTTGACTCAGCCAGCTGTATAGAGAAATATGTGGTTTGCAAAGACTTACATAAGAAGAAAGAAAAATTTGACTACATTCCAACAGAGCTTCAGAGTTTGCATGGATGGTTCTCAGAAAGCCACCACAATCGAAGGAGCTGGAATACTCATTGAATGGCCCAATGGAGACAAAATAATTAAAAAATTAAGTTCATTGTAACTAATGAGCTCTATGACAACAAAAGAGAAGAAATAGGAGCACTGGACCTAACAGCTACCTTGCTAGCCAATCAGTCAAGTTCACCAAACAATTTTTGTTTTCGTAACCAATATAAAAATATTCCTTCAAAGCTTGAAAAACTCTGATACTTCCTAAATAAAACAACTCATGATGCCTGGACTGACGTTCGGTTGTCACCTTGCCTGCTCGTATCTCCCGTCGGGAGGTTTGGGCTAGTATGTAATTATCCACATAATCTGAAGGAATATCCAAAAGATTTTGTACTAAACATAATTGTGTGACCTTGTAAAGCTCAACAACAGCAAGAACACTGTTCTCCAACGTTGAAATAGAAGGCTGACACATTTGCCAAATGTGTGAAAACAAATACACACTTCAATATTGCACTCTATCCGGATGAAATGAAGAAACTAATAGTGACTTGTAAAAACGAGAAATGGACAAGCTCTCATTCGATTTACAAGATGACACCTGCTATAAACTGTCCTGATAGGACAACTTCTAATTTTTCATTCAGAACCGTACACATCATAATGAGAAAACATATGTTCCGGAAGCTCAACATTGGGACCATTGAAATTTGCCCTTTCAGAGTGCCACCTGAGAATGCCGACAATTTCTTCAAATTTGTATTCTTCATCAAGAGACCCAAAACAAGACACCGGCCACAAAACCCAAACATGAAATTCATTTAATGAAATAAATTTTGTGAAAGATTTTCTTACAATTTGGCTGGTAAAATCAATAATTCGCCTATCGTGTGAGGTTTTCAGTATTTTACTATAAGTAAAGAGATATAGAAAACGCTCACTAATCATCTGTGGGTGTAGACTGAACTTTACCTTTGAGTGTTTGAAAGTTTTGCAAACCTTTATTTTTTTATCAGGTTGGCATCATTTCAAATGATCGACCTGCTTAATTGGTTTCATAGTATCATAAAAAAGGGCACATTAACACTCACTTGTTTGACAAAGAAGTATTGAAGTTGAATTTCAATTACTTAACGCTGCACAGTCTACATTTCTTTTGTTAAAGTTATTACTAGACAAAACTACACTTTTTAAATATAGATATTAAATTAAATTTTAAAAAAATTTATTCAATCAGCAGGGTAAAAATTTTAAAGATTTTCTAAGGTACAAATCATAAATGTTTGTATGAAAAAATTCCAATTGTCAAAATTAAAGTCACGACATGCAGAATTGAGATTCTTTATCATAGACCCCCAATACTCTTTTTAACTTTCATAGACCCCTTGGAAGTCTTTGTAGACCCCTGGGGGTCTATATGGACCACTTTGGGAATCACTGATTTAGATTGTATTAAAAGAAGTAGATTCACTTTTGCAATATATATATATATATATATATGTATTTATAGTCTATTTCCTCATATATATATACTCTCTCTCTCTCTCTCTCTTCATCTATATATATATATATATATATATATATATATATATATATATATATATATATATATATATATATATATATATATATATATCGTTTATAGTTTATTTATTTAAATACCTTTTAGGTACAATCTATGTGTAGAAATAGACAAAATAAATTTATCTAGATTATAGATCTATAAATTAACTCCCACCCAAGGACCCTCTTCTTGTTTTCATAATTTGGATGTTCGTTTTGTTACACCTTAACATCCCCTCCCTCCCATAGATGTTTATAATTCTCTTCATGACTCTCTCCACCTTCCCCCCACTGCCTGCTTAATAGTTTGTGACACTACACGCTTAGTGTATACCTCTCCTCACCGCCATCTCATCTGGTGTGATCACCTGCAGTGGGCATGGTCTCTGGCTTCAAATTAGCAGCCCGCACTTTTTCTTTCATTCATAAATTATATATTCTAGATATCTCGATCTAGGTCATGTTTATTCATTGAAAAAATCATAGATTTATTAATCCATAAATTAATTTATTGTCCAAATTAAGGAGAATAAGCTGATTTCATTATAATTATTTGTTTGGACACCTCCTTTTTTAATTTTATTTAACAGCTAACAGTATAAATGTGGTTGGAATGTCTTTCTTAAGATGTTTGGAAGCTTATTTTGATATGGCCATCAGCCTACAATCAAACAGGCTCATAATATAGCCCTCACATTTCTTTTATGGGTATGAATTGCTGGGGGAAGTTAAAACAATAGCATTACATACATGGTTACCAAGAATCTAAAAAACTGCCATCTACTTTGGAAAAATGGAAGGAAAATACCGGAACATCTAAAATTGGACATGCGCAATCTCGAAACGTTGATTTTGACGCGTTCAATGAAGGAGAATTTGATGAAGTGTCCAAAATATAAGAACCTCCTCTATATCAAGTATATCTAATATTATACTAATAATCAAAATAATATCAATAATGCAAATAAAATTATAATAATATTCATGTAATTTGACACTTGAAACCTATGTCAACAATGCTGCCCAATCGGATAGCCCCACTCACATGAACAAGCTTTTGCAAACTTTGCCACTTCACAATCAGCTTGATTCTACCAAAACTCAAGAAGAAACTAAAACCAGTGACTCATCTGTCTTGGGTGCATCAATTGTCTTTCAAAACAGGAGACATCTATTATATTAAAATATAATTATATTATATATTATATAAATATTATTTTAGATTTATAAATAATATATATATGTATCATTGTCATTCAGACTTTGTAAAAAAAAAATTTCTAGATCTTCTATAAATTTACTACCAATTTTGTTTTTTTCAGGTTGTTTTGTGAATGAAAATTTCTTTTATTTTGTCAATAACAAAGAACTCTATAGATTACTAATTTGTGCTGCAATAATATGACACAGCAATCTCTTGAGACTCTTCCCATTGACATTCATTATAACAAATTGTTAGGTAATTATATGTCATCATTTTTAGCATCATTCACTCTCCACTAAATGAAGACATTTAATTTTTGTTTGATTTAAATACATTCTTTAAGTTTAAAAAATACACTTTCCTCCTTTGAATGTTTGTCAAATTCTATTTCATCATAAGCCAGGAGCTTGTTTATAATGACAATTGAAAACTATTATTCATTACCACTTTTAACATATTTAATAACTAATTTGTTAATTTTTTATTGGTTCATGTTTTGTTAGGTACAATAAATAATTATTTAAAATTTCAACTTGATCCATGAATGTGTGTGGGAGAAATAACGTGAACAATTATATAAAAGTTTATAATATACCAGTGAATAATTGAATAATTGGTAAAAACAATTTTCCTTCATATCTTGTCTATGCCAATGAATATTTGTGCAAAGTTTCAACTTGATCCCAGAATGGGTGTGGAAAAAAAAAAGTGTACACACTTCTTACCAGACAGACAAACACACAGAATACCAGTAAGTTGAGATAATCTTTGTAAAAATTTCATAAAAATAATGTCTTTTCTCATTTATTTAGATTGGCTTGTAAATCGTCGACATTGCACTCAACAATGCCAGGCTATCCTAACAGCTATCAGAGACAAAATTAATAAAGCCAAGGAAGCTACCACTCAAGAAGCTATCAAGAAGAATGATATTGAAGATCTTTTGGCAAATCCAAGTTTGCTTATTTTTAAATGAATCATTTTCTTTACTTCTACTTATTTTGGTCTAAAAGGGTAGTCGCATGTTGTTTTTGTTTTTAATTGGTGGGGGGGGGGGGGGGGGGGGGGGGTAAAATGCACTTAAATTGTTGTAACTTTATTACTTGTTAAATAATTGATAAATTATTTTCTACTGCAGGTATTGAAAAATACATATAGGAAACCCTGCTGGAAGAAAGTAAAAACACAAGACATTTAGGCCATGAACAAATGAAAAAGACTATTAACACAAAAAAGGCTTTTTTTAATTGCCTGATATTGTTAGCTAATCAGGCAGAAAAGAAATGAACTATGTTGGTGTAAAAGAGCAGGAAATCATGAAAAGGCTGTGTCACACCCATTAACTCTTCAAGACCGTAATGACGCTGACAACGACCAGTCTCCCGGCCGTGATAACGTAATGACGCTTCCAGCGTCCGATCACTATTTCCCTGTTTACTTCTTTTTCTTTTCTAATCCACGTTTTTAATCCCTTAAATGGTTTAAGGAAACGCTAGAGCGGCCATTTTGAAAGTTTTTTCCTTCTGATAGTTTGTTGATCTAAGGTGTTTTTATTGTTCTAAATATTTTTTTTGTAAGTGACTAGTGAATTTTTCGTTTTTTTGCATCAGACATCATGGCTGACAGGCCTTCTTGCCGTTTTACTGCTGATCAGGCTCTAAATATCTGTTTAGATACGAATGATAGTGACATGAGTGACTTAGACTTAGAGTTAAATATTCTAGAACTAGAAAGTTATAATGAAAGCGATTTTCAGACTCAAGTGAGTCTGATAGTGAATTATTCATCCCTAGATCTAGTAAAAGTAGTAAACGAAAGGGGGTGTCGCCCCAGCCATGCCCTAGTAGATCTAGAAAGAAACCTCACTAAAAGTGAAAATATTGATCAAGTTTAACAAAGTTATGTTTTTTAAATAGATAATTGGATAGAGTTTAATATTTCATACAATAATAATGATTGAGGACTGTTGGAATGTTCTTTTTTTACTGGGAAAGTCAGTTTTTAAAGATCAAATTTAAAAAAATATTTTTTTTCATCTCTAAAATTACCTAATTTTTTTTTCCAGTGACTATCTATAACATTGAAAGATAAATTATCTTGTAGTACATTCAATTTCCAACAAAATTTTATATAACATGTCTATGTTTTAACAAACAGAAAAAACAGTAGGACGTTTATAAAAAGGCTTATGTGATAAAAATTGTGGGGAAAAAAAATAATTCCGGTAGAATGAGAAAAAAATTACGGTTTTTAAGAGTTAATCTTAGTCTCTTGGCATAAATGTCTTGTATTTTTGTTTTGTTCCAGTATTGTTTCATAAATGTCTTATTATATTTGTTTTGTTCCAGTATTATTTCATAAATGTCTTGTATTTTTGTTTTGTTCCAGTATTGTTTCATAAATTTCTATTATTTTTGTTTTGTTCCAGTATTGTTTCATAAATGTCTATTATATTTATCTATATGATGTTCAATCATTAGATTTATTATTTTTCTTTACCCTTGCATATTTGTTTACATTTAGTGATATAGAATTTTGTTCTTGTTGCAAATGAATGTTACAGACTTGAATTATTTTCAAATCAAACAACTATTTGAACTCCTGAAATCTACTGAGATTGGTGCAACAAATTTCCTTGGCCAGTATACTTCCCCAGCAATGAAGGTATGTTACATTTAGGTGAAACTGTTTGAAATGTTCTGAACTTAGTTCTTCAGCTATTTTTTAAGTCTTAGTTCAATGCTTGTTTTGTTTTCTTTACAGATGTGGGCTGAAATTCTCAAGTTATATGAAAAAGATGGAACATATCTTGGTACAATTACAAATATTACTAATTACTATTCTAATTTACTTAAGAGAAGCCAGTAAAAAAAGATTATGATAAACAAAAATTTTTTTTTCTTTTGATTGTTCATTGATAATGAAATTTATAAATAATACAAATATAGTTGCAAATTCTAATTAAAGAAATGTAATAAAAACGAGAATATAAGATGAACCATAGTCATTGTACAACTGAAGGAGGCCAACTAGGGAACTTTAAAAAAAAATTTAATCTCGTCTGTCTTGTGTTTTTTTTTTTTTTAAATCTTGTTTTTCAAACTGCCTTTTTAATGGCCCCACTATTGAAAAAGTTGTGACTCTGTTTTTTTTTTGTCTTGTATAGATTTGAATAACTGAAAGTAAAAAGAGAAAAGTTTCCCTTTCAGACTTGTGATCCACGGGCAGATAAAGGTCATTTGTTTCTGTGGCCCACGGTTAACGAAAGAGTTGTGTGACCAGCACAACAACCAACCACCGCCTTTACTTTTCCCCAACTAATGTTAGTTACCCATTTGAACTGGGTGTACTCGGAGGCACTCTAAAGATCCCATTTAAGTTCTATTAATGACTTAAATGGGCATATGTTGTTTAAAATGAGATCACTGTTGTGATTTAGCTGCATGCGTAAAAGTGCTGCAGACTTTTTTTTGTCTTCTCCCTAAATATTATTTCATTTTCATAAAATGTGTCTTCATTTTGATTAAGCATTCCCAGACAGATATAGTCCCATCCCATCTGGAATACCTTTAGATACTCGAGAAATATAAGTCAGCTAGAGTTATATCTCCATTTAAATATACTTAATCTCCATCAAAGTTCAAAGGCAAGACCTCAAGTGTGGTAGAAAAATGGATGTATATCAATTTGTCTTATTACCACTTATTTTGAAAAATAATAGTGAATAAATTTGTTTTATTAAATTACTTTGAGTTTTCAAGCCCTGTATTAGAAACATTTTTTAAAATTAAAGTTTAAAAAAAAAATAATTAGGACAAAATTGATATCAAACAGAAAGGAGAGTTGTCTATTTACTTTTAGATAATATTTTTTAAAAAATGGCTGCTATTTCTGTGGTTTTTAAAATACTGTATCTGCAATGTTTTGGAGTAAAAAAAAAATTGAAATAGCTACTACCTATAAGATTTTACTGATCCTTATCTTATTTTAATACAAAAAAAAAGCAAAGACTAAATTTCCTTTTCTTTTCTAATTCAGTGGAAATAGCTCAACTTATCGTTCGCAATGTCAACTATGAAGTACCTGCCATAAAGAAACAGATCAACAAATGTCAACAAACTCAAAAGGTGATTGGATATTTATTTTTATGTATTTTTGTTTCCTTTCTATTCTGTGTATTCCCTTTTAAGAAAGTCAATGAATTAATGCTTTAAGCCTATACATGAATGAGTCTAAAACTGATTGATAATATTTATTTGTATATTTAATGTATCATTTGATTTAATTGTGAAGCAATCTCAAACAAAGCTTTTTATTTTTTTTTTTTTTGTTTACTGTTTTCATTCATCACTTTGTATCAGTAAAACGTTTCTGAAATCTTTGTGGATAATGTGTGGTTGGTGTGTTTTTGAAAAGAAAATGTGTCCCTCCTTTTATTACTTTGTTTTCTTTTTAAGGAATGTATGAGAAAAGAAAAAGAATATGCTGCTAACTCTGCAGATTTACACAAACAATATGTAGCTGCCTGCAAACAACTAGGAATTGAGGTATGTTTTTTTTTTTTTTGTTATTTTGTTATTTTGAAGCAGTTAAATTTTTAAAATTGTATAATATAATGACTAACTCTAATTATTCCTAGACAAGTCTAATGCGAAAAGCAAAAGTATGCTTTTTTTTCTGTTTTCTTGTTTGTAATTGAAATGTCCAAAGTTGATAAAGAGTTATAAGATAATAAAATATCTTTACAATTACCTTTTACTTCATTTATATATAAATGCTCAAACTGTGGCAAACTCTGCCGATCCAGAATTGGCTTGATCAGTCACTCCAGATTCTGCCCCGTCTCAAGACGGAGCCATATATATCATATATATATATATATATATATATATATATATATATATATATATATATATATATATATATATATATATATATATACTAGCCTGGCATTACCAGCGGCCTGCGGGTCTAAGTTTGTGTTTACTAATGTAGTGGATTGGATTTAAATGTATGTTAAACTTAGCTTATGATCCTTTCAAGTTTTTTCTCTTTCGCTACAAAAATGGGTTTACCTGAAGCCGATACATTCATTTCTATTAAAAACGAAAAGAGCGATAGCTTTGCTAAATGAATGGGATTATAAAGTAAACAATTAAACTAAATAATTTTTAGTGCGCGATTCATGAATGAATCTAGGCCTATCTCAACTCGTCTTCCCAGCTTTCGTAAACGAATGTAATGTAGTCTATTAAAAATGCTTTAGAAAACCAAATTTGAATGTTAATTTGATCAGAATATGAAAGGAATGGACTATATTTAGTATGTTCATGTGTTAAAGCATAAAACTATCTGTGCGAAGAGAAGTTTTATCATCCTAGAGATGAATAAGAGTTTTAGATCTAGGGATGGAAAGAAACATTGCGGTATTGTCTAATGAAAGAATGTTTGTCAGGAAATCTGTAGTCACAGATATAAGGAACTAATTTATGTAAAAAATGGTTTTGAAACACAAATTTGAAGGTTAATTTTATTATATAATGAAATCAATGGACCTTCTTTTGTATTTTCATGTGTCAAAGTAAAAAACTATTTGCGCAAAGTGAATTTCTTAAAATTAGATCTAGATCTAAATCCTTTCGATCTTTTCTCATGTCAACATTGTTAAACATGGCCTAGATCCATAAAATACTATAGCTTTAATAGAGTCGGACAACTTTTTTTTTTAGGGTCTTTAAGTTTTTTTCAGGGCTACAATACATACACTAAGTTAGTACTCAAGGAACATTCCTGCCAAGTTTTATCAAGATTGGTCAAGCGGTTTTGATTTCTATAAGTCACATACATACATAAGCCTTACTTTATACTTTATAGTATATATATATATATATATATATATATATATATATATATATATATATATATATATTGTCCTTCCAAAGGGTAAGAAAATCAAAACAGAAATGTCTGAACTTGTGAAAGATCTTCCCTCTGAACTGAACAAGTTTGCTGAGTCAGCCAAAACTCTGAATGATGCTGTCATTTTTTATGATAAGTTTACTGATTTTATTTCAAACAAGTAAGATAACTCATTATTAATTGATCTTTGAGCAATAACATTTTATTAGCTAAATGTTCAAATTTATATCAACTATGTTACCTGTGACTGGGGGTGTTGTGGCTGTGTGGTAAAGCGCTTTGCTTCTAACAGGTTTGAATCTTGTGAAGTCTGGAATTTTAAATTCCAGGATTTTTAGTGCACCCAACTCTTATGGGTAGCTGACATTAGTTGGGAAAATTAAAGACGGTTTGTCATTGTGCTAGCCATGGTACCCTTATTAACTGTTGGACATAGAAACAGATGACCTTAATATCATATGCCCTATAGAGCATTTATGTTACCTTAATATCATATGCCCTATAGATCACAAGGTCTGAATTACCTGTGACATAGCCAATGACTAAGCTCAAAGTAGAAATCTAAAAGTGCTTTGAGGTCTTTCCCTCCATGTCTGACTCATATCAATAAAATTCATTCATTCCTTTATTTAATGAGCATTTATTTCTTGAAATATTTATAGCACATCCTTTTTTCTGTAATCGTTTAGAATCCATTGTAAAGAATTAAGAAAACTAGGGTGTATTTCAATTAATCTTTTGAATTGTGTAATGCCAAATTGGTTTACTGTAAGGACAATATTGTCCTTGTCTATGGATAGAACGTTTTGTGTGTGCCCTTGTTTTCTAAAAAGTTTTGTCTTTTAAATAGAATTTTGATTCTTGTATTTCCTTAATGACTGATATTTTCAAATGTTATTTTGCAGTCAAATCAGCAGTGAAAACTTGAAGCTACTTAAGTATGTTCTTAGTAAAGGTAACACTACAACCTACGAATGGAGGACAGGGAAGAAGCCAAACAAAATTGTACATCAGGATATATTGATAGACTTGACCGATGAATCTGAAAATACTAAAGATGGTAAAGTAATTTAAATTTGTTTTTTAAATACTCTTTTTTCCACAAATCTATTTGAAAGATATAACAGTGATATTTTCTTCTAAGTGACTCATTTATAAAATGATTTTCCTTCTAGCCAGTGATGCTATTATAGACTGGGGTGCAACAGAACCTGCTGACACCATTAACTTTGATGTGAGTGGTATCGATTTTGACCTAGGGGACATAACGGTGGAAAGTGGAGGAGTCTTAGCTGTTGATGGAGATGTAAGTAATGGATGAAATAGTTAGAACTTGTAAACAAAACAAAAACTTATATTTTTATTTTCTTATGTATCATTATTAGTGTAGTTGTGTGCTATGTGCTCTTGACTATTGTCTCAATGGTCCTGGGTTTGAATTTTGCCCACCGCCATCCCCGGGTATTCTGCTTAAGGTCTGGTCTAGTATGTAGGAAAATCTTAGACATGTACCACATTACAACACATAAATACAAATTTAATTATTTACCTTTACAGCTGAAGCTTCCATATGTATTCATGTTTTCCTATTGTTTTGTTGAGAGATATACTGTTCAATTAGAGCCTGTGTTTGTCTAATTAAAAACCCTAGCATCTTTTTCTATTGGCTCTTTTAAGATTTGAAAAATGTTGTAGAAGGTCTGATTGGATCATGTGACAATTTGACCTCTGGATGGCAACCACGACAGATAATGAATTTGTTTTTTTACCGGGGGCGGGGGGGTACTTGTTGGTCCTGAGTTTGTTCACTTGGAACTGTGCTACTGCTAGGTGTAGTTGTTGAGTCTGAAGGTCAGTGATGTGTGTCATGTCTATTTTCTTGATGTATTTCATTCACCAGTTTTCTCTCATTAAAATGTTTAACTGTCATTTTATATATATCAGTGTTTTTGTTCAGATTGTATTGGAGAATCCAGACATTGATGCCATAGACTGGGGAGCAGTTGGAGATGTATCCACAACAGAGTCAAGTTCCAACATTCCTTCCACGGAGTCTGACATTGCCACTGGAAAAGATGCACTAAGTGTGATTGATAACCCAGAAACCAGAAACAACTTTATTGATGATTTACTAGAGGTTAGTTTGAAATGGGCTCACATAGGGATTGATGTGAACATTACAAATCTCCAGAACATAACATGTGAAACTAAGCCATTTACCTTTTGTTGAAAACTGTTTTTTTTTTTTTTTTTCTTTTGTTTTTTTTGAGGGGATAAGGGGTTTGCTTTTGTTTTTGAGACCCCCCCCCCCCCCAGCACCTCCCAAAATTCTCTCACTCATCAACTATTAACTGTTATTTATAGATATAGGACAATGTCTTCCCCTGAAACAACCTGTGTATGCCACAGTCCTGAATAGCTTTGCCAAGCGATGAAGACAAATATCCTGTGGTTTCAATTCTTTTAGAATGGCTTTGTAGTCACTAATTTAATCACCTTTAATATATGCTTGTGTTAACTAGCTATATGATACAAAAGTATTTGTAAGATTAAAAGGGCATGAGAGACATATTGAGCCTTACTTTGACTTTGTGACTGTGTTCTATTAGCATTAAATGGGAGAACAGCAACAAGTAACAATTGACTGATTAATGTACAGACTAAATACTGTAAAGTGCTGTTAGCTTGAAAAACTGGTCAGTTTAAATGCTTAAATGAAGAAAAAATAATAATTTTTGAATTTAATAATTATTTCTATCATAATTTTCTGACATACAGTAAATGTTATAAACAAATTTATATATATATATGTAACTACTTGCTATTCTATTTATTGTAACAGTTGAAAGCTTTTTTGACTCAGCGTTTACATGAGTTAATGCATTACAAAGGTGATGGAAGTCATATGGCGTCTGCTCCTAGTGACATTCACATGAATGTTAACAAGGTTACAGAAATGCTATCTAAGGTGAAAGACATAATTGATAAGTTAACCTCTGTCCAACTTCAACACCTTCTGTTAATAAGAGATTCCCCCAGGTTTGTGATGGACATTTTGTTTTGTTTGTATTTTAAGATTATATTACACTTGGATGTTTAGAAGTTAGGCAGTGAATCAGGCTTATTATTCAAGTATGCGTTACAGTTAGCCATTTCAAATGTATCTGTGTGTTTCTAATCACTGTCTTCAGTGAACTCCAGAAAATGTTTTGTTTTGTGTTTGCACTCCATAGATATGTGGACCGTTTAAAAGATTCCCTGAAACATAAACTAACGCTGGCTGACAAAATGATGTTGAGTGAAAAGGAGATGGTGGCTACCAGAAATGAAGCCATCCAGGAAGAGAAAGAACTTGAGCCCCAGCTAGACCAGTTGAAGAAGCAAACAAAGCTACTCAAGAAACAAGTGAGTCATTGGGCTGTTTCATTTACTGATAATGTCATTGGACTGTTTCATTTCATTGCTCTCTAGACAAGAGTAAGACTAACAATCAAGGAGCATGTTGAAGCTTCTTTCAGTGTTTCTACATTCCAGTGGGATGTTTACCTTGTGGAGCTGTCTTCAGTGAGGAAGTGTGTGGTATTTATGACATGCCTAAATGTGGCTTTCTTTTATCCCCACCCAGTGCTATATACACAGTTCCATATGAAAACTTACTGGAAGTCCTTTTCTTTTGTTTCACTAGAGTTTCCCCCAGCCACTATTGAGAAACTACATATTCTAAATGAAGTAACTAGCTATAACTAAAATGTTCTTAGTTAAGGGAAACTACAATTATTTTTTTTTGGTCAAATTTGAGATAATGCCATATTTAAAAGTTGTAATAGTGAACATTGTACCTTTTTTTTTAATTAAATGCTTAAAAATTATTTTTTTAAATAAATTAGACATCAATTTCTTCAAATCTCAGGTAAAGAAAAACAACATGATTTTGAGATTTAAAAAAAATAATTTTTTAAGCCAGTGCCTACGTCTCTTCCCTTAATTAATACTGAAATCAGATCTAAATCTAGCTGCACATCATTTAAACAATTGTCTTTCTTTTTTTTTTGTTTTTTCATTTCCATTCCATAGATAAGTTATCTCTCTAGATCTAGATTATAATTTTGCTATTGCCAAAATTTAGTAGTATCTGCATTTAGTTGAAATTATTTTTAAAAAAGACATTGTCTTAAAACCTAAAATCTAGCATTATAATGTATTTCCTATTTTTTGTTGACTGTATTGTGGGTGTAAGGGAATCTATTTAATGCCTCCTTTATTGCTGCTTAGTACTTTTAGAACTTCATTTTCATACATACTTCATGAAATCTGATTTTGCCATTAAATGTGCTAAAGCTATGACTACATGAAAAATAAAAGTTTGAATGGCTAAAATAAAACTTAAATATTTGACTTTATCCACAGCTAGAAAATGAAATTTCTAAAAAGTACAATGATAGGAAAGTCAACATCATTGGTGAGATCAATACATTGTGAGAGACTGCTACATTCATTAGCATCAGTTGGATAGGCAAGTGCAGGATCAAAGGCAGAATACATTTCTGAAAAACTTTTTTTTTTTTCCTTTTCATTTTCTCAATTTAATTTTTTTTTTAAATCATTATTTGTAATCATGTCCAACATCAGCACTATTACTGTGTGTACAGTAATACCTAGATGTTTGTCAACTTCTTCAAATGTCATACAGATACATTATTTGTATCTTTTTTTTTTCACCTTAGCATATATCTCTGTGATTTGTTTCTTGCAATGTTATCATTGTATAATTAATATTAAATTATTTACTTGTTTATTGGGGATCAAGGGGACCTTTACAATTATGGAAGATGATAAAAACAAATAAACATTTACAATATAATAAGAGTTTATGTTAAATTAATGTTTATTTTTTTAAAAAGTCAAACATACATTCAATATTTTACAAAAACAATTCCAAAGGTCACAAGTTTTGGTATATACAGCTTGAATAAACATCCCTGTTTCAGTTAGAGACCATAAACACAAGACATTTCTAGTAAACTAAGTTCTTAACAGACAACATTTCTAGTAGGCTGAAAATTACTAGGCCTACTACAGTGGAAACAACATTTATTCCATAAGAATATACAAATATTGAGAATCCTGTGTATTATTCTAAATATTGATATTAATTAATTTAAAAAGATCATTCAACTTGGTCTAAATCTAAATAAATATAATACAGTAAAAATAAATTTATAAAAAGATACCTCGCATAATAGAAAGACAAAAAGAAAATCAGAAGAAAATTCAACATGTTCCAATGAAGTCTTGTTGTTAGCACTAGAACCAAAAGAATAAACACTTGGAGCAATACATGGTGTTAGGAATGTTGCACAGTTAGCAAATAAATAAATGCACACAAAAGTGCTTCTATCTCGAGGGTAAATAATTATGAAGTTAGTAAAATGTAAATTTAAACTAAAATACTTCAATAGCCTATGCACTGACTCATAAATGACAAAAGTTTCTCATTTTGCTCTTTACAAGTAATATTTTCAATCAGAAGTTTTTCTATTGACATTCTTACAAACTAACTTTTATAACAGCACATTTACAAACAATTATTACAATTCTAAGACCCTTGAAGAGAAAATTGATGACAACTTTAAACTAGCGTGTCTAAAGCTGACAAGAGTTACACAAAAAAATAAAAATTACTATAAATAAAGGTGTTGAAGTAAAATGTAGCAGCAAAGAACTCAACTGGCTAATGTTATTTCTTGTGGTAAAGTACTTTACATAGACTGAAATTTTTAAGTTTTGTAGAAACATTTTGTTAAAAAACATAGCTTAAAGCCAATCACAGCAATAATATAAATAGTAACATTGTGCAATTAAGTACCGTACTATGTATCAAAGGCAGTATCAATCTTTTTTTGTTTACATAATTTTTATTTAAAAAAACTGTACCCACTTTAAAATTCAACAGGCTTGTAGCATGATGAACATTACTTCTATATCATTAATTTGACGAAAATAAACAGCTTATAAGTATTTCATATTGAATGTAGCTTTCAAGTTTAATCTCATAAACCTTGTAACTCAATCCAGAAGATTGAATAATGTTGCGAACTTGAAAAAGTACAAAGCTTGCTGTTTAGCTTCTTTCGAGTTCCCCATTTCAATTCTTAACTGCAACCAGAAATATTATTTCAAGACCCCTGGCAGCCAGAGATTTTATTTTAAGATGGTACAAAATGCTCTATCAGCTACTTCATCTGACATGGACCCAGTGCTTACCAATAAAGATTTGGCCATTTAATATAATGACAATGCCTTCAATTCTGAAGATGAAGGATGAGTGCAGTGTTTCAAATGGCTATGCAAACCGGTTGTGACCTGCATATTTTTCCAAATCTGGTGCAAACAAAGCCTTTATTTGACAGGGGTCTATTTTGCTTTACATCTTCTGCACCTGTCCTCTACAAGGGCTTTCCTCTGGGTCTCAAATGCATAATGCCTTTGTGAAAGCTCTCCAACATGTTCTTAGACTCCCGGTAATGGATTAATCTAGTCACTGGTACAGGCACACATGTAACAAAACCATTTTTATAGGCTGCAGCTGTGATGGTCCTATCAAGACTGATAAGACATACCATCACAGATGAAGTTTACTTAGCCTGCATAACTGACTACACATAACAAAATGTACATGTATATGTGTCTATACATCTAATCAATCCAATGTGATAAGATTTGATGTCTGAGCACATAAAGGCTAAGAAACAACAATGGAATGGATGTGGAAGAGGAAAGAACATTATCAACAATGACTATGAAACAAAGTTTTATTAAACTATATAATAGTAGGAAGAATAAAGTAGGTATTGTAATAATGCCAAATAATAAATCTGTGTAGAAATACAAAAGTTATTATGTAACAAGGCACAGCCACTGATAAATGTTGACATCACACAGGAGCAATGCAATGATTCTATATATTCAAAGTAGATTTAAATGATGACAGGATGGACAAGGCAAAGCTTTGACCTTTTTCTTCCAGGAATGTTTTCCCAGATATGAAAAGGTAGCATGGTACATTTAGTGAAATAAATATTTTTATACAAGTCAAGCAATCAAATAATATATTGCAAGTTAAGTGTACACATTTTTTTAAAACTTAGTAATAATGAGGAGAAAAAATTCATTGCTTAAAAACATTTTAATTTAGCACAAGAATTATACAATTTAAGGCAGAATTCTGCACTTAAAGCAAATGTCTCTAGCCTATGCCATGTAGAAATTTTTTAAACAGTTATTGTTGCTGCATGTTCATGTTAACTGTACAAAGTAAAAGTACCCCATTTCATGCCTTGTGATCTATGGAGGCAGATGATGTAAAGCTCATCTGTTTCTATGAAAAATGGTTGTTGCTGATGTCATGTAGCCAGAACAATGACCAACACCTTTACTTCACCTATGTATATCAGATACCTACAAGAGTTAACTTCAGAGCACCCTAAAAATCCTGAAGTTCCAAATGCCAGACTGAGATTAGAAGTCAAGAGCCCTCAGTTTGGAAGTCAAGTACTTTACCAAGCTGCCACTAAAATCCACATTGACTGGACTGTCAGTAAAATTGTGTTAACCAGTGGAAAAAAAAAGCTTAAATGCATTACATGTTTATATAATACTGTACATATTTAATTTTGTAACATAGTATGACCTACGCACTATGATGACAACCTCTTAAAATAGAATTAGTTTTAACTGCAATTAACGTTCCTCATTTCAAGTAGTTCAGAGCCATGATGACATTCTACATCAATTGTTTTAACAAATAGCATTCACTCTTTTCTTTCATAATTTTGTTTAGTACTATTTATTAGGATACCTGACCAACTCAAGCTCACTCTAACTCCAAGTAGCTGTCTTTGTGCCATACGTTGCACTAGGACCTATACCTCATTAATGTCACTGATGTCAATAAACAAGACAGATAATTGTGACAACAGTTGTCAAATGAACATGAAGAGAATATTTTAAAATAGAATAAAAATGTATACTAATATTTCAAATAATAATGAAGTACATTTTAAAAAATCAAAAGTAAATTTTTTTTAAATAAGCAAAATATCATTTTTAAAGAATCAACTAGAAAACAAAACAAACAAATACGTGAACAGGAGACAAGTGTTTTCATTCTATGCTATGTGACAGGATGAAATAAAAAAAATGTTGTTTCAAACCCAAAAAAAAAGGCATTTTGTACTGTCAGTGAAGAAAACAAAACAGAAAAATACTATATATGTAATGAAAAGATATTTCTGTCTCTAGATTGTCATACAAAAACAAAATAAAATACTTCCATGAGCTTGTGTGCATAGTTTAGTTAGCATTTTAAGTGTTCAGACTGCTGCCCAGTAGTACAGTTGGGCACACTGTGGTGTATGTATATACAGTAACATCTCCAGCAGTCCAAGACAACAAAATGTCAGCAGAACTGTGACTCTAGCAGCAATGTGACCTCTTGAACTCAACTCTTGAATGAACTATTGATGAGGTAAAGCTTGTCTTACTCCAAATGTTTGTTGTCTGCTAAGACAATTTCTGGGTAAAGTTTTCTGGGAAAACTCCTTTCATATTATCAGACTGCTTTATTCCCATCTGCCATCCATCATCCTAGTGTAAATGGGAAAAAAAATTTAAGGAATAGAAGTTATTTGTAATACTCAAAGTCAACTCTAAGAGTAATTCAGATTTAGTTTAAATGATAGCATATTATTCTAGGACAAGGAAAAAATCATCAAAGTAAAGGAGGGAAAAGATGCAGAGATGAAACCCACTGCCTCATATAGTGAACATTCAAACCCAGTGCCTCATATAGTGAACATTCTAGTCCACTGCCTCATATAATGAACATTCTAGTCCACTGCCTCATATAATGAACATTCAAACCCACTGCCTCATATAATGAACATTCAAACCCACTTCCTCATATAGTGAACATTCTAGCCCACTGCATCATGTAATGAGCATTCAAACATGCAAACCCACTGCCTCAAATAATGAACATTCATATCTTGGAATCTGATGGAACCCATCATGTAAGGGTTCATTATGCAATGTTTGAGAACCAGATAGCATTGTGACACTGGCTGGATATGACTTCACACTGTAATTTGTGCATCACTGATCTTACTAGCACTTATCTCACTTGAGCATTCAATAAGCAGATTCATGTGTCCTTTACATGTATATATTAGTCAATAAATTTTTGTTTCATTTCTCAGCCAAAGATTTGGTCAAGAGAAGATGGCTGTCTGGTAGTGTGGTATCAGCTCTGGACTGTCATTCGATGGTCTTGATAACCCCAGTTCAAAACACAAAGGTAAGAAAAATTTCCTCATGGATAATAAAAATTATTATTATTAGACAAAATAAATTGATTTTAAAAAGACTGATAAAGCCATTTCTTTATTTTCGATTCCAGAACAGTAGTTATAAATTCAATTTATTTTTTGTTAACATATTGCAGATCTGCCTACCAAAAAAAGTCAAAATGCGTAACGCTGATTGTCAAAATGCATATTTTGGCACCAGAATGCGTAACACTTACGCAATCCACTATTTTGTCACATATATATATATATATATATATATATAAAATCTAAATCTATATCAATACGACAATAGAGATGATATCTAGACTATATCTGGATCTGTCTATATAATGAATATAATTTACTCTAGATCTGGGCTCAAGAGTGTTACCGATGCCGTGGATCCGCTACAAACGTAGGTCTACTCCAAACTTTTGTAGGCCTACCTTCATCCTTGAGCTATTCTATACTAAGACTAAGAATCTAGTCTAGATCTAGACTAGATGGTAGTAGATGTTATCGATCTAGATCTAGTCAATCTGAATCATACTACAACTAAATTGGATCTAGTCTAGTAATGTAGAGAATCATGACATAACGTAATGACTAGCTAGACCTATTCCTGTATAACAAGTTATCTAGATTCTAGATCTAGAATCCAGATCTAGATTAGATATCTACAATGTCACTCAATGTGTTTTGAATCAATAGCACTTCGATATTTTTTTTCTACACAAATGAATACGGGAATCAGGGATTCAACATAGATCTAATTAATTTCTACTAATGAACTTACTAAAAAAAAAAGTCACGTTGGTGTATCAGCTAACTGCCACTCCCTCACTCTCGCGTTCATTTCTAGACTAAATCTAATTGCTTTTAAGAACCAATCAACGTATAGATCTGGACACAATGTGTTCCCCCACCTTTTCTGTTCCCCCCCCCCTCCAACAGGACAGCTTTGCGTGACCTCCGTGACCGCTCGTAAGCTAGTCAAGAGAGGGGGGAAAAAAGGATATGAAATGCGTAACGCGACGGGTTATATGCGTATTTGCGTACTGACAGTCATTTTTGGGACATTTTGCGCAACGAATACGCATTTTGCGTAACGGTAGGCAGGTCTGATATTGCTTTAAGTGATTCAATCCATAATTCCAATTACCTGCTCGTCTGGATTCTCAAATTTTATGACATAAATAATCTCTCCAGCCTCAAAACTTAATTCATCAACATCTTCCCCAACGTACTTGTGAGTTGCTCTCACCTGTAAACATCAGGAAAAAATTTTACAAAGAAAAGTAAAATAATGAATGGATGCTTCTGTTTGGCAAGTTATAAGCCTTCCTCATTTCTCTGTACTTTATCAAATGTATTCATTTTTTTTTACATTCTTATACTTCTAACAATTGAAATCCTTGAAACAGTGGTGTTGGGAGCATGACTGAAACTTGTGACATGACTTTTCTTTCCCAGAAACACATATATTGGCAAAGAGGTTCAAGACATTCCAAATAACAAGACATTATCAGGGGATGGATGCATCTCCCCAAAGGTGTTTAAGATAGTTTAAATATAAAGAGTCCATGCACATTATGACTTAAAGCAATTAATTTGTTCAATAGGTCTACTTGACATTTTATCTTGTTTAGATCCCTCAGTAGTTGGGGAAAATGCTTTTATTTTAAGTAGATAAGACTGTAAAGTTCCAGGGAGATGGGGGTATGGGGTGGGGTGGGTAGAATTTACTAGGTATGTCTCTTAACTATATATGCATTTTAAGTAATTTTTAACTCTACACGCAATTTCCTTCACATAACACACACAACTGACCATATAGAGTGTATTGGGTGGCTCCTTGTCATTCTTATTTTGATGGTCCATACTATCACTGCTATCACTGTCATCTTTGACATCTTGCTTTTGTCCTCTGGGCAGTGGATCAATGGGTACTTCATAGACATTCAAGTCTCTGCAATTAAATAATTAGCATTATAAAACAAATGATTAGCCAGGACTGGATAACCCTCAACTTCAACAATATATTTTCAACTTAGTAACTGGTATTTATGATTAAGAATGGATTCCTTAAATTTCATGAATAGTCTTCAAATGCTGGTTTCCATGGAATGACATTGCCAGAGGTGGATAAGCTCCCCTACTTGTTAATTTTTTACATGTTTCAGATATTCCTTCAGAGTTTATCTACTTCCTAGTCCAAACTTCCTGCAAGGCAATGGAGCAGCAGGGCAGGGTATGAACTCTTGACTATCAAGACGGCTGAATAACAGTCCAGCACATACTGTGTGATCAGGGAGCGATACTTATTAATAAATTCTTTAATGACTGTGCCTCTAAATGCATATGACAGTCCCATCTGGTTTATAACCCAAGCATTGAGACCTGCTGTCACTTTTGATGCCTTCTTCGTTTTTTTTAAGTAGATGGAAAGGTGGAAATTCAAAAAAGTTTTTATATGCATTGGTTAACAAACAAACAAATTCATATGGTTGTATGTCATGACTTGAAAATGGTGTTTGAAGAGAGAACTCTGATAACACCATGGAGTGTTTATACTAAACAAGGTCTGGACCTATGAATGATCTTTGGGGTAGTTCAAATTTCCAAACCAAGCATGTTAAGACATCCATCTACATAGACATTGAGCTGTATTTGGTCAGGCAGGACAGTACCAAAGTTACCAACTATCAGAATTTTGTAGTCTAGTATGTCATGTTGACAACCTTAGCATTGAAAACATGGATAGATTAATGGCACTGAGAATTGTAAATTCAATCTTTTACCACCCTGAAAAATGATGCATCAGAGCAACAACAATTCATATTTCTAGACTAAAATAATTTCAGGTGGCAAGACTGCATCATTTAAACACAATACACATTAATCTATAATCTTCATGGCTTCATAAGGTCCAGGTATTGGGTCAAAACTACACATCTTTATATGGTTTGAAAAGAATGTTCTCAAAATAATTTTAACCCTTAAAGGGCTGAGCAAAATGGAATTACAATTCTGATATTTAGAGGCTAAACTGCCACACATGTTTTAAGGGTTAAATAATTTCTGTAAAGCCAAAAAGTATCCTTGCTATTTACTGTAATCAGTGGCATTTTACATCTCAATAGAGGATCTTTTCCCTATGCAACTTCTGATGTGACTGAAGAGGCCAATTCTTAATGCATATCCAATACTACTGATCAATAAAGCTGCTGTCACTTTGCAAGGAAGCAGCCCCAAGTCCAGGCATGAGGTAAGCAACCTCACCATTTGAAAAATGACAATGTTACAAAATCCACAACAGCAAAAGACCTTGGTCATTGTGATTTCTCTCAAGAAGAGCTCATGACGCACACCAGTGACCAAGAAGCACAGATGCAAGGATGGACATGGACCAAACTGAGAGGAATAGCCCAAGAAAGAGTCCAAGGGTGTATTGCTGTTGCAGCCCTATGCTTAAGTGGATTAGATCAAGTTAGTTAAGTCACCCTCTTATCACCTATAGGCTAAATGTAATGATATGAACAAAGATAACTATACTCTTAATATATCTTTACTTTTTCTCATCATCATCACTTTCATTGTCATCGTTGTTATCACTGTTGTCATCATTATTGTCACTGTCATCACTGTCTTCCACTTTCTTTGCTGTGTTCTGTGCTGTCAACAGAGTTCTAGGAGCTGATACAGGTCTCTCTGATACAGGGGGATCACTCTTGTGACCATTTAGCTGAGAAGTGGAGTCCCTCTTGACCTAAAGAGAACCAAAACATATTTGTCACATTCTGTTATGAAAAAAAGGCATTTTCAATTAAATTATAGCAAAGATTTTATCAATATAAAAGTAGTTTCTGTGTTAGTTTCCTATCAAAATGCTAAGAAATTATTTAAATTACTTTTCAATCAAAATTAAAATGTTTACACCCATATCACACCCTTTAATTAATAATTAGTTCCAAATGAATGTATTACCTTACTACTTGGTTAAATGTTTCATATATGCAAATGGTGAAAAGTTAAAATAAAAATGAAATAAATTTAAACTTCAAAATAATGTTGAAAAACGTCAATCCAACTCTCAAATAAATTTTAAACAGCCTTACCTAAATTTCAAAAAAAAAATTAATACAGCAATTTAATTATAAAACAAATTTAATAAAGTAAAACAGATAAACGTTTCATTAACATTCAAGTCTTGTTAACAAATGACAATGTTTAACAGTAGACATTTTGTTTATTTGAAGACCACATTTATTGGCTTGAATAATAAAGACATCAGTTTCATCTAATGTAATCAGTTCAAACTAGAAAACAAAAAATGATAGAATGGAGGAGACTACTGCAACAGTTGTATAGCATTCCACAGATGTCAATTATCAAATATACAAGACTGGGTTGTGTTAGCCCATGTCTCTCAAGTATAATGACCTATGCTTTGGCTATTTGCACAAGAAATGTTTGTATTTAGTCAATGTAAGATGAAAGTCTAGTATTCTCAACATTGTGCAAGCCTTGCCATCTTCACAGTTCTTAACATCATTCACACATGAATGATCCTCAGCAAATTAATCCTGTCTGAAATGATCTAAAGACTGGGTTAACTTTCATCACTGGAGGTATCACAAACAATGTGGTCTGTAACAAACTGATTGGCCGAACCTTGGTTGGCATTGTGATCCCCAGGGGTTGGAAAAAATAAAAATGTTCCATTGGTGCTGCTATCACTGGAAAACTCTGCAAAGGTGGAGTCAGGAGTTGAGCCAAGAACTGCTTGCTCAGAGGACACGTCTGTACTACAGAGAGAAACTTCTGAGCTGGCTTCAATATAAGCTGGTATGAACAGCACATACTTCTCAGATAAAGATTCACACTTAGAGCACTGGGACAAATCTGCTTCAACTGTATTGTACTCATAGCTTATGCTCTGGGGTAGATCTGGTTCATTTAATTGTGAATTCTGAGGCAGATCTGGTTCATTTGATTGTAAAGCTAATTGTGAGTTCTGAGGCAGATCTGGTTCATTTGATTGTAAAGCAAATTGTGAGTTCTGAGGCATATCTAGTTCATTTGATTGTAAAGCTAATTGTGAGTTCTGAGGCAGATCTGGTTCATTAGATTGTAAAGCAAATTGTGAGTTCTGAGGCAGATCTTGTTCATTTGATTGTCTATTAAGTTGTGAGTTCTGAGGCAGATCTGGTTCACTTGATTGTCTATTAAGTTGTGAGCTCTGAAGCAGATCTTGTTCATTTGATTGTTTATTAAGTTGTGAGCTCTGAGACTGATCTTGTTCAATTAATTGTAATTCAGGCGCTGAGCTTTTGGACAGAGCTGTTTCTATGTTATGGTTTTCAGACTTGGAACTCTGGGGAAGCTCTAGTTCAAGAGACTGTAATTCATGCTTTGAGTTTGGAGCCAGAACTGCTTCAGCTGATTCATACATTGAGTTCTGAGCCAGAACTGCTTCAGCTGATTCATACATTGAGTTCTGAGCCAGAACTGCTTCAACTGATTCATACATTGAGTTCTGAGCCTGAACTGCTTCCACTGATTCATGCTGTGAGTTTGGAGCCAGAACTGCTTCAAAGGATTTATACATTGAGTTCTGAGCCAGAACTGCTTCAAATGATTCATACATTGAGTTCTGAGCCAGAACTGCTTCACCTGATTGATACATTGAGTTCTGAGCCTGAACTGCTTCCACTGATTCATGCTGTGAGTTTGGAGCCAGAACTGCTTCAACTGATTCATACTGTGTATTCTGAACCAGAACTGCTTCAACTGATTCATACTGTGATTTTGGAGCCAAAACTGCTTCCACTGATTCATACTGTGAATTTGGAGCCAGAAATGTTTCCACTGATTCATACTGTGAGTTTGGAGCCAAAACTGCTTCCACTGATTCACACTGTGAGTTTGGAGCCAGAACGGTTTCCACTGATTCATACTGTGAGTTTGGAGCCAGATCTGGTTTAATGGCTTGTAATTTAGGCTTTGAGCTTTGAAGCAGATCTGGCTCAAAGGTGTAGGATGTATTTTGTAAAACATTATCCAGTGTATCAATACTCTGGAAATGAGTGGATGATTGAGGTTGTGTGTTTACTACTTCTTTAGAGTGCAGGCCATCATTCACAACATCATCATCTTTGTTGTTTTCTGACTGATCCAAAACTTGATGATTTTGTTTATTGGAAAGATAATCTGGGCCCACACTGCTCACTTCCAGGAAACCAATTTCTGTCTCATCAGTCTTAACCTCTCCCAAAGCTTCAGATGCTGGATCTAAATGGCCAAAAAGCATAGCTAGTTCAGTAGAGGGACAATTGTTTATTACAAGCTCAGAAGATTTTTCATGACAAAGGTCTGGTATAGGCTCAAATGTATATAAAAGAAATTCTCTATATGAAGAAGAGGCTGACATATCATGGAGACGGTTTATTAAAGATGTTCTAGTGGAGGTATCACTCTTATCAATTTGGTATGACTTGATCCACATATTATTGTCAGTATTTACTTTTCCTGTGTCCTCAGTAATAGAAATAGTACTTTCAAAATGGTTATCAAATTTTCTATGTTCTACATTCTCCTCAGAATGAGTGACTTCAAAATTTTGATAGAATTTCAAAGCATCTTCCAGTGTCATGGTAAATTTCACTGGCTTATAGTAAAAATCTTCTTCTTTGATACTGTGTGAAAAATTGGGGCACCCAAGACAGATCACATTTTTGCATGTGCAAAATCTTTTCTTAACTGTAGGCAAAGATGAAGCAGGAGCATTGCCATGACTTGTTATTGGGTCTAAACTTGAACTGCTCAGCTTTGAATCTGATTCAGCTTTAATCAACAAAATAGAACTGTAGACATTGCAATCATCTAGTGACAAATCATAGCTTGTGGCAAACATTGCTGGTTGGTTTCTGGTGGAAAACTTCACATTTTTAGTGTTATCAAGATCATACTCAAGGTCAGGATCATTCAAAGTCTCAACTTCTCCATCAATAGTTAACATCTGAGTAGTATCAATGCTTGACATTGTATGTGCCTCAACTTGGCAGTGAGGTATATATTTATGGTTGCAGTCAAGTATGGCTAACAGTTCTTCATCCAGTAAAGTCAAATGGGTTGTCAAGTCATTGGGTGTGGGAAGAAAAGGCTGAATGTGAACAAGAATATCAACGTCTTCAAAGCTATTTGTTAGCCTTGATGATACATTTTTAGCATTCACTTCAAGTAATTCATCATGCATTGATGGCTCTGCCTCATAAAGATTGCCCTGGATTTTCCCAAGTTCAGTTCTAGTTATGCCTAGCATCTGTTGAACTCCAGATTGTTTATAAAAGCCTGTCTCATCCCTGACATAATAACTGTTAATAAACTGTTCAGAGCAAATCTTATTACAGGCTTCTGGCTCATACGCCTCTGTTTGAGTTTTCTCCCTTTCATACCACATGTTTCCTACTTCTGGTCGTACCGAGTCTGTGCTGTCATCTGTCACATCTCCATCACTGTCATTCAATGTGTCAGTGTATAGTGTTAGTGTCATCTTGTGTTCATCTCCATCCTCCTGCATCAGCTGCTCAGAGCCAGACCAAACATCAACTACTTCTGAAAACCTCACTCTCTTTTTTCTCTTCTCTTGTGTTTCCCTGAGCCTGCATACGTTCTCTGATGCTAGGTCTGTCACTGTTAACTCATAGTCTAAGTTCCTGTACACATCAGTCAAAGGCATACTTCTCATTAGCTCCTTCTGACCTATATCATCTGAGTAGCTCTTGACTGACTCAATCTTATTAGTACACAGTAGAAAGTCACAAGCCATCTGATCTTTTCTGTAGGTATGAACATCCCAAACTTCCTCTTCTGGTATACTCTCATGGGGCTCCACAACATCCTCTTCATCATGATCCCAAGCATTGAACAAATCTTCAGAGTCTTTGTCATCTCCAGAGCCAAAGTCTTTCAAGTGTTCCTCAAGAGACATGTCTAGACTAGCTGAACCATACATGCCATCAGTGTCCCCAATACTGTATTCTTTCTGATCCTCATCCTCTGCAGACACTTCAGCTTCTTCAGCACTTCTCTGTATTTCAATATTTAATTTGGGGTCCAGTGTTTCACTGTCAACCTCAACATCTCCTTGGTCATTCACTGGCTCCACAAACAAACCTCTCTGTTTATACTCAGGCTGTTCTATCAAATTGGCTCTATTTTTGTCATGGATGTCAGGTGTTAAGCAAATGTCATTGTGAAGAAAAATGTCATGAAAGTCCATCATATCCTTATCTTCAATGACAATAACAGCTGCTTGCTGATGCAGATAACTGTTTCTACTTGGTGAAGAGTCTTCTGAAATACTCACATTGGAATCACAAATACTTTCATCTTCATTTTCAATAATAGAACAAAGGTTTGAGTCCTGATATGGTAATTCTCTGAAGAGTTCAGATTGTTCACTGGAACTTAGCATTGGCCTCTTATATTTGCCTTTGTTGGTAAGGAATTCTCCTTTTAAATTTCTCATCAGGTCATGAGGTAATGGAATGCAATGACCCAAAATAATGGTTGAGTGGATGGAGTCCATGGAAGCAATACTGGCATGTGAGCAATGATCGCTGTCATCCTGAGAAGAATTAGTTAGACATTCATCCTCATCAGGGCATTTCAAAGCATCCCGCCTGTTAGCTAGAGATTTCTGAAGTTCAGTATTCAAAGGAGGTGAACAGGGCTCTGAGCTTTTCTTCGTTATCATGCCTGATTTCTGTCTAACTGTGGTGTCAGTGGACTGATCCTGTTCTATCCTCTGATAATCTTTGCCCAGATTTTCTGCGGAGCTTTTAGAATTCAAAGACTCTTTGGAAAAGCTCCAGCTGCAAGCATTATCCAAGGAGCCTTCATCACTGAGGGCAGTCCCATCTGGTCTGCCTTGAGACTTGGATAGCAGTGGAAGAGACATCTGAAGTCGTGACAGCATGGCATCATGGAGTAAGTAACTGTTCTCCTTCTCCTCACTATTTAATCCTGACTCACTGCCTAGTGAATTCATCCCTTTACTATGCTCACTGACCAGCTGATCACTGCTCACCAGTTTAGAGGCTGCTTTTGGCTTCCGGATCACTGCATCAGTAGTTTTCTTCAACTGGGATGACCCTTTAGTGACAATGTCCAGAAGCACTGTCTGAAAATGTCTCTCAAGAATGTCCAAGTCAGAACAGTCAATATGTGGGAGTGGTTCTATAGTGGGGTTTGAAACCTCAGGAGGAATCTGGGTGATGGAAAAGATGTGCTCAGACAACTGAGGTGTGGCATCAGGACCTAATCCCTGTTTATCCACAGAGAAAGAGCTCTGTTTGTCAATATCACCAGGTCTTGCTACTGATGAGAAACTAAGGAATTCTTCTTGGGTTGTTATGGCATCATCAGGCTGTGGAGATAATCCTTCTAAGTTAATGCTGTTATCCACAGAGGAGTCTCTGCTTTTACCAATAAGATTGTAATAGTCTTCTTTTGTCAGGTTCTCTGCAATAATTTTCTGAATTTCAATTGCATCAATCTCTGATGGCTTGTTAGTACTCAGGTAGCTGTTTATGTAGGACTTTGTGTGAGATGCCAAGGTCTGGACAGTGACTGGCATTAACATGCTCATAATTCCCCTCAAGTTCCACCTGTTTGAAGCCATAGATACAGATTGCTCGGAGCTTGAATCATCTTTGACTAAAGTTTCATTGGCAGTAACAGCAATGGACACAGAGGAATCTGACATTGAGGCAAGATCTGTGTCATCTCTAGTGGACCGGTCACTCTTCACGAAGCGCACATTGTCTGACACCTTCACACTGGCTGCATACTTATCATCTAGACTTACAGTTTTGCTCAATTTGTTCGAAGTCTCCTGGGAGCCATACTCTAATAGCTTGTCCAGGCTCTTTGGCTCTATCTCTCTGGGCTGTTTGGTGTCAATGTCCCCTAAATCTTCCACAGACTTGAATAATTTTACTTGACCTACTTTTGGGGAAATTTTCATGGTCAGCTTATCAACTTCAGCAGTCGGATGACCAAGAGAAACATTGACAGTAATAGCTGTATCCTCTGGCATCATTTGTCCAAAAGTGCTACTGTCAGACTGAGAGGACCGTCCAGCTCCCACCACTATATCAGTTGTGACATGCGCTAAATTATAGCTAGGTTTGACTACTGTATCCATATGACCATAGTGTGAGAAGGAAAGATCCTCTGTGTATACTGTCACAATGTCATATTTATTCTTCATACTGTCATTTCTCCAGGACTCTGGCATGATCTCAGATGGTATTCCACTGGCTAAACTTGTCTTGACTTTCTGACCAGTGCAGGACTGTTTGAGTGGGCTTTTGGGCTTTTTCATTGGTAGGTCTACAGAGGCAGAGCGACAGAGTTCATCTTGAGGTATTTCTCCATCAGACTCTGGGTCACTTCCCCATTCTAGAGTTTTATCAGTCTCTTCATCTAAAACATCCTCATTAGAGGACAAAATCTGTTTCCTTGCCAAATCATCCTTCAAAGTGACCTTGTCGCTGTCACCAGCATCCACACCAGCAGACGGAATCTCTTCTTCACATTTACCTTCATTAGGTTCAGCTTTTACACATGCAATGCCATGCTTTTGAACAAGATGCTGGCTGAGGAAATTAAGTTTATTAGGGTTGAATAGAGGACTATCATCATCTGCTGGTTTTGTCTTATCAATAGGTTGAACCAGTTGTCTTGCATGTGTCTTATCAATAGGTTGAACCATGTGTCTGGCATGTGTCTTGTCAATAGGTTGAACCAGTCTTGCATGTGTCTTATCCTCATAGGATTGGACTTCTGCTTCATTATCTAATTTAGTTTTCATAGATTTAATTGGCTGCTTAGCATGTGTCATCTCTTGGTAAGATTTAGTTTCATCATCATAGGCTGTTAATGTATTATCAGCTAATTGACTTGTCTGTATTACAATTGACTTTGTTTCAGATTCATCTTCAACAGAAGATAAGCTTTCAACAAATGCGACCTGATAAAACTCCCTTCTCCCATCTGCTACAGATTTGCAATGTGTGTCCTCATGTGACGGCTGTTTCTCAAGAGCTACATGTTCTTGAATTGTTGGCAGCATGCCTAGTTCTGAAACAGAAGCAATCCTATGAAAGTCTGTTCCACAGCAGGCAGCCTGCTCAACAGACTCAACACTTGAAACGGGACATGCTTCTTTGTCAGGCCATGAATGCTTTTCATTTTTCCACTTGATGCTATCATTCCTCCTCACGCCAGAGAGCAGCTGAAGGTTTACTCCCATAGCAGTAGAAGATGAGCTTGCGCTCTGTTCCTGAAACAATACCTTTGCCTCTTTCTCTGGCTCTATTTCTTCAATGCTGGAGGGGCAAGCTGTCTTACAATGGGATGACTTTTTCCCAAGCAATTGTTTTTTGGCTATTTCATCCAAAGGAACAATAAAACAAGCTTTGTCAACCTCATCATCGTCAAGATCTGTGATCCGAATCAGCTTAGGTTTTAATTTTAGATGACTGTAATCTGTGAAGCTTTCCTTAGCATCTGGCACTTTAATATCTTTTATACTCTCTACCAAATGTTTCATATGTAAGTCATCATCTGAGCCAGGGTCAGATTTCAGATAGGTAACACCATAATTAACAGAACAATGGTCACTATTCTTTCCCAGTAACCTATTATCTCCAAGACTTGTATTAACAGTTGCAGAAGGCTTCAAGTTCTTTACTTTGCTTTCAAAATGTTCATTGTCTTTGGAGATACAAAAAGAAACATGAGACAATGCAGATTTTGTTTTCCCTTCGGTCAACTCAACAGTATTTCTCATTTTTTCAACAGTTCCTAATTTGCCTGTAGATGCTGGCTTTGTAATTCCAGGCTCATTGTTTTTATCTTCCTTCAGATAATCAGGTAATGAAGCAGTCTTTCTTTTCTCACATTTTGCATCATCTTTCCCTTCAAGTAACTTTTCATAAAATGATTTTACACCTTGAACTTTACTAACAGTCGGAATCATCTCCTTAACCATCATGTTGCTGGGCTGCTTCTGTTCAACTTTAAGGTCATTGCTTTCAGGAAGCACAATGGGCTGTTTGTATTTCTTCAAACAAAATCGTTCTTTCCATCTGCTGAAGTATTTATTACCTTCCTTTAAACTCTCAGACTTGTCGGACATGTGTGAATCAGAGGAGACGCTGGCATTGGACTGCTGGCTACATGTGGTTTCCAGGCTGACGCAGGACACTCCAGCTTGAACCTGGGGAACAACATGTCCAGGGGCTACTGGTGCTTTTCTTTTAGGTTTTAGTATACACTGGATAAAGAAAGTAGGCTCAGTGTATACATACAGTCAGGACTTAACAAGTTTACAAGCAGTCAAGAATTAGAAACTAAACAGTAAGAAAATAACATGGTGTAGAGTCAGGCAATGTCTAATGAAAATCTAAAGGTTTGAGTTGATAATACCTATGGAATGAACAGGTTTTATTTCTAACATGAATAGTACACAGAAATTTGTCCATCGAATGGTAAATGGTAAGCCTATGGTAAGTAAGTTAAGTTTGTCAATAGTTCTTGTATTTAAGAAGACCATGGTTTACAGACTGGAATCACACACTGACTAATGGCATTTATCTGTCAATGTAAATATACTATATTTAGTGTATTTTGTACAATGGTTATGCCTGTGCTGAATATGACAAAATATGTAGGTCACAGCTAGAACTGCATAGACACAGGAAGTAATACATTCCTCAATAATTTTCAGACTTGAGAACAAACCTTATTATATACCTGCACCACGTATTGTAAAAATGAATGATGTGCTGCACGAACCAATATAACAGAGCTCTATAATACAAGTAAACACGCCCAGAAATCTCAACATACTTGAACATGAGTAAAATAATTTGTAATCCTCTAGAACTGAGCCTAAAACTATTCAGCTAGATGTGCTAAATATTTTCCTAAACCTCATAATTCCTAATACTAATAGCACTGTGCTAAACCTAAATCTAGAGTTATATGAGCAAACACTTTTTAATACAGTGGCGTAGCTAGGGTGGGGGAGGGGAGGTCCAAATTTTAAAATCCTGCGGGCCCCCACTTGATGGGTGGCCACCAAATGAGTGTCTGAGATTTGTTTTACATTAAATATTATGCTGTTATCTCATGTCATGATGATGAATATCAAAATGTAGGGGGGCCCTAAAGAAGTCAAGCCCCCAGGCCCCCAAATACTTAGTTACGTCACTGTTTTAATATCAAGAATCCTTTCCATAAATACAGCTCTAAAGCCATCAAACTTAACACAAACTAAACACTGATTTTGTTTAGCCCTAAGGCCCCAAACATAAATCAAACAGTTCTACAAATTAGGCCCTAGATCTCTAAAATTAATATATGATACCTACGTCTGAAGGATGTGTAATTTTTAAAGTTCCAAAAAATCCTCAACCTTTTAGCAAAATGATTAATTATCATCAAAAATAAAATGAAATTTAGATTTAACACTTTTAGCAAAATGATTAATTATCATCAAAAATAAAATGAAATTTAGATTTGACACTTTTAGCAAAATGATTAATTATCATCAAAAATTAATTGAAATTTAGATTTTAAAAAAAGGATTTTTTGAGATAATAAAGGGTGCCAGCATGTGCTTCATTATGCCATAACATTAAGTATTCTTGTAGTCCTAATGACTAGTATTTTTGTTTGATTCTGTTTGTTAAACCACCTGTCGAAGAACAGTTCTGTGCCAAAGGAAATTTTCTTATTTGTACATAATTCAGTTACTATAAAAAAGCAGTTATGTGTTGTATGCTTTCTATGTATTGCAAATATAGATATGTGTGTGTGTGGGTCTTGCTTACTGTACTATCTCCATACCACTGTTAGTTACTGATTGGTTATCTAGCACAACTGAAGCAAATATAAGTCTCTATGGTGATTAACATTGAGAAATTATCATAATAAAGACCAATAACTTCTATATTTACCTGCTGTAACTGTATCTGCTCTTGATTGCTGTACATCGGCTCTACAAAATATCAAATTATAAGCAGCATCAATACACAACCATAGAATACTTATTATATATGACATTTGATTCATTATAAAGCCAAAGACTACAATTTAGAAGTGCTATGTTAACAAATCATTACCTTTCTGAGGGGATTGATTGATAGAAGTGGATGATCTTAAACTGGGGGAGGTTGCAACTGGGGTCTCACCATTGACACTGCCATCACTGAAAGACAGAAACAAAAAAGACAGAGTAAAAAATATTGTCACAAGTCAACGAGAAAAAAGGAGGCATAGATTGGGTCAATTTATTTACATAGAAAGTTTTTGATTGGTATGACATGACTTTCTCTTGTTTAAAAGGGTCATTAACAATAGTTAAGTTATCTTCAAGCATAGAAGGGGAAAGAAAAAAAAAAAAGAAAAAAAGGGAAGAGATAATTGGTTTAAGGTTTAAGGTTTAAGGTTGGTTGGTTTGTTCAGCTTGATAAAGTGTAATCCTTAGTAGGAAACAAATGACATTAATATCGTAATTAAAAACACATCTGCACTAGGCAAGTTTATTTAAGTATTAATTTATCTATTGGGTTCCTGTACATAATTTTATTTCTTACAAAATTATATCTAGCTTGTGTGAGAAGTTATTAGATCTAAAATTACTACAATGTGATAGTCATCAAGCAAGCAAATATATAACAATACCTTATACATATGTATATATATCTATATATATGTGTTTTTTTAACTTATTTTTACTTAATTTATTAAATTATGAAGTACTTTCATTATTTTTTATTTGAATTAATCATTAAACAACATAATGGCAAAAAAATTAAATAATAGAAGCTAAAAAAAATGGCATCTAAGAAATACTGAAACAGTAACTTTGAAGGAACATTTCTATTGGAGAGTAAATGTAAATGAGATCCAGAAAGCTGAGACACAATCATGCAAATCACTTTCTTAAGTCCCTTAGCATTCTAGAATAAGGAAGAGGTAGAAAAATTGATTATGTATTCCTAACATCTGGGCCAACAAAAGACTTACGTTACAGATATAGGTCTTTTAGGCTGGTACTTAAAGTGTTCAAAATCTTTGCCGAGACTCTCGGCAATGTCTGTTATAGATTCACAAGTCTGAGGGAACATAAAAGCATAAGTATAACCAATCCTATTGAAAGCACAAACGAGTTCTAAATATAGTAAATAAATATCTCTCTGAACAATCAACCAAACAGATAACATGAGTGGTTTCTTGAACAAGACATGTAGCATTCAAATACATTTGTTATTGATGGAACAATGTGAAGGAAATATGATGTAACATAGGCTACTGAAGGTACAGCTAAATCTACATACTTTAAAGGCCATTTTGTAGGGTCCTAGATGGTCAATACAGGGCATGTTCTGTTTGATACATATGATCATCATAATGTGTCCAATGCAGACAACCTTTAAATCATTAAGGCATCTCCATGATCCCTTGATGGATTCACATTCACCTCTAGCCCTGTCCACAATGGATCAGACCATTACTGGCTTGGCTCACACCTTATTTCACAATGGCAACTTTTGGACCAGTGTCCACACTAACAACACAAAATGATTATAATACAGTGGTGTTGTCCAGCTGGAGGTCAGTGGTTTAAGTCCTCTATGTCTCACCATACTGTCCTCACCTTCTTCTCTCAATAGCATATTTTCTTGAGTGCTGCTGCCTTTTTGTTTCAACACTTACGTTTCTTATCATTTATGTTTTGTGATTCCAAAAGTCTCATTTGGAGCAGATTAGAACAATTCACTATCCTCTAAAGGCAGTCAAATGACAATAAAATATTCCAAGGTGTAAGAAACTGTGACTTGGAATTTAACTTTTTTCCAAGTAACACAATCAAGAATCCTCAACTTTAACAATGATTTTAAAAAAACAAAAAAACCTCACCTTCCCTACTTCCGAGTGTATAGTATTCTCAGCACCAAAAAACTTTGAATATAATTCTGCATAGAATGTGACTCGACTAGATTTTAAAAAAAAATATGTTAAAAGAATTTTTAATTATCTGTTATTACTAAATCTATTATACCACAAGCAATAACAAATAAAAAAAAAAAAACGATTCATCATAGTTGAAAGAAAAAGCCTTACTGAGACAGTCAGAAATGAAACAAAAGCGGTAAATGGAGAATGGTCAGATTACTTTTAATCTGTTATAGAAACTTGATTGCAAAGTTGAGCACAAGATAAACTCACCTATTGTAAAAATCTGGCAGTTCATTGTGTAATTCATTATTTAATTCATCAAATATACGTTTGACATCTTTCAGTTCATCTTGAGCCTGTAAAACATTCAGTTTATGTATTGTGTTTTGATAATGTATATCAAAAGCCCTAGTTCATGGGTCAAAACAAAAAAAAAGTATTTAATGTACATGGTTAAAATACATATATGACATTCTTTCCATTGGTCAACCATTTGTTTAGTTATTCAATTAGGTCAAACTAATCATAACCAAAGAACAACAGAACAAAGAACTATTGAAAATCAAAACAAGAACAATAACCAATAATAACCAATCTAGAAATACTTAAATTCAGAGCTTTGGCAATGATAAGCAGAAATAAGATACATAGGTATAATGGAAGACAAAATTGCAGTTACAAAGTATCACTATTAGAAAAAATACAAACATTTTATTGTCATAAATTTTACATTAAGAAGAAAAAAAAACTACAGGAAGTAATACATTTATTTTTACTAAAAAAATTAGATTTCACCTTTTGAATTTTAGTTTCATCTCGTTTCTTTGCTGACTGTAAGACTTCTAAATTATGCCGAGAGTTGTCATAGTCTACCATCTTTCTACCTCGCTTAGAGATTTTGTTCTAGTAATTCAGAAAACAAACAAATTTTTACTACTGATTTTGTTCTAGTAAGTCAGAAAACAAACAAATCTTTACTACTGAGAGTTCAATTATGTACTCACACAAGATTTGTATTTAAGATAACTTCTTTCATTTAGTACATTACTTTCCTAATGCCTTCATTAATTAGAAAACTAAACCATTGTATGATGCTCACTTTAAGGACTGGGAAAGACAGAAGGTAGGCATTCATTGGGTTGATTACATTGTCTTGTAGATTCTGTAAGTAGTCATTCCATAATAATTCAAAAGCCTGGAGAAATAGAAGCATTTAATCATCAGTATTACAGACAGGATGGATGATTCATGTAATCCTGTTCAAATAACATCAAAAGATTATAATGGTTTAGAGTTGAAGTCCTTTTAATGACTAGGTTATTTTTAGGGTGGGTTCAGGAAGCTGAAAAGCCAAACAATGACCTTTGGGGAGAAGATTATATCTAGATTCATCATTGGTTTTGAAAGGACTACCACATTTGGGAATTTCCTAATGAAAGGCATTATAGATTCAAGAGTGTCATAAATTATGTTCAGGAAAATTGTGTGTGTCTTGTAAGTCTGATCTAAAGGCCTATCATTGGAATATTATGAAGTGTAGTGGATCTATACATTTGCTTAACCAGAATACTCTCTCCTTAGGAGGGAGGGGGGGGGGGGAATGTTCCATTATCTTTTAATCTAACATTTATTACTGATTTACTGATTAAGAGAAAAAATCACTCAATAAATTGTATAAAGTAGGTAGTCATTAAAAAAAAAAGTGTTTTTAACTATTTTCTTGCTATATGCAATATGAACTGTCTATTATTCTAAAACTGACTCAAAAATTAAAAGTAGTGTTGCAACAAATACCTACCTATCAATTTTAGTCTGAGCTAACCTATATTCTCTCGCAATACACATACATACAAACACACAAGCACATGTCAAGTATTTGCATACCTGTATCTGAGATTTAAACTTTGGTTCACCTGTCCACTCTGATTCATATGTTTCTGCGAATGCCTGCTGTAGATTTTTACATGCAAAGCTTAAATCTGCAAGTGAAGAAAAAAATGGCTGTATCAATGAAACTAAAGTTCAATTTGCAGTCATGTCTGAAAAGTAAGACTTAGTAGTAAGCCTTTGCAACTTAATTTAATAGAAATGTAAGGGAGGTTACAAAGACATCAACAATCAATCTAATGTTGTGGGATCATTTATTGTAATCTTAATTCATGTATTAAAAGAATACAAATGTTACACACACTCTTTGTATCTGACAGAAATGAAATCAAATGAAATATTTAAAAAAATAGCATTATGTAAAGTTATAGGTAACCCTGACATACTCATTAAGAATGCCAATAGTTGAAAACCTTTGGAATGGTTGGTACTACTGGAAACCTTTGATAATAAAATTACTAACAGTACTATATTTTAGCCAGAAGGGAAGATGGATTTGCAAATTTTTTAAAATATCCGTCAAACTTAATTAACAGTTAAGTGAATTTTTAACGTTCTTTAAATTTCTATTTATCTATTTATTTCAAATAATAATTCTCAGAGTCCAAGATGGCACTCCCTTGTTATTAGTCCAAGAAATGCAAATTCATTATTCAGCTAAGTTTCCCAAGCTGTGTAGCGTATAATGTACCTATAGTATGACATACTGATGACTTCAATGTCCCATTACAAATTGCCCTCCTCACAATGTCTGGTTAAGGTCTAAGGTTGGTCATATACATTAAAGAGGAAATGAATGCACCATGAAATTATGATACAGGAAGGAAGACAAGAGAGGCTACATACATGGCAGGAAGACAGGCAGGAAGAATCACTTAGCTAGTCAGCCAGGTAGACTTAATTAACAGGAAAAAAAGATACAAATGTGAAGTCTACATTGACAGAATGACAGAGTGACAAGTAAGCCAAGTGAGAAAGTACAACAAACTTTAGTTAGACTTAAGATTCCATACAATAAGTTCTAATACAGAATTTAATGATAAATAAATAAAAACTGAATGCCACCTTTTTCTTAGTGCTCCAAGGCTTATAAATAATAGATATAATGCATTTTGAATTTCATTTGAATTGATTCAATGTTTAATATACATCTACACAGAAATGTTTCAATCTCTTTAGTCAGGCTGGGAATGTATGAAGTTTTCCAAAAAGTTCTGTACAATTTTCACTAATTCCACAAATCCTGAGAGTACAATTACAAAATCTGCTCTTAAGTTTTACTCTATAATCTGTAAACTTAAACTAATGACTTAAAACAACCTTAATCAATCTTTAGCATGACTCACTTCCCAAGTGAGATCCAAATAGAAAAGCATATCGTATTATTAAGCAAAAAAAGTATTTTCCAAAATCATTTTCAGATTGCTTTACATTTTTTAAGTATGTTAAGAGAGTAAATGAATCAACTGTTTTAAGCTCCTGTCAGGATGGTGGAATGATATTAAAATATTAACATGGAAAATATTAGTAGACAAGAGAACATTGATGGGCTAATGAATTAATTTGATAGAAGACAAATAAGTCCCGTCTTCTGCAAATACATGTTGGAGATACCCCTCAATGGACCATCTAAAAATTGCTAGACTCTGTCATCTCAACAATGATATTCACAAAATCACAATGGAACATTGTGTACCAAACAATGTAATCAGCTCTTTTTAGCAGTTAAAATCAAAAACATCCAACAACAGATATAAAAGGGGGGTGGGGGGGACATTCCATAAGCTCATGCAACAAGTGACACCATCTCCAGCAACACCCTTGAAACAAAAAGTTGATTTGTTTTTTTAAGGCACAAATGTTCCTAGGTTTAGTGCCTCAATACTATTGGTTGTTTTTTGTTTCACCAAAATTAATACTTGGAAAGGCTCAAGGATACACTAACATGACATACTTACCTTTCACACAATGAGCATAGGTTTTCAGCTCTTTCTGTAAATGTTGAGCCACCTCCTAGGGAAGACATTCAAATATCAAGAGTTTATTTCTTTTATGTAATTAATTGTTCAAACCATTTTGATAATTAACAAACACAGAACTGGGACTTTCAAGGAGTTAATATAAAATGTTGTCTCTGCTGTTTTATACTGCTCTCATAAATACATCTGGCTGGTTTTTATTTTATTTTTGTAGCAGAAAAATGTGAAAGTGTTTAGACCACAAAATAATTTATTGTCTCCTGGTATTTAACATGACTGTCAATGAACATTTCTAAGAGTATATATATATATATATATAAAACAGAAAATAAAAATGAAATGACAATGCAACAATCGGAAGGGTTCAAACTAAGAACAGTCCAAAGCACATTCCATGTGGCCATGATGCCAACCAGCTCGTGTCTCTCTGCTCATATTTATTAGTTAACTACCGATGCATCATCAGTGGCTAATTGTAATGTAATAAGTCAAAACAATGAAAACAGCACTCATTAAACTGTATTCTAGTATTCTCTAAAGATGACATGGTAAGGTCACTAGCTCTATATGATACCGAACAATTGTCCACTACCAATAATCTCAAACTGATTGTGTGACAGACTTGAAGTGACACATGTACAAACAATGATATTCTCCTCTACAGCTAATAAGGAGAAAACAGTTTTGAAAAGAACAGAAAAAAAAACTACACTGGAGACTGGAAGCTTTATGTCACAATGACATGTACCATCATCACACTTGACAAGGAAGTACTGAAGGTCAAACATGTTAACATGTACCTGGTCAGTAAGTAAACCTTTTCACAAAGGTCACTGCGGAGGAGAGAATACCTAGTCAGGCAAACAATAGTGTACATGACATTTAATGATCTCAGCCCAGCTATAAATAGTACTCGCGTAAGTAAAGTTCTTTGAAAAAAAAACAAATAATCTATTTATTCATAAGAAAAAAAAATATTTATTTATAAATGAAATACGAAAATCATGCATATATGTACCCCTGCCGGACTAAGTTAAACATTTATATTGGACTAGTATTTCTCACATCAAATTAGATAAGTGTGTATATATATATATTTATCTATGTACATATATGGTGTTTTTTAGACAATTAATTCTTACGTAAGTAAATACATTAAAATAATTAAACATGTACATACAACACCAATTTGCACTTCAATAACAAAACAATTGAGCAAACAAATTCAATGGGAGCGATGGCTTTGGTTTTTAGAAAGTGTGGATACATTTGGCTCATTACTTCTTGTTTTTAGTTTCAAACACGACTCAAAATTTTCCATTGGCTTCTTACTTAACTTTTACTTCTATTCATGCAAGAGAACACTTGCTCGCACGAATATGTCGATGCGATAATAGTCAATACTTCAAATGCAAACCTTTTCACCTTACTGTAGCAAACTGGAAGACTTTTCCATGCGTCGAATATAAGTACCTCATATCGCGGCATTTCTTTGAAAGCTATCAATTTTTTTGTTGTGTTAGGTACATACATTTCTGGACCTACAACTCTTTCAGCTTGCTTTTCAGCTTTGTAAATTCTCCACTCCACAAAGCTTTACTTTTTAAAGTCCAGTATCAATTCCAAATGGCTCAATGTGGATTTTGTTACTATTAAGGGGATTTACTATAAATGGTAGAATGGTTTGGTTGGTTTTGAATAGCTCAAATCTCTCAAAAAATTCCTCGTTTTTTATTTAATAACGGTGCTTAAGTAATTCCTGTCAACAGTTGCACTGGTTTTATCGCAATATTGCCTTAGAAAGTGAAATCATTTACCTGTCTGAATAAGTAAAGTTCCCCTTTCAGATCTATAGGGCAGATCATGTAAAGGCCATCTCTTTCTATGGCCCGCGATTAACAATGGTATGTGGCCAGCAAAACCGCCTTTACTTTCCTGAACTAATGTTTGGTACCCATTAGAGCTGGGTGGATTGAGAAGCGCCAAAAACATTTACAGAATAAAATCCTAGTCTTCACCAGGATTCTAACTCGGGACTCGGAAGCCAAGCGCTTTACTGTACAGCCACCGCTCTTATCTTCTACCAAAACATTAGCTGGGTTTCCAGTCTCTTGTAGTTTTAGATTAAGCTCATTTAATTTCGCTGTTATATCCACCATAAAGTAACATTTTTGCAGCCATTTATCATTCTCTATTTCAATGTGATTAATGCTTATCTCATTAAGGAATAAATATATTTCAATCAAACACAAAGCTAGAAGTTTCAACAACATATCTTTAGAAATCCATCGCAGTATGTTGGGAAGAAGAAGGTCGGAATATTGAGTCTCCGTTTCGTTTAAGAATTCTTTAAACTGACAATGGTAAAATGCTTCTAACAAGCAATTCTTGATGTAGTATGCAGTGAAACTTAAGCATTTCGTGGAGAATCGCAGTTTCTCCTTTATATTTTCCTATCATAATTCTGGCTCCATCAGTTGCAATTGAATCGAGTTTATTTAAATCGATCTTATTGTCTTCAAGGCATTTTTGCACTGCATTCGCTAAATCGTCTCTTCGGTAGCAATCCTTGGGAAGACATATACCTGACAGAAAGCCAAATTGTGCCGAGTCTTTTATGTCGCAAGACGTCATCTATATCAACTCATAAGAGAGAAGAAAGTTGAGTTCTTCCACCTACAAATATGTTACATTTGAAGACTTGGGGAGGGGGTGCGGTGAAAAGCAAGTACAAGTGGCTGAGAGACAGAATCGGTGCCAAATCTTAGTTAATTGATTTTTTTTTTCGATAAAATAAATATTATTTGAGTAAGGAACTTAGGAGCCGCAGCTTAACATCCAAAGAGCCGCATGTGGCTCGCGATCAGCAGGTTGCCGACCCCTGGTGTAGTGTAATGATTCATGAATAATTTTAAAGCTGGTGACTTGTGCGGGAGGGGGACTGAACATGCCATATCCTCTGCACAACTAGGGTTCTGTCACATACTTTTGTTTCACTGGGAGGGGGGAATGGGGAAGAAGTGAAAACGTCAGCAATCAGCACCGATAGCCCCACCCCAATTTTTTTATTTTGTTTGTTGAATTATGAATGCCTCTACATTTCGTTCCCAGTGTAAGACCTGATCCGCTCGCTGATTTATTCTATTAGGACGAGGAACACGTTTTGGAGAAATGTATTTGTACTAAATAAGGTCCATTATTGTTGGAAACTAGTCAACAGCTCAACTCAAGGGATGTATAACAAGAGCATCCAACTAGCGCACAGCGTCATACACACATTGCACCATGCTCACTGCTTTCTTATTGGCTATGTGCACACATTTCACCATGCTCACTGCTGTCTTATTGGCTGTGTGCACACATTTCACCATGCTCACTGCTGTCTTATTGGCTGTGTTCACACATTTCACCATGCTCACTGCTGTCTTATTGGCTGTGTGCACACATTTCACCATGCTCACTGCTGTCTTATTGGCTGTGTTCACACATTTCACCATGCTCACTGCTGTCTTATTGGCTGTGTGCACACATTTCACCATGCTCACTGCTGTCTTATTGGCTGTGTGCACACATTTCACCATGCTCACTGCTGTCTTATTGGCTGTGTTCACACATTTCACCATGCTCACTGCTGTCTTATTGGCTGTGTGCACACATTTCACCATGCTCACTGCTGTCTTATTGGCTGTGTTCACACATTTCACCATGCTCACTGCTGTCTTATTGGCTGTGTGCACACATTTCACCATGCTCACTGCTGTCTTATTGGCTGTGTGCACACATTTCACCATGCTCACTGCTGTCTTATTGGCTGTGTTCACACATTTCACCATGCTCACTGCTGTCTTATTGGCTGTGTTCACACATTTCACCATGCTCACTGCTGTCTTATTGGCTGTGTGCACACATTTCACCATGCCCACTGCTGTCATATTGGCTGTGTGCACACATTTCACCATGCTCACTGCTGTCTTATTGGCTGTGTTCACACATTTCACCATGCTCACTGCTGTCTTATTGGCTGTGTGCACACATTTCACCATGCTCACTGCTGTCTTATTTGGTGTGCGCACAGAGCTATATTTAGTCGAGGCAGCTTTCTCAAAAATTATAGCTGAGTAAAATTCAAACACACACACAAGAAACAATATTACTTTTATTCCCTTTAAGTGACCTCCTCCTTTTGTCTTACATTACGTAACAAGTTATATTTAGACTCGACCGCCACACTTGGACGAACTAATAATAAATATCTGGTGAATAGGTTTCAAAGTTAACTACGTAACAGCTATCAAAGGAAATAGTGGCCTATTTTCCTTTGATTGAGACTTGGGTAAATTACCAGCCCTTTTGCCAAATGTTGTATCCCGTCTAGATAGGTGATAGCGAAGAGCTACTTGTGTAGCTTTGTGAATGAAACAAGTAGGCTACACTACACATTTGAAAATACCAGGCCGCATTCACCTTCAAATTAAGATCAAGTTAGGTTCAAGCACTGTTTATGAAAGTATATAATATGAGTGTGTCCTCGACATACACAGTTCAACAACACTTGTGAATTGTGGGTCCGTGTCGTCTGCTCGTGTGTATACTGCACTAAGCGTCTGAACTGACCGTTGACACAATCTCATTTGAACGTCTTTGGTTTGTTATATGTAATGCACACATTTTAATACACATTTCCTAATGGATATTTGAAATATTATTATTATTATTATTATTATTATTGGCCTTTTTTTTTCAAGATATTTTAAGTGTTCTATTTGACAAGTGAGAGTGACAGTTTCATTTAACTCTAAAAAACTAATCATTCGGTGATTCATCAAAAACTTCATCTATTGACTGGTATAATCAAGAATTGAGTGAAATAACATTTTTAATTAACGCGATATTTTTAGCCCATATAAAATCAATCTAGTTGAGTAAAAATATGTATTTTGTTGAATCAAATATTCAAAATAAATATACCCCTTAAAGACCTTTGTTTTTACATACTAAATGTGGCTCAACGAAAATGGCTGAGACGAATGTAAAAACATCCATTATACAGATTGGTCTCAAACAATGAAATCCTATGCCGAACTGGGAGTCGAACATTTAGTGAGGTTGTGACAGAATGTCGCATGAAGTTTGCGGGACATGTTCTCCGACAAAATGAACTACGCATACCAAGAGTTGCGATGACATGGAGGCCAATACAAGGAAATCGCAAACAGGGACGTAAACCTTGGTGCCACACTCAGAACAGTGGACGCCTAAGTCTAAGTAAGTAATACGTTTTTACAGAATAGTTCGGGCAGTGGCATAACTGTGTGAAACATAAGTTACATAACCTTTTTAGAACGCAGTCCGAAATACTTTCTCAACAACTCATAATATTTTAAAATAAGGTTACAGAGTCATATGAAATAGAGTTTGGACTCTAGGTGGGGTTACCAAATACTTGCACGAACAAAGGAGCACAGACAAAAAAAGCGAAACTTGACCACTGTTACAATTGAGTTGGGTGGTGAAAACGTCTTGGTATATTCAGAAGTTAAATCTCATGACCCAATATCCAATTGTATGCCAAAGATTCTGGTATTGGTAAAGAACCAACAGAGATTGAATCATGGAATTCAAGTTGGGACCGTAAAATGAAAGAACATAAACTGTAATTGATGTAATAATAAACACTAGAATTTAAACACAAAAACAATCAAAATATAGAAAAAAAATAAATGTAATTGATTCGTTTTTTTTGTTGTTGTTTTTTTGGGTCCAATAAATAATTGTGGAAAGTTTCAACTTGATCCAAGAATGGGTGTGGGAATAATTACGTGTACATTAATCTAAGGGGACTAAACCTTATATATTTAGCCATATCAGTTATTACGTAAGGATTAATTTCCCTTGTTCGTATTAAACAAAATAGTTAATTCCGTATTAATTAATTGACTAATTGACAGTGATGATGACTATGTTTGTGTGTGGCAGTGGTGATTTGTGTTTTATGTGTAGCAGTGGTGACTTATATATGTGTGTAGCGGCGATAACGTATGTAAGTGTGTAGCAGTGATGATTTATGTATGTATGTAGCAGTGATGACAAGTTGTGTGTGTAGTAGTGGTGACATAGTTTAAAACTAGCGTTCCGGGGGGACATATAAGCATGAGTTATGTCAAGCTAAGACTTCCATTGAGAAACAAACCGGGGAAGGGAGGATGAACCGCAGAATATTTCCGTTTAAAACAGTTTCTCAAACTTTACCTGTGGCGTCCCCCAAATGTAAAGAATATATATATATTACGTCTTTACATTTTTAAAACCCTATCGGACATTATTGTGGAAGTCTACAGCGCTCCTCCTGGTCCTTAAAGGTTGTGAACGAAATTCTGTTTTAATATATATATTGTTATAAACCTGGTGATGGCACATTTTTAAAACCCTATCGGACATTATTTTTAATTAATATATATATATATATATATATATATATATATATATATATATATATATATATATATATATATATATATATATATGTATGTATGTTTCTGTATACTAGAAAAGTTCCAACTGTATAATATATCCAGCAGGGGAATTGCGAGAGCTGTGTAAGCTTCTCCAGCTTGGTGAGAGGCGGAGCCCCTATGCCAAAGTTTGATGCGTAAAAGATTCGGAAATTCTTTCTCCTGGAGTCTACAATGCCATTTTTACTTAGTAAGAAAATAAATGTTGAAACGGGCCGATGTTGAAGTGTTTTCTTGCGATGAGAGCGCCATATGGTCCTCTTCGTGTTAAGATGTTTCGTCTTTTTATCGCGCAAAAGTTGTCGACATAACGATGTACAACAATAGAAGATTTCGACCATTCTGACCACACAAGAAATTCGCGAAGAATCGGGGCTAGAGAAGACATTAAGATGTTAGAGTCGATATCACTGCAGACGCTTTTCGCAAAAAGCTTTTTATTAGAAGATGAAATGAAGATTCTTATTTATTTCCCCCCCCCCCCCCACCCTTTTACTTTGTCAGCACGTTGCGACCCCCTTGACATCATTGGAGGCGCGCCCAACAGTTTGAGAAACGCTGGAATATCAAAATTATTTGTCTATCAAAAGTTTATACACTAAGCTAACTACTCAAAACAGTGTTGTTTCATATGTTTTAATTTGCTGTCTACTCTGAAGATCTATTCCACTCCGCTTATGTCGCTTTGCAACAAAGAAAAGGCTTTTAATGGATGAATCCCCGCTTCGCAATGATTATAGTCTGATTTAAAGTTTTCCTTAACCGTTCAAGAGTCATAGAGCAAGTCACTAATGCCGCTACTGTTTACACAAACTATTAACTTCCTTCCATGACAGGAAGTTTGATGTTATCAATACAATGATAAAGTTTTTTTCATAAGCGAATGGTTAGTCATAATTTTAGTTAAAATTGCTTAAATCTAAAGACACTTCAGAACAGAATATTAAAAAAAAGTATCAAACTATCAAGTTAAAAAAAAAAAGGGTTTCTATAGCGAAATGAGGTGCAAAAAGAGCTTTTCCTTCGCATAGTCTACATAAAAAGTGCCTTTTTTTTTCATCATTTGACAGGGATATGTGGTTTATAGCAGTCAATATTACTTTGCTAAATATGTGCCGTCAATATTACTTTGAGTTTCATAATGTTAAGTTAACATCAAATGAAAACAAAGAATATTTTCTAATGTCTCTATAGACCATCAGACTTTTTTAGTTAAGCAGAGCATACTAATTGAGTTCGTTGAGTTATGTTTGTTTTTTAGCGGCCCCCGAAAGGGGAAAAGACGCTATTAGTTTTGTGCGAAATGTCTGTCCGTCCGTCCCGTTTAGATCTCGTAAACTAGAAAAGATATTGAAAATCCGACATCACAATATTTTAGACCATTCAAAGTTCTGATGCAACGGCTACTTTTTTTTTTTTCTGAAAGCGAAAAATCTAATTTTTAAAATCAGTTATTTTAAAGAGAAAAAGCTAATTAGAATGCATTATAAGTTAGACCTAATTTAAAACGAATAGTAATCTTGTAAACTTCATTTTCCTACACTTTTTTGTTATTGCGGATTTTTTTTAAATTTTTTTTTTAGGATTTGAATAAGAGATTGAACATTTTTCAAAACAATTAGATCAATTGTAAGATATCAGTTAGGCCAGGGGAGGCGCGGCGGCTGAGCGGTAAAGCGCTTGGCTTCCGAATCGGGGGTCCCGGGTTCGAATCCTGGTGAAGACTGGGATTTTCAACTTTGGAATCTTTGGGCGCCTCTGAGTCCACTTAGCTCTAATGGGTACCTGACATTAGCTGGGGAAAATTAAAGGCAGTTGGTCGTTGTGCTGGCTACATGACACCCTCGTTAACCGTAGGCCACAAAAACAGATTTTTTATTTACATCATCTGCCCTATAGACCACAATGTCTGAAAGGGGAACTAGTTAGGCCAGGTTCACATCTAACTTTACATTCACTTTCACTTATCCTTTAGATCTGCGGGAAAGTTGGGTCACTACACAAGATCTGTTAACCTTCTTTCTCCATTCTTATCAGAGATATAATTTCATTCGGATGTTCTTTCTGAAAATATTGAAGCCTGCCTGGGTGGACCACTTCGGGGGCCAATTTTGAGTTTGTTTTTCCACACAAACTGTCTTTTGTAACCTTGTTTCTTGTGGAGTTGGTTTACAATATGTTCTGAAAGTGACCTGTCTTGATGTTGTATGGGGCATGGCACAGCTTGATATATATATATATAAAAGGTCAAAACTTTAATGAATATGGGTTTTAGATAATCCCTAAAGTATCTTGGCCTGGAGTGATACCACATTCATTACCCAACTGCAGGGGTGGGGGACTCACCTGTTGTCGTTCTGTCTTGACAACGTAGTCTTTAAATACATCGTCTGTCGTCTTCTCGGCCTTGCCCAAATTCTGTAACACCTGGAAACAGGCAAGAACATGTTGACAATCAACAGAAATATTCACAAATATGCCCCCCCCCCACCTTTTTTTTTTATACCTCTACCAACTTACTTGTTCAAATTAAACTAAAAAAAAATCCATTTATTAGCCAAGCAAATCATTTCAAACTATTGGTGTGTTGTGTCACTGTTGTAGTTGTGACTCACGGTGGACTTTACATTCACTAACCAAACCCTAAACTAATGTTACATGTTTGCTTCGTTGTTGTAAAGTTACATGTTTTAACAACAAATGACAAGATTTGTAGTACAACAGAAACAAGTAGATCTTGTCGGCCAATAACGCTGTTCCGAGAAACAGACTAAATATCAAATGACAAAAACTTTGGTAGTGAAACAAGCCAAATAAATATTACTTTTAAAAAAACAACAAAGCTTATATTAAGTGTATCAATTAGTTTGGATCAGTCATGTAGTTACATTTGTAATAGATCTAGACTAACAATAATAAATCTGTGTGATTAGAAATATTTTTAGCGGCCCCGAAAGGGGAAAAGACGCATTTAGTTTTGTGTGGTCTGTTTGTCCGTCCGTCCAGTTTAGATCTCGTAAACTAGAAAAGATAATAAAAATTCGACATCATGATATTGTTACGAATCTCACACTATCCAGGCTCTCTGCAAACTGCACCATACACCACCAACTTAAAGAACTTGACAACTCCGGGCTCCAAAGTAACGTGAGGCTTTAATAGTTGAATAAATAACAGCCAATACTGTACAATTGGCAACACGTACACTGTACAAATATCTCTCCGATAACACCGTTCCGCCTTATCAACTCTTGCACTGGCCTCGCCGTCTCGTTCCGGGCTTGCACTGGGTTCAACAGTTCAGGACTGACTTCACACACTAGGCTCGTTGTGTCGGACTCGATCGCAGACCAAGATCAAGACGCCAGTCGTCTCAACTGTACTTGACAGTACTCCGCACTGAACCGTCGTAATGCTCCGTACAGAACCACACCGTTGAACTGTGCTGTAGTGAACCTTCTGTCGTGAATATCTTTTCTGAACCGTCTTGACTGCGTCACCTCCGCTCTTATATAGGGTCCCTACTGGCCTTCTAGAACCGGACAGAACGCCGCTCGAGGTGGTCAGATGACTACAACTCTCGTGACGCTCCTGAGCTCTGTTCACGACGGCGATCCTTCCCGAACCGTCCTGTTGACACTCGACTCGGCTGACCGTCGTAGCTCGTCACGGTTGACCGCTCGTCTAGCGCTGGCCTGGGGCGATTTGCGTCGGCTGACTACACACACACCACCACCCCCATCTGTGTCACCACCAGGTTTATAACAATATTTTAGACCATTCAAAGTTCTGATGCAATGGGTACTTTTTTTTCTTTTCTGAAATCGAAAATTTGATTTTTTAAATCAACTATCCAAGCATTTTTTAAAATAAAAATACACCACTTTTACAACTATTCACTATTAATAGTAACAAACACGGGAGGCTTTTTATTAAGGTAGATGACCATTTACCATATTTTTAACACATATATATGCAAACGGCTTTATATTTTTTGTCAATAAATGTTGTTTTTTTACAATTGTATAGCTAAGTTGAGTAAGTTCTGTCATAATAACTACTTACATTTTACAAAAAATAATGTACTTTTGTTTTAAAAGAAAAAATCTATTTAGGTGAAAAATAATTTTAAACAACAACTAATAAGTAGTTTTTCATAATTATCGCGTGAACTGCATAGCTGTATCACACCAATGGAACTCTTATTATTTATTTATTTTTACGTAAATGTTTTTTTTTTTATTTTTTTTTTTAGAGATTTAGAGGATATGACTAGGAGATATTGACCCTTTACAAAACAATTAAATAAATTCCACACAAACTGTCTGTGTAACCTTGTTAGCAATTTTTGTTTAGTGCAATTTTATGCTTTTAGCTTTCTCAATGCGCTATGATCCTATTGTCTGGACCAGTTGAAACAAAAAGGGGTGGGGAGAAGAACGGGGTATCTGGGTGATCGCTTTTAAATGCATTTTAAAAAAAAAGGGGGGGGGGGGGGAAAAACCTGAATTCCAACTTGTGGGCTAAAGCCTTCTCAGGCTTTCAAGCCAACGCGGTAACCACTCTACAAGCAAATTTATGAACATGGAAGATTGTATAGTTATTTATTGTTACTATTTCATGTTTGTGTTCACTAAACCTAAGACGGCAATCTATAAAAGGAATTAATTCAGCTTGTACCACCTCTTCAGTTAAATACCATTTCTTTCCCTGGGATATCAAATAAAATAATACAAACTTTTGGCCTGACAAACAGACAGAGTGAGTTGATATAAGCTTTGTTAAAAAAAAAATAATAATATTACTACCTTCCCCCATCAACACAAATCTTAGACCGACGTGTACGGTCTTCAGACGGGAAATGTCAACAGTTTCTTCTAATAATGCTCGTTTTAGACCTTTGCAATGTATTTACGCTACCTATTGAAGTAACATTTAGGTGAGGTCAAACAGTGACATAGAATAGTGTTTGACAATGAGGCATTGTGGCTAGCGCAGTACTTAAACCTTATCCACACACACACACCAACCTTTATCTGGCCACCGTCTAAAGTGTACGCTATCAGGCCGTCGGCTTTATACTTGAGCCTGTAGTCAAAGTCTAAGCCTATCTGGCCATCATTCTTATCCTCGAGCCTGTAAGTCTAGGCCTATCTGGTCATCGTCCCTACATGCACTTGAAGGACTAGGATAGTTGGGTAATCCGACCAAGCGGCACGGGACTACTGGCCGTGCTCTACTTCCTTCCTGTCTGATTCACAAAGTCATGTAATTTACTTCCACATCAAGCTCGTGCCTTCCAACCAGTACACAAGATTCACTTCAGCAAAATGATGGTAGTTTCTACAGATTTTTTTCAAAGTTGTAGTAGAAACGTATTTATTTCAATGATATGATATTCTTCTTCTACTTAAATCCACTTATGATTGAACAATTCTGACTCTCATTTTTGAAGCTAGGCCAGAACCAAAATAAAACTTTCAACAAACCTTCAGCAGAATGAGTAGGTTGTACCAGCCACATGCAAAATATAGTAAGAGTCCTTGTCGTGTCATAATCTTAAGACGCCAATCACCAAAATGAAGAACTCTATGGGGAACTGTCTGATATGGAAGTCACTTATCAGTTTATCTTAGACATACATTAAAGATGAAACCCTGTCAACCAACAAAAGAAGGTAACAACCAAATATCAACCAATACGAGCAGATAACACCAAATGTCAACCACTACGAGCAAATAACAACCAAATTTCAACCACTACGACAGACAAAATTAATCAAATATCCCGACAGGACAGACGCCTAACATTGGTATTATAGATATGACACATGGCAGTATCAAGATGCTAAAAGAACAGTGAGGAAATAATGGCTGTCCCATGTCAATAAAAAAAAAGGTTTTCAATGTCATTTGTTGTAATGAAATGTCCCCAAATTTTTGCCATCTTTTGTGATTACTTTTTACAAAGCAAGCTTAATTAAGCGTCCATCAAGTTCGAATGGAAGGGAATGAAAGCTTAGCAATGATGGAGGGCCTCCATGCACTGCACCTTGTCAGTGTAATCAATAAATGAGTTCCCATATTAACCTAAATAAGAAATTAACCCTCTTTCATTTAAGCCCAGCATTACCCCCCGAAAGACACTGGCGACCTACTAACCCACTTGTGCATCGAAGTTATGTTTTTAAGCTTTCATAGCTAATATAAGCACGCTGAAGTGTTTCGTTGTGTTGGCCCAGTCAAAATTAGCTTGTTGTTATATATTTGTGCTATCAAGTTTTTAATTAATTTAATGATAAATGTATTGAAGATTTTCATACATGGAGAAAACATATAAATAGCAAGCTTTTTGGTGTATCCAGTGAACAAAATAAAAGCAGTATTGATAAACTATGTTCCTCTAAAATGTTAGCACTGCAGAATCACGTTTAAGTTTTTTATATTTGTGACTTCTATTTAGTTGGCAATTTTGAAGTTCAATTTAGCGTCCTTGACATTGTTAAGTTTGTCGTGAACATCTCACGGATGCGTATGTCGTCGATGTAAGTGGATGACGGCCTGGTCATGTAGTATGCGCCTCGTACTGCGGACACGATGGTCCCCGTCCGCTTCCCCAGCGGCCCTGCATCATGTTTGAGGTCTTTGAGCAAGCACTTTAATAATGTCCATTTCTTTCGGAACGTCTGAGACAAAACTTAAGATATGTGGCCGATCTAAAGACTCAGAAACATTTCAAAACCTTTTATTGATATCTACATTTAGGCCCTAAAGTGTTTTTCATTTTCAACAAGCCCAATCGAAACTGTAAAATGAAGAGATGGTTTGAAGAAGTGAGAAATATTTATAGAATTGGAAAATGTCTTAGAAATACGCAGTAGATGAATGAGTTTACAACTCTAGAAACCGCTCCAGTCAACTTCGTTGTTGGTTCTAACAAGGACTAATGTCCTCATTTCAAAACAAATTATTGTCGTGTTTTACATGGGAGGCGGGTACATCAACTGCTCCCAAGGTCTGAAAGAGGAACTTGACTTACTATAAACTACATGTGCATGAGATTGGGGATCAAGGAAAACAATGTGAGCAATCCAGTAAAACGTGTTTGTGAGTGTCTCCTGCGACTCCTAGTACACTTTGGCAAAGGGAATGAGTCTGGCAGTAGACTGTAGCCTAACTGTGGTGACTAGTGTTGCCAATGATGTAAGGCTGATAGGTCACAACGTGCGGCGTACTGGAGTGATGGCACTTTTCAAGGAAAGCCCAAGCAGCGACCAAGTGGGCATTAATAGAGACCAATCGTTATAGAGGGCCCCAACACTGTCCTGCGACGGTGACCAATAGCTGGATGCCAAGTCGCACATCCCCGCAATACAGCAGTGCGTCAAGATGAAACATTGAAGATCTAAACTGAGTTTATGCAGTTGGCAGGTCTAACTCTAAGTGTTCTTTACCTACCAACCTCCCGACCCATTCACAGTTGATATGTCCATCCTCCTAGATTCTAAACTAAAACACAAACTTCAAAGAGTTGTTCAGAGTGTTCTCTTTATTGTACCATGTTTTAAAAGACGAACAGGTATTTTGGTCACGTAGGTCTACATGAACACATTCTAGATGAAAGTCAAATAAATAAACTTGAGTGTATGTCCATCCGGGGAGGGAGGTGTAATGGTATATGTGTCTATGGTGACGGTGGGAAGAGGTTAGCGATTGGTTGTGAATGATGCAATAGTGTCGTCATGTTGGTGTGTGGTAGGGGGAACGACTACAGAAAGTGAGACTGAAAGAGTGTGTACTTGTAGTGAGTTACAGTTTGTGAAAAATAGTATTACTAAAGTCTACCGCATTTATCATTTGTTGATTGTGTCTATATTATTTTTAAAAAAAAAATTGTTTTGTTCACATAAGGAAGTTTTATTACTTAAGATATAACGGTTTAGTTGTCTACCAGCAGTTTGATGCTAGAAGTCAACGACCGGTAATAACAGGGGTTGAGTAGTTAAGAGCTTGGCTTCCGAACCTGGGATCGGAGTCCTGGGTTCGAAATCTCACTTAAGACGGAAATTTTGAATTTCGGGATTTTTAGGGAGCCCCCTAGTCCACCCAACTCGAATTGGTACCTGATAGTTGAGGGTGGTAACGGCGGTTGGTCGTTGTACTGGCCACATGATACCCTGCTAGTTAACCGTTGGCCAAAGAAACAGATGACCTTAACATCATCTGCCCTATAGATCACAAGGTCTGAAAGGGGAACTTTATTTTTCTTTGTGTATCCATCCAACCATCACAGTGGTGCTCAGTCCATAAAGGGCCTTGGCTTCTTCAACACATCTTTCCATTCAGATCTCTCTTCAGCTTTTCGTCTTTATGTCCAAACACTTGTAGTAGATCTGCCTCTACATCATCAAGCCATAGTATTTTGGGGTCCCCCCCCCCCGCTTTTTACTTCTTTTCCGGGTTACAATTTTGGCTCTCTGTTCTCTTGCATACTGTCACTGTGACCTGACCAACGTTATGAACACACGCCCTGGATATCACAATGTTTTGTGGAGCCGCACTGTTATTTCATACAAGCCTGACTAAATGTGTGGAGTAATAGAAGAGCAGCTCATTTCAATAGTTGGCAGTTTCGATCCATTTCACTCTTCGGTTTATAGCACGATTGCGTTGTGACAAGGAACAATAACAGAACAAATTAAAGCAAAGAATTTGTCTCGCATTGACACAATCTAAAAATCAATAAGAATGGGTACTATAAGACCAAAATAGTCATTCCTTTAAAAAAAAAAAAAGATTACAACAAGAGTTTGTGTTTTTCATAAACTCAGATGCGGACCCCGAATGTTTGAATGAACTAGTGTTATGAACTAAATAATCCTTTCATTGATGGTTCACCTACGGACAAATGGCCAATCTCTCATTTATGACCTCTGGAAGAGGTTCTTCCTTTTGGTCAAGTGTCTAGACTGCATTTAGCTATAGCATTGTTAGACACATCTGTGAAACAATAGCACTGCCTACTGCCTATTAATTGTATGCTTCAAACTGTGTGTAACTATGTGTATACGAAATGTATTTATTCTGGTGTCAAGTAAAAATATTTGGTACAATATTAGTAGCTTGTTCGTACAACAGTGAATAAATCAAATAGTAATTATATATATAATTGATTTATTTCTCTGAAAAAAATAGGTAACTATATAATTTAAGAACAAAAAGATTCGCATTCAGACGATAAACAATTACCGTTGCACCCAAACTGCAAAACATCATGAACTCGGATTTTCAATATCTTTTCTAGTTTTTGAGGTTTATAAGTGACAGACGGACGAAAGGACAGACCGCACAAAACTACTAGCAACTTTTTCACCTGACGAGGCCGCTAAAATGTACAAAGAAGTTCATAGTATGTATTAGGTGCACTAAATATTTAGGGTAGATGTTACATTTAACAGAGATGAGGAAGGGACAAGTGTCCACAAATTACTTGCATCTTACAGACTATCCCAGTTGTGTTTAGAAGCTAAGCCCAAAATATTCAACGTGCTGAAACCTACAAGCCAACCAACCAACCATGAATATCCTAAGCCCATTGATAGATAGTCATATCTTGCTTGTAAGGCACAAAAAGAACAGACCTGAATATTTTGTCGCTAGTTTCACAAGAAATAGTGCTGTGTGTGTTTGAAATCTGATCCATGTAGTCAGACCTACTTGTCCACTGATTTAATGCTTTGGAAACAACGTCCATTAGTTGAGCTGGCAGAGTTACAATTGTGCTTGTTTTTTAATGACAGAAAGGCTCGATGAGGATGCTAATTATTTGAGTTCAATTGACTCAGTCCATAGGCCAATGTGGACAGGGTCAACAGTGTGTACGAGTACAGGACTCCGCATCGGCCACAACTAGTGTCAAACGAGTTAGGTTTACAGAAAATTTTGTAGCTATAAAACCCCCCAAATGTCAAAGTCGTTAATTCTGAACAGCGGCATAATATCCAGAGCAACAGTAGTTCAGAGATACCCACAGAGCTACCCAAATAGTACGCTTCAGTGGACCCAAATGGTAGGCTCCAGTGGTACTTAAACAATAGTCAACAGTACGCTGCGAACTAGATACCGCAGATTAGATAAATTCATAACAAATAGTCCACGACTTTCTTATTTTCATACCACTAAACGACTGGATAATTAATGACATTTTTAAATAACGAAACTTATACCAATTCCAATCTTTAAAAAAAAAACAAACAATTGGACTCGCTAATCTTCTTTTTTCTTTGTTTGTTCAACAATTTGACACCGAACATATAGGTCAAAGGTTTGAATGGGATTGTTCTACAAATATAACAATGCGCTTATTTGTAAAACATACACCTGATTACACAAGAATGTTTAAAAACATTGTTTAAAGCTGTACATTACTATTCAAGATGAATACTTTTACCAGCCAGCTCCTGGTAGCTTTATGTAACACTTTGCTAAGCTCCCTCCCTTTAATGTCAAGCATTTCTTGATAAACTGTCTCCCTTAGAAAAAAACGTCTTCTAGTTCAACTATTTGTTAGCTTTTTATTCCAAACTTGCTTCTTTGAATAAGATTGAAAAACAAGCTAATTTATATAAAGAATGCCAGTCACTCAGTTCTCACAAACATAAATGTGAGGAAGGAAGGCCAGGAAGGCCAAGAAAATGATGGATCGATGATTTGATGCAATGCTACCAGACAAAGGTTACAGGGTTCACCACCAAACTACATAACATTTCCTTGAACTCTGGAAGAAGCAGAAAGAAACCAAATCAATGTAAGTATTACAATTTTTGTAGGCAATTATAACAGAAGTGAAAGTATTGTTTTGTTTCGTAGACGAAAGAAGTATTTACTCATGTTATTAGTTCTATTTTTTTAAAACCTGACTTATGAGCGTAGCCAAACTATTGAGAGACCTAGTTTTTATTGCTTCCCCTTTCATTGCCAGCCTGGCTGTCAACAGACAATATGTTGTGACAACAATAACACACAGCACATCGCCTACAATAACAAGGTCGTGACATTATTAGGTTTTATGATTCAACCTCAGGTGGAATTTATATCGAAATACCTTCATACAATGGTCAACATGTAGAGGGGCCAACTTTTTGTTTTAGTTCATGGGCCAATATACTGTACGTTGTTTTCTTGTAGAACTGTACTATTTCAAGCCATCATTAATAGCTTTGTATTGACTAACTCTAGTATACGTCATCCAAGACGTGCAAGTAAGCTACTTATGAAAGAGAGGACAACAATGCACTGTACTAAGAGTTCAATTTGTTCTCCCTGGTGTTGTTATCAATGTCTGATATGTTTCATGTACTGACATGGTTAAACATTTCTAGAATTGGTGCCCAAGCCGGCCCCTATTCAAATCTAATTTAAGATATCGTTATAGATATAAATATAAGAATAACTATTCCCCAGCTGAGGGTTGTTTCAAAAAGACACGTACAAGGTGAAATATATATTTTCTCATTGACAGAAATGTTAATAAGCTCTTGGAATTTGAGTTCATTAGCATTTTGAATTGAAGGCATGTGTGTAGCTTTTTTGTTTCATTTACAAACGTAAGGAAGTTTAGCACAACGCTCTTGACCTAGTTGCTTATTACTTGGGAAATAGAATTCGTTACGTGTCACTCAGTAAGTGAAACAAATTCATTGGAAGTAAATTTTGACTCCTTCAAGTTATTTAATGCTAGCGAGCTCTGAGCTATAACACCCTTTCAATTAATCTTTTTTTCGATAAGCTTTTTTTTAAAAAAAAGCTTATATCAACTCATTGATACCCTGTACGGTAAAAAGTTTGTACACGTCATTTCTCTCAAACCCTATCTCGGAATCAAGATGAAATTGTGCACAATTATTTCTTTTACCTGACAACACAGAATCAATAAAAAAAAATTAAACAATTAGTTAATAAACAATTGGTAATCGTTTTTTTTTTGGTATCTTGAACAAGGGTAAGAAATCGTACTTGACAGATGCGGTGGTATAAGTTGAATTAGTCACCTTGATGACTCTTCAGCCCTTAGTAAACATTTTTTATACATTAAAAAAAAGCGATCATGTAAACATTCACAAAGGTACCCCCTTCTTCCTCCCCTTTTCTCAACTGGTCCAGACAATTGATAGGATCGTAGCGCATTGAGAAAACTAAAAGCTAAACAAAACCATTACCGGTAGCTAAAAATATTTCTAATCGCACAGATTTATTCAATCTAGGTCAATTATACACACAAGTACATGACTGATCCAAACTAATTGATACAATTACACTTAATATAAGCTTTGTTTGTTGGGGGGGGGGGGGGGGTTTAAAGGTTGTTTTTTTTTCATTTTCTTGTTTACTTTTTTCGAGGAGAAAAAAAAATAGAAAAAAAAAAAGGGGGTGGGGGCTCGAGAGAACATAGCTATCGGGTTGATTTCAATGACAACACACAATAATATATGATCATATAAACATTTAGGGTTTATTTGAGGCACAGCAACGCAGGAGACCAATACAACGATATCTTAAGGTTTCTTATTAAATAGCCTATTGCAAGCAAGGTAATATAGACAGTCCTACAGGTTTTTTTAAATCAAAACAAAAGACATGCACAAAAAAAGACAGTGAGCACTTCATCTCACGTCTGGAACACAAATGTTTATCCCAAGCCCATAAACACTTCGTTTTTTTGTCCTCCTCCCCCACCCCAAACTTTGTTTTTCAAACAACAAGATGAGGCAGACATCACTGATCTTAAAACAACAAGACGAGGCAGACATCACTGATCTTAAAACAACAAGACGAGGCATACATCACTGATCTTAAAAAAACAGTTTAAAGACGAGGCATACATCACTGATCTTAAAACAACAAGACGAGGCAGACATCACTGATCTTAAAACAACAAGACGAGGCAGACATCACTGATCTTAAAACAACAAGACGAGGCAGACATCACTGATCTTAAAACAACAAGACGAGGCAGACATCACTGATCTTAAAACAACAGTTTAAAGACGAGGCATACATCACTGATCTTAAAACAACAGTTTAAAGACGAGGCATACATCACTGATCTTAAAACAACAGTTGAAAGACGAGGCATACATCACTGATCTTAAAACAACAGTTTAAAGACGAGGCATACATCACTGATCTTAAAACAACAAGACGAGGCAAACATCACTGATCTTAAAACAACAAGACGAGGCATACATCACTGATCTTAAAACAACAAGACGAGGCAGACATCACTGATCTTAAAACAACAAGACGAGGCAGACATCACTAATCTTAAAACAACAAGACGAGGCAGACATCACTGATCTTAAAACAACAGTTTAAAGACGAGGCATACATCACTGATCTTAAAACAACAAGACGAGGCATACATCACTGATCTTAAAACAACAAGACGAGGCATACATCACTGATCTTAAAACAACAAGACGAGGCATACATCACTGATCTTAAAACAACAAGACGAGGCATACATCACTGATCTTAAAACAACAGTTTAAAGACGAGGCATACATCACTGATCTTAAAACAACAGTTTTAAGACGAGGCATACATCACTGATCTTAAAACAACAGTTTAAAGACGAGGCATACAACACTGATCTTAAAACAACAAGACGAGGCATACATCACTGATCTTAAAACAACAAGACGAGGCAGACATCACTGATCTTAAAACAACAAGACGAGGCAGACATCACTAATCTTAAAACAACAAGACGAGGCAGACATCACTGATCTTAAAACAACAAGACGAGGCATACATCACTGATCTTAAAACAACAAGACGAGGCAGACATCACTGATCTTAAAACAACAGTTTAAAGACGAGGCATACATCACTGATCTTAAAACAACAGTTTTAAGACGAGGCATACATCACTGATCTTAAAACAACAGTTTAAAGACGAGGCATACAACACTGATCTTAAAACAACAAGACGAGGCATACATCACTGATCTTAAAACAACAAGACGAGGCAGACATCACTGATCTTAAAACAACAAGACGAGGCAGACATCACTAATCTTAAAACAACAAGACGAGGCAGACATCACTGATCTTAAAACAACAAGACGAGGCATACATCACTGATCTTAAAACAACAAGACGAGGCATACATCACTGATCTTAAAACAACAGTTTAAAGACGAGGCATACATCACTGATCTTAAAACAACAGTTTAAAGACGAGGCATACATCACTGATCTTAAAACAACAGTTTTAAGACGAGGCATACATCACTGATCTTAAAACAACAAGACGAGGCATACATCACTGATCTTAAAACAACAAGACGAGGCATACATCACTGATCTTAAAACAACAGTTTAAAGACGAGGCATACATCACTGATCTTAAAACAACAAGACGAGGCATACATCACTGATCTTAAAACAACAAGACGAGGCATACATCACTGATCTTAAAACAACAAGACGAGGCATACATCACTGATCTAAAAACAACAGTTTAAAGACGAGGCATACATCACTGATCTTAAAACAACAGTTTAAAGACGAGGCATACATCACTGATCTTAAAACAACAGTTTAAAGACGAGGCATACATCACTGATCTTAAAACAGTTTAAAGACGAGGCATACATCACTGATCTTAAAACAACAAGACGAGGCATACATCACTGATCTTAAAACAACAAGACGAGGCAGACATCACTGATCTTAAAACAACAAGACGAGGCAGACATCACTAATCTTAAAACAACAAGACGAGGCAGACATCACTGATCTTAAAACAACAAGACGAGGCAGACATCACTGATCTTAAAACAACAAGACGAGGCAGAATTCACTGATCTTAAAACAACAGTTTAAAGACGAGGCATACATCACTGATCTTAAAACAACAGTTTAAAGACGAGGCATACATCACTGATCTTAAAACAACAGTTTAAAGACGAGGCATACATCACTGATCTTAAAACAACAAGACGAGGCATACATCACTGATCTTAAAACAACAAGACGAGGCATACATCACTGATCTTAAAACAACAAGACGAGGCAGACATCACTGATCTTAAAACAACAGTTTAAAGACGAGGCATACATCACTGATCTTAAAACAACAAGACGAGGCAGACATCACTGATCTTAAAACAACAGTTTAAAGACGAGGCATACATCACTGATCTTAAAACAACAAGACGAGGCATACATCACTGATCTTAAAACAACAAGACGAGGCATACATCACTGATCTTAAAACAACAAGACGAGGCAGACATCACTGATCTTAAAACAACAAGACGAGGCAGACATCAATGATCTTAAAACAACAAGACGAGGCATACATCACTGATCTTAAAACAACAAGACGAGGCATACATCACTGATCTTAAAACAACAAGACGAGGCAGACATCACTGATCTTAAAACAACAGTTTAAAGACGAGGCAGACATCACTGATCTTAAAACAACAGTTTAAAGACGAGGCATACATCACTGATCTTAAAACAACAAGACGAGGCAGACATCACTGATCTTAAAACAACAAGACGAGGCAGACATCACTGATCTTAAAACAACAAGACGAGGCAGACATCACTGATCTTAAAACAACAAGACGAGGCAGACATCACTGATCTTAAAACAACAAGACGAGGCATACATCACTGATCTTAAAACAACAAGACGAGGCAGACATCACTGATCTTAAAACAACAGTTTAAAGACGAGGCATACATCACTGATCTTAAAACAACAGTTTAAAGACGAGGCATACATCACTGATCTTAAAACAACAGTTTAAAGACGAGGCAGACATCACTGATCTTAAAACAACAGTTTAAAGACGAGGCATACATCACTGATCTTAAAACAGTTTAAAGACGAGGCATACATCACTGATCTTAAAACAACAAGACGAGGCATACATCACTGATCTTAAAACAACAAGACGAGGCAGACATCACTGATCTTAAAACAACAAGACGAGGCAGACATCACTAATCTTAAAACAACAAGACGAGGCAGACATCACTGATCTTAAAACAACAAGACGAGGCATACATCACTGATCTTAAAACAACAAGACGAGGCAGAATTCACTGATCTTAAAACAACAGTTTAAAGACGAGGCATACATCACTGATCTTAAAACAACAGTTTAAAGACGAGGCATACATCACTGATCTTAAAACAACAGTTTAAAGACGAGGCATACATCACTGATCTTAAAACAACAAGACGAGGCATACATCACTGATCTTAAAACAACAAGACGAGGCATACATCACTGATCTTAAAACAACAGTTTAAAGACGAGGCATACATCACTGATCTTAAAACAACAGTTTAAAGACGAGGCATACATCACTGATCTTAAAACAACAAGACGAGGCATACATCACTGATCTTAAAACAACAAGACGAGGCAGACATCACTGATCTTAAAACAACAAGACGAGGCATACATCACTGATCTTAAAACAACAGTTTAAAGACGAGGCATACATCACTGATCTTAAAACAACAGTTTAAAGACGAGGCATACATCACTGATCTTAAAACAACAAGACGAGGCATACATCACTGATCTTAAAACAACAAGACGAGGCAGACATCACTGATCTTAAAACAACAGTTTAAAGACGAGGCATACATCACTGATCTTAAAACAACAAGACGAGGCAGACATCACTGATCTTAAAACAACAGTTTAAAGACGAGGCATACATCACTGATCTTAAAACAACAAGACGAGGCAGACATCACTGATTTTAAAACAACAGTTTAAAGACGAGGCATACATCACTGATCTTAAAACAACAAGACGAGGCATACATCACTGATCTTAAAACAACAAGACGAGGCATACATCACTGATCTTAAAACAACAAGACGAGGCAGACATCACTGATCTTAAAACAACAAGACGAGGCAGACATCAATGATCTTAAAACAACAGTTTAAAGACGAGGCATACATCACTGATCTTAAAACAACAGTTTTAAGACGAGGCATACATCACTGATCTTAAAACAACAGTTTAAAGACGAGGCATACAACACTGATCTTAAAACAACAAGACGAGGCATACATCACTGATCTTAAAACAACAAGACGAGGCAGACATCACTGATCTTAAAACAACAAGACGAGGCAGACATCACTAATCTTAAAACAACAAGACGAGGCAGACATCACTGATCTTAAAACAACAAGACGAGGCATACATCACTGATCTTAAAACAACAAGACGAGGCATACATCACTGATCTTAAAACAACAAGACGAGGCAGACATCACTGATCTTAAAACAACAGTTTAAAGACGAGGCATACATCACTGATCTTAAAACAACAGTTTAAAGACGAGGCATACATCACTGATCTTAAAACAACAGTTTAAAGACGAGGCAGACATCACTGATCTTAAAACAACAGTTTAAAGACGAGGCATACATCACTGATCTTAAAACAACAGTTTAAAGACGAGGCATACATCACTGATCTTAAAACAACAAGACGAGGCATACATCACTGATCTTAAAACAACAAGACGAGGCAGACATCACTGATCTTAAAACAACAGTTTAAAGACGAGGCATACATCACTGATCTTAAAACAACAGTTTAAAGACGAGGCATACATCACTGATCTTAAAACAACAAGACGAGGCATACATCACTGATCTTAAAACAACAAGACGAGGCAGACATCACTGATCTTAAAACAACAGTTTAAAGACGAGGCATACATCACTGATCTTAAAACAACAAGACGAGGCAGACATCACTGATCTTAAAACAACAGTTTAAAGACGAGGCATACATCACTGATCTTAACACAACAAGACGAGGCAGACATCACTGATTTTAAAACAACAGTTTAAAGACGAGGCATACATCACTGATCTTAAAACAACAAGACGAGGCATACATCACTGATCTTAAAACAACAAGACGAGGCATACATCACTGATCTTAAAACAACAAGACGAGGCAGACATCACTGATCTTAAAACAACAAGACGAGGCAGACATCAATGATCTTAAAACAACAGTTTAAAGACGAGGCATACATCACTGATCTTAAAACAACAGTTTTAAGACGAGGCATACATCACTGATCTTAAAACAACAGTTTAAAGACGAGGCATACAACACTGATCTTAAAACAACAAGACGAGGCAGACATCACTGATCTTAAAACAACAAGACGAGGCAGACATCAATGATCTTAAAACAACAGTTTAAAGACGAGGCATACATCACTGATCTTAAAACAACAAGACGAGGCATACATCACTGATCTTAAAACAACAAGACGAGGCAGACATCACTGATCTTAAAACAACAAGACGAGGCAGACATCACTAATCTTAAAACAACAAGACGAGGCAGACATCACTGATCTTAAAACAACAAGACGAGGCATACATCACTGATCTTAAAACAACAAGACGAGGCAGACATCACTGATCTTAAAACAACAGTTTAAAGACGAGGCATACATCACTGATCTTAAAACAACAGTTTTAAGACGAGGCATACATCACTGATCTTAAAACAACAGTTTAAAGACGAGGCATACAACACTGATCTTAAAACAACAAGACGAGGCAGACATCACTGATCTTAAAACAACAAGACGAGGCAGACATCACTGATCTTAAAACAACAAGACGAGGCAGACATCACTAATCTTAAAACAACAAGACGAGGCAGACATCACTGATCTTAAAACAACAAGACGAGGCAGAATTCACTGATCTTAAAACAACAAGACGAGGCATACATCACTGATCTTAAAACAACAGTTTAAAGACGAGGCATACATCACTGATCTTAAAACAACAGTTTAAAGACGAGGCATACATCACTGATCTTAAAACAACAGTTTTAAGACGAGGCATACATCACTGATCTTAAAACAACAAGACGAGGCATACATCACTGATCTTAAAACAACAAGACGAGGCATACATCACTGATCTTAAAACAACAGTTTAAAGACGAGGCATACATCACTGATCTTAAAACAACAAGACGAGGCATACATCACTGATCTTAAAACAACAAGACGAGGCATACATCACTGATCTTAAAACAACAAGACGAGGCATACATCACTGATCTAAAAACAACAGTTTAAAGACGAGGCATACATCACTGATCTTAAAACAACAGTTTAAAGACGAGGCATACATCACTGATCTTAAAACAACAGTTGAAAGACGAGGCATACATCACTGATCTTAAAACAACAGTTTAAAGACGAGGCATACATCACTGATCTTAAAACAGTTTAAAGACGAGGCATACATCACTGATCTTAAAACAACAAGACGAGGCATACATCACTGATCTTAAAACAACAAGACGAGGCAGACATCACTGATCTTAAAACAACAAGACGAGGCAGACATCACTGATCTTAAAACAACAAGACGAGGCATACATCACTGATCTTAAAACAACAGTTGAAAGACGAGGCATACATCACTGATCTTAAAACAACAGTTTAAAGACGAGGCATACATCACTGATCTTAAAACAGTTTAAAGACGAGGCATACATCACTGATCTTAAAACAACAAGACGAGGCATACATCACTGATCTTAAAACAACAAGACGAGGCAGACATCACTGATCTTAAAACAACAAGACGAGGCAGACATCACTAATCTTAAAACAACAAGACGAGGCAGACATCACTGATCTTAAAACAACAAGACGAGGCAGACATCACTGATCTTAAAACAACAAGACGAGGCAGAATTCACTGATCTTAAAACAACAGTTTAAAGACGAGGCATACATCACTGATCTTAAAACAACAGTTTAAAGACGAGGCATACATCACTGATCTTAAAACAACAGTTTAAAGACGAGGCATACATCACTGATCTTAAAACAACAAGACGAGGCATACATCACTGATCTTAAAACAACAAGACGAGGCATACATCACTGATCTTAAAACAACAAGACGAGGCAGACATCACTGATCTTAAAACAACAGTTTAAAGACGAGGCATACATCACTGATCTTAAAACAACAAGACGAGGCAGACATCACTGATCTTAAAACAACAGTTTAAAGACGAGGCATACATCACTGATCTTAAAACAACAAGACGAGGCATACATCACTGATCTTAAAACAACAAGACGAGGCATACATCACTGATCTTAAAACAACAAGACGAGGCAGACATCACTGATCTTAAAACAACAAGACGAGGCAGACATCAATGATCTTAAAACAACAAGACGAGGCATACATCACTGATCTTAAAACAACAAGACGAGGCATACATCACTGATCTTAAAACAACAAGACGAGGCAGACATCACTGATCTTAAAACAACAGTTTAAAGACGAGGCAGACATCACTGATCTTAAAACAACAGTTTAAAGACGAGGCATACATCACTGATCTTAAAACAACAAGACGAGGCAGACATCACTGATCTTAAAACAACAAGACGAGGCAGACATCACTGATCTTAAAACAACAAGACGAGGCAGACATCACTGATCTTAAAACAACAAGACGAGGCAGACATCACTGATCTTAAAACAACAAGACGAGGCATACATCACTGATCTTAAAACAACAAGACGAGGCATACATCACTGATAAAAAAATATGATCCTGCATTTCTAGATCAGCCCCACATATACGGTCCGAAAATTCAGTTCTGATGAACTCGACATTTTTTTCAAAATAATTTTTAATAGATTTTTGTTCAGTCATGTGGCTCTAGACAAGCGTGTCAAAAAGTCGTCTGCCCCCCCCCCCCCCCCCATCCACATTGATTGAAAAGGTTCTGATCAAAACCCATGCAGCAATCTTGCTTGCTAACTCCTGCATTTGGTGCTGATCGACAAATAAAATCTTTCGCTAATCCAATGGTATTAAGTAATATATATTTTAGTTCAAGATTCTTCGTTCACTTATAAAAAAAAAAAACACTAAACGAGATAAAAACGTAGCATGTCTTATAAAATCTGCTGTCTTTCAATTTGTGTCTGCGCGCTGCATCGTTGAAATAAAAACAAAAACAAAAAGCCATATTTGTGTCTGTGTGAGCGGTACACTTGGCAGATACAATGGAACTATGACAGGAATTAAGGGAAAATACCGCATCATTAGTCGCTCAAATCTATATAAAGTTATTGACTTAAAGTCTCATTTCCTTGCCATTAAGTCAGATGTTTAAAAAATAACAATTTTTTTGGACCATTTTCTCTAGATATCTAGACATCACAATAATGTATCATTATAAATAATAAATTTCCCATTTCCTAAGCCCAAATCTGTTACACTTTAGTTACAGACAATGTTTGTTTCCTGGGAAAGTCTGCGGGCCGTATTGAATACATTTTACGTCTGTTTATCATGTGATAACAAAATAGTTGAGTAACTAGAAGATAAGATAGCTGTGTATACTGCCAACAAGGCCCGATCGATGAAAATCAATTGTGCTCACCTAGAAATATTTGGGTTGGGAAATACCTTCGATGGTGTCATTGGAATTTCCCAAACGATTAAAAAAAAAAAAAATAAGCGCTAAATGTGCTAGACATAAGACACCTCAAGAGGTCAACAGGTGATGTACGTGAGACCCACGCTGACTCACTTTAGATGACGGATGGCTTACAGATACGCGAGTTTACAGTAATGGATGTCCTTAATGTGACGGACCTTATCACACGCTGAATATGTACGGGTTAAAAAAAAGATTGGCATTCATCACGATGGTGTGCTGACAACATGCGCACTGAACTATACAATTGGTAACGAGTGACGGGCACACGGGAGTGCAGGGGTGACGCCTAGGAGGCAATGACTCTGCTCCATGAGATGACATCAGTTCAATCACAGTAATGGCTTGCATTTCTATTTGGGGGTGAATCAAGTTTTAAAAGAGTTTGTTACTATAATTGAGTAACCTACAAGAAGAATTGTGCTGGCACGTCCGACCATAGTTAACGTTTGTCTAGAAAGTTAAATTATAGATCTATTACATTTTTTTTTATTATTTGGTTGGTATCGTGATATGTTAGGTAAAGAATTGAAAGTTTAATTATTCGTAAGTGAACAAAGAGTGAATTTTAGGAAGAGTAATGCTAACCGCATCTGTAGTAATATGGTAGTAATAGCAGTATATGATTCAAGTCCATATTATTATATGTTCCCCAAAAGTAACGAACAGGAAGACATTAAATGCAAAAAATACAATAACCACCAAGCGGCTCCCTCCCACACCAATTTCTAAATATATGTCATTAAGAATGTTTTTACGTGTTTAAAATAGAACTACCGCGCAATTGTCACACACTGTTTAGGGAACAGACTAAACAATTAGGCGTGTCACTGAATACCCAACATTTGTTGCTCTTAAACTGAAGTTACTGTTGCTATTGTTTTTATTTTGAAAATTGTCCATGATTGCAAGTTACATATATTTCAATAGTTACAGTAGAAATCTCTCTCAAAATGGAGACACTCCCGATAAAAAGTTAGTTGATTGTCATAAAGGGAATGTTGCAAAAACAAATGACAAAAAAACAACATTGTGGTCTGGTCGACAAATATACATTTAGAATTGAAGTCCCCCTTCACACTCTTGACTGTTTCTCTTTAACAGCTACCCACGGTTCCTAGACAAAAGATACCTGACAATTACAATGTTTAAAACGCTGCGTTATTAAGTTTTAAGTCAGAGTGCATATTAAGAGGACAATAGAAGTTTGTAAGGATTGTATTGACAAAGGCTTACAATAGATTATGTAGATCTAAATCTCTTTCCTAAAGGTTTGTGGCTGAGATGTAAGTAAAAACTGTATAGAAGATTGAACAGAAAAAAAAAGATTTGAGCTGGTCTTAATTTTCATTTTATCAGTTATCCTCTCAAGAAGTCTACAACTCATTTCATTCATTTGTTTCTTTTCCAATGTAAGCCACAAGTTGAAGTAAGTAGCATAATATATCAATCTTTAGTCACTTTCATCCTAAATATTACTTTACATCATAAGTGCTTTTTTGTAAAGAAAAAATATGTGCCGGTACTCAGCGATTGATTGCCTAACTTTTAACTACTTATAAATTAATAATATACGTTAAAATACAAGAAAGTATTAATTTTTTCCCCACATTAAAAAAGGTGCCGGCACGCACTGTCACAAAAAAAGCCCTGCTTTACATGAGAACAAACAAAATAATAAAAGCTAAATAGTTATTAAATGAAGACCATTGGAAACATAAGTCAGACATTAAAGTGAACAAAATTGACTTGGACACTACTGATTAGAAAGCTAGATAAACAAATAGCCAGGACTGTGAGTGAAAGCATCAAGTAGTAGTCCCAGCCTGTGTACTACAATAAAAACAAAATGAATAGCAGGTCAAGTTGATGTACTTGACCTTAAAAGTAAAAATGAATCAAGGGAAAAAAAAGCATGAACCTTGATATCATAAACAAATCCATTTTAAAGCTTTTTGAAAACAAAAAAAATCAAGACTTTTATCACTAGATAAAATTGAGGACACTGTTTTCTCTAATCAGTTTACAAGCAAATCAAAACTTGCCCACTTGGTGTGTCAACATGTTCTACTTAGATCTAAAACATACAGCTAATTTGATTCAAATGAATAGATTACTACATGAATACATATTAGCATAAGAGTGATCCAAATGTTGGCATTAAGATGCTACAAATGTTTACATTTTCTTGAAACTATTGGAATGTGGACTGCACTGGCAAATAAATTAGAAACTGAACAATGAGTCTGTAACCAATGCTCACATTGATGTAGTAAAAACAAAACCAAAAATTACCAAAATTTTCAATATAATAATATAATAAATCTGTTTGGTTTGTTTTTTTCTAGCTGTGGATGAGGGAATCTTTTTTGTCCATGAAATTTTAAAAATGTGTTATTTTAAATGTATATATATTCTCTTATCATAAAATCTGAGAGGTATGGCTGGGTGGTAGATAAATCACTTGGCCAGCTATCAAGAGGCTTGAGTTCAAATCCTGACCTGAACTGAGTTGTTTTTGTTGAGCCCTTAAAGGCAGCATAAGTACCATCTCCCAGATACCCCACAGGGTTTGGAATAAAGCACACTGAGCATGCTATCTATATAGCTTGGAGATGTGCTTTAGAAACAAAGACATTTTTTTATTTAATTTTTTTTTTTTTATATTATCTGTGTTAATTTTAAAAATCATTTATTAAAAAACTTTTTTCCAAATAATTGAAAAACTTGATGATGAACTCAAAAGGACTCTACTATAGAAAAACAAAAGAATTGACTGTCTGTTTTAATTGTTTGCTTATTATGCCATTCTCATACATTTGAAGATTTGTTTTGAAAAATAATATATGTTGGAAGACAGATAAAAAAGTACTAATAGAGTATTAGATGATGCTGAGTTCTATGTCAACAGTTAATGAAAGTGTTGTGACCTAGTTAAGGTCAGGTGTATTAATTTCAAGGTGGTTGAGCACATAGTTCTACAGACTTAAGTCTTGAAATCATGAATAAAAATACTAGTGCCACCAAGAGGACTCAAAACCATGGACAGGCAATATTAAAAGTAATTGCAATTTTGCATATTTATCAACTTAAAACGTCATGCATGACCATTCTTCTTCTAAAGTTACATATGTGACCCGTCTATATAATATATCATCATCATTCGGATAGATTATCTAGATAAATCAAGGTATTACCATATAAATAATATTCCAAATATTCTCAAAAGTTATTTTAAAATCAAATTAGAGGGCTTTCAAATGTTCAACATAAGACAAAACTTCTTCTTCCTGACAGTTTGAATGTTCTAAATTTGAAAATGTGGAAAATTGCCCCATGATCTAATGTTTGGTTTATTTTAAACAATAAATACTCTTTACAAGATACCTGAACTATTCAACATGTTGTTGACTAATGAGTAATGTTTGGTTTATTTTAATCTATAAATACTCTTTACAAGATACCTGAACTATTCAACATGTTGTTGACTAATTACAAGTAAAGCAGAATGATCTGCATTTTCTATAATTGGGCTCTTAAGAGTTGGACTATCTAGTGCTGGTCCTAAACAAATGATGTATCATTTCCAATTTATAACAATTTATCGTAAAACCATTAGTTTAAATTACAAAAAATATATTTTCAAAAAAACTATTTATATTCAGGTAGAACAAATTACATTGTTTAATACAAATTCTTAAATTTATGTAGGAACATGATTCTGTGTATTACATCTTGTCATGTAAACTAGTACTATACCTCATTTAAATCTAGATTCTAGATCTAGTAGTCTATATATATAAGTACTCACTTGACTAACTCTAGATTTCTAGATCTACTTAAATTCATTACTATTTTTACTAAACTCCATTCTAGTCTAAACACTCAAGCCATCTTTACTGTTATGACACATTCTCACTATAGATGACAATGTGTGCCAGAGTCAGGAATGTGTGACATTCAAGAGCTTCTTAAGACTTAAGTGTAAATTTTGCAGTAACTTCTCAACTCTGAGTCGACTATATAAGACTAGACACTAAGTTAATCTAAGTATAATTAGATCTATCAGTTATTTATTGAGACTAGTGAGATAATATCACAACCATTTGTTAACTCTAGTGTCTCTTAATAGCTCTAGACTATTATGTCTTTAACTTTAAGTAATTATTCAAGTTATTCAATATAAATTATAATATATGTATATATAAATTATACTTCATTATGCACAAATTCAGCACACAAATTTCAAGTGACAAAACTATCTCAACTCAGCAAACTGCCCTGGTATTCAGTGTCTGTCACTGTCCAGCTAAACTAATAACTAAAGCTAAACTTCTAATTAGACAGTCTAGACTAAACTTGACTAGACTGAGACACTAGAGTTACAATTAGAGTACTAGCTAGAGTAGAGTAGATTCGAGGTCTCTAGTGAAGACTGAAGTGTAGATACTAACTTCAAGTCTAGATTCTAGTTAGACCTAGAGTCTCTAGACTGTCTAGAGAGTCTATATACTCAGATTATAATTATTATAGTATAGTTAATACAGATATTAGATCTAGATCTTTATATATTTAATTAGAATCTATTCTATAATTCTATTTCTATGTGACTGTCTTAGTCTATACTTAGAGTAAGTAAGAGTAGACTCAACTTATACTTATAGTTTAGGCTAAACTCTCAGTTTAGGTCTACTACTTACTAGTACTACTAGCCTAGGTTATACTAGATTTTAGTAGTTAGATCTAGAATAAATAAATAAATATAAAATACTACATCAAGATTATTATTTAGAGTAGATTTAGAGAATAACTCAAGTATTACTCTTACCTTTGTTTTAGTTCTTGAAAGCTGTTTCTGTGCTTTAGCAAGTATTCCAATTTTACTATTCGTATTGGCCTCAGCCATGTTAAATATTGTCGGAAATGAGGTATCAACAACAACGCTTTGATTACACGATTGGTTAGACAAAAGTATGCTTCGTGTAGAAGAGCTCCAAGACTAAATCTAGATTCTAGATACTCATTGAATAAAGCAAAAATACTTTCTGAAGTGACTGAAGCGTATCCAAACAAGCTGCAAGAATTTAATCCTCTTAATGTGTTTATCAGTTATTTTATAAAGATAGAATAAATCTTGTACATTTTATTACGTTCATTTTTGCAATTCACTTTTTCCCTTTAAAGCTACTAAATCTAATGTCAATTAATTAGAACGGTGTTCTGAGGAATAAGAATTCTAATAATGTGAAGGGGGCGTGGTTAAACTCTTTACACCGCCAACGAAGAAAGCGAATGTGTACTTTGCTGTTGTGTGTGATTCTGCCAGGCAGTGCTTCTACTGCTAGGTCTAGGTAATTTTAGACGTGTCAGCTTTGTTTTTCCTTTACACTGTGTATGTTGTGGGTGTTTTGACTATTATTTACACCAAACTATACAAGCCATTTGAATTACTAAGTTGTAATTAATTTAATTAAAGTATTTTGTGACGCTTAAATGTAATGTATATGCTCTATATGGCTCCATTACAATATGTTGACTAATGACTAAACTTTTGTATCATATAGAATAGGCTTCTTATGCCTTTTATTCGTGTTATTTATTATAATTATTATTATTAATATACCATGATAATAAAATCTTGACGTTTTGCGTTATTGTTCCAATACTTGCGCATTAGCTTAGAACACATCTGTTCTTAATTTGAAACAAATAGACTTCCTAAGAGAATTCAAGAAACTCTATAAAGTGGTTTTAGGGTACGTTATTCACACTTTGAAACTGCTGGAGACAGGCAGATCTCACACAAAAATCATATAGCTCTTCTTGTCAGCTTTTTTCTTTTTCAACATTGTTTCAATCCCCACTATCACCCTCTCCTTCTCTTTCTCTCTCCTTCTCTCTCTCATTCTCTCTCTTTCTCTCTCTCTCTTTCTTCTCCTCCTCTCTCTCTCCTTTTCTCTCTCTCTCTTTCTCTCTATCTCTCCTCTCTTTCTCTCTCTCTCCCCCTCTCTCTCTCCTCTCTCTCTCGCCTTCTCTCTCTCTCCTTCTCTCTTTCCTTCTCTCTCTTTCTCTCCTTCTCTCTCTCCTTCTTCTCTCTCTTACATTCTCTCTCTCCTTCTCTCTTTCTTTCCTTCTCTTTCTTTCTCTCCTTCTCTCTCCTTCTCTCTCTCCTTCTCTCTCTCCTTCTCTCTCTCCTCCTCCTCTCTCTCTCCTCTCTCATTCTCTCTCTTTCTCGCTCTCCATCTCTCTTTTTTCTCTCCTTCTCTCTGTTTCCTTCTCTCTCTCTTTCTCTCTCTCTCTCCTTCTCTCCCCCTTCTCTCTCTCCTTCTCTCACTTTCTCTCTTTCTCTCTCTCCTCTCTCTCTCTTTCTCTCTCTCTCCTCTCTCTCTCTTTCTCTCTCTCTCTCCTCTCTCTCTCTCTCTCGTCACAATATGGTTGTTCGGACATAGTAAGAGTATACATAAAAAGTTATTGGTCAACTATAACCTGCATTAGTCTCTGCATATCTGATCTGGGCCGCTCGGTATAGAAAGAATCATCGCTATTCAGAGAAATAGACAATTTTCTAAGGTCGGCAACACCTTTGCAGATTTCTTGGCCCACCAGGGAGGGCAATTTCCACCCACCGAACAGGCTGTAAGTTTTCATCATGCTCTGCTATAATAAAAAAAAAAAAAGAAACGGAAAAGTGGTTTGAGTGCTGGGACAAGTCTCAAAACGACCATGGAGCCTGGGAGCGCATGAGGCGCCCTGACTACACTTCCCCGTGGTGGAGGTTGTCCAGGCCTGAGCAAGCTATTATAGCACAGTGCAGGACAGGCCACTGTCCTGTTGGCTCATATTTCTCACGGCTATGGCCAAATTTTGGTTCACGGTGCCCCCGCTGCGGGGAAGAAGAGGAAACCGTGCCTCATATTCTGTTTGACTGCCCCAGACTTGCTGATCTCCGTCTCGACAGGTCTGGGAAACCCAAAATTCTCCACCTGTCTGGTGACATGTATGCACTACGTAAGACAACTATATCTAGTTTGTATGACAAATGATAATGGAGATATTAATTTTTATTTGCGAGGGGAAAGTCTTGTTGTACACAATTGTAGCTTAAAGTAGGTCAAGAATTATTTTTTTCGTGTTGCCAATTTATCTAATTTTGTTAGAAGAATAAATGTTATTTAGTTTCTTTTATTACACGTAACATGTTATTCATTTTGAATGTTTGGATAAGGTTAATAATTATTATCTAAAAAAATATAAGTGTACGCTAAATAAATATATGGAGATGCTGTGGCTGAGGGGTAAAGCACTTGGAACCGGAAGTCCCGTGTTCGAATCCTGGTGAAGACTCTAGGACAAGGTGGACCACTTCGGGTGCCGATTTTGAGTTTGTGTTTCCACAAACTGTCTTTGTATTCTTGTTTGTTTTGTCTTTTGTGAAACTTTTTTCTCCCGACAATAGGCTATATTTAAATCTTACTGTGGGCAACACTCGTGGTTATGTGTCCGCTTTTACTACTTGTAGTAGATAAACGGCTACAGGTTTAGGGCAGTGCGTCAACCCAAGGACTAATTATACGTTGCACAAACTCAAAAATATACATTTTTATTTTACTAAATATGTAAATTCCTATTAATTTTTTTTTTAAAGAAGGAAAATGATATTAAATTTACAAGTATTAAGCTAGTTCTTTATTCTGAAATATGGCATGCTTTTGATATAAGCATAATTATTAGGCCTATTTAACGGATTTTTATTAAAGATTTCATAAAAAGCGTGCCTCGAGGGCTCCACTTACTTAAACCCGGCCCTGCCATAGTGTATAGGCAATTGTTTGACAGCTACTTTGGGCTGGACGCTAATGGCCGTATTCCAAAGGAGATTTTTTTTCTTTTGCCAATTTAAAGATGACGTAGTTTATTGATGGGCCGGAACCACGGCCCCCATAAATTATAAACCGGCTCGCCACATGTTGTGAAATAATAATATCAGAAGTACACATTTCCTTCAAAGTGTAAGAATTCAAATTTTCAATACCAGATGAATCACTGGAGTAATATTGCAAATTTTCTATGATGCACTTAAAGTTGTCTCATTAGAAGAGTTTTATGAGTAGCCTAAACTAGACGTTGGTGTACGTTTTAAGACGCCCTTGAGTCCACCCAACTTTAAAGGGCACCTGACATTAGTTTTGGAAAAGTAGATGCAGTTGGTCGTTGTGCTGGCCTCATGACACTCTCGTTAGCACAAAAAGTTTGCCCATCACTGACGTGGTGCATACAGAGATGCCCCCCTACCCCATGAAACGCTTTCAAAATCAGCTCATTTGTCAGTTTGCTCTCACTGCGCTAGACAAGAACAGTTGGCATCAAAATGCTTCTGAAAGTGACAGCTGAAGAACTTTTACAAAGGTCGTGGGACACACAAAGACATTATCTTACGAAAATTTTTGTGAATACCGGCGTATACATTAGATGCGACTAAGTGAATGCCTATATTGCCTACATGGCATAACATAGGTCTGCCTATCACGTGAAATACTGCACTCCATGGCAATACTATTGTGTTTTGTTTTACAAGTTACGAATGTTCCTTCAGACTTGAAGACCATTGCATCTTAACCCTAATCTCTCGCAGGACGGCGGGGAAAGGCCGCAGACACGGTTCGAACCAAGGAGGTTATATTTAGATGGAGATTGCGTGACGTCACTAGGTTGAAGCCAAATCGCAGCCATCTTGGTCTACTCAAATTAAAACGTGTAGCCTGTTTTTTTTTTTTTTTTTTTTTTTTTTTTTTTGAGAAATTTGTTCCACAATATTTCACGACATTATTTAAATATATGTACATTGTACAATATCTTATAAAACGTTAAAAACACAGTGTATAGAATAAAATAAACATTACAAATGCCTTCTTGTTCGGCATACGGTTGTACGCAACGACGACCAGAAAACGGGTTTATCTGAGCACATGTTTGAATGTGAGCCTACTGAAAACCATGTAATTGTACTAATCAAGGCAATAGCAGAGAAATATCTGCAAGTGCGGTATCAATACGCTGCAAAACATTACACTTTTAGGAATCATATGCAAAAAGGTGCTGTGAGCAGACAGGTGCATACAAAACTAATTCTCTTCAGTGGTAAATAATTAGTTATCTCCCACTAGCTCATTGACTTTGTATATTCAGTATGGTTTATCAGTGTGTTCTTATATAATGTCTTCATGTTTGTATAAAAATGTATCTTCCCACATTTTACATACTAAACATTTTAGATGTAGGCCAGAGTTTAATTAGGGAAAGATTAGTTAGTATTACTGTAACATTATTATTAGTAGTAGGTAGTAGTACTTTTTTCACTTCAATTTTATCAATTTTGTGGTGATTTCAGTGCGGTTAAAAGTATCAAAAATATAGCAAACCTCTTGCAAATCATTTTTGTGCTTTTTTCAGCCCACAATATTGCTTAATTTCGATGTAATCATTATATTTCGGTTTTGTAGGCCTCGATCAGGTGATTGTATAAATCACTTTACATGCTCTACAGCGCTTTTTAATTGATCCATTAAAATATCTAGACCACCAGATATGAACTTGGGCCTTAGAGGAGTTTAGAAAAAAAACATGATGACAAAATACGAGGCTAATTTGAGTCGTTACGAGAATTAGAAAACTGGTATCGCAATGAAAACGGATGGAATGTTTTGAGTAAACCAATATGGCGAATAGGCTTCGCCCACTGGCTTCAACCGATAATGAATATTTGATAGCAACCGCCATCTCCATCTAAATATAACCTCCTTGGTTCGAACCATGCAATGGCCTTCGAGACGGCAGTCCAGGGCACATACCATACGACCAGGCAGTCTTCCATTTTGAGAGAACTTATTAATTTTTCCCCACAGAAGTCTCTTAGGTCACCTTCTTTACAAATATTTTGAATCTTTACCATGTCCAGAAAAGTAAGGGGAAAAAAAACCCTCAAATTTTGTTCTGCTTTGGTTTGTTTTGTAATCTATTGAAGACCTTGTCACTCCTCCTCTTGTCTATATTTAACAGACCTGATACATTAAAATAAAAAAAAGACAAAGTTTGTTTCTTCTTATTATTATCTTATATAATATAGACGTTACTTCAAAAAAGATGTTGACGTCCTACCCGTCATGCATCTAGTCATGCATGTTAACCAATGACTTGAATTCTCCTAAGTCACTGGCTTTCCTGGCTGGCTCATGCAACCCATTCCATGCTCTAATAGCACTAGGGAAGAAGAAACATTTGTGCAATTTTGTCCTAGCATATGGAACGAGGAATCTTCTCTTCTATATTCTAGTTTTGCACTACCAAATTAAAGAATATTGACTTTAGATTCCAAAATATAATTAAAGCAATATGATTGGTCTATTTTACCAAAAATATTTAAGTCATTTTCTGCCTACACCATTGTAATTTAGCTTAGTTTTCTAATAATCTTAAAAATTACAAACGTTACTATTAGCTCACACTTTCTTCATAGTAAAAAAAAAAAGATGGTCAAAGTCTTATCTTATAAAAAAAGAAGATTATTACGTCCTACGCGTGTTCCTAGGTCTCTCTTGTCATGCATGTTAACTAATGACATTCTGCAAATTCTTACATCAGATAAGTCAAGTACAAAATATAATCATTTATTTTAAGCTAATATTAACACCGTAGTATGACTAGTACTAATGCATAACAATAGTGCGTTGCGCTGATAAAGTGAATGCGATTGGTTTGCCCTGTAATGGTCACTTTTTAAATTATTTTTTTTAGGCTACAATGAGCCTTGAGTCCACCCAGCTTTAATGGGTAGGGCCTGCATAACATTAGTTTGGGAAAAGACGTTGGTCGTTGTGCTGTCCAGAATACACCCTCGTTAACCGTAGGCCACATCACCAGCCTTATAGACCACAAGATCTGAAAGGGAAACTTTATTTTCTTTCTTTTTTACAATGACAAATACAAGATTTAGTTTACTACATTATTTGAACATAAAGTAGGACACAATTTTTGAAATGTATATTAGGCCTACTTGTTACAAACATTCTAATGACATTTAACTCTTGTTACAACTACGTTACTAAATTCAAAGTCTCTGTATGTCATTTGTTACATTGACTATAGGACCAATATAGGCTATATATAATCGACTAGTCATCGTGCTGAGTAAGAACTATATTCTCGTTCAAATGATTTGTAAATGTCAAATCTGATAGTTTTTGACAACCATCGGATGGGGGTGGAGAGGTTGTAGTCTAATGACGAACCCGTATGGACTATATTCTATGTTCGCTAATGCCCTCGTTTTGCAATTTAAGTTGCTGCTTGTTCTTATGTAATTAGTGACTTCGCATACATTAATTAGTTCTAAGTGACCTAATTAGGATGACTGTGTCACGATTGCGAAGGGTTTTGATGACATTCATCTCTGCTTCAACTAATGCTAATAGATCAGTTATAAAAAAAAGATTATATAGTGCAAGCTCTAGCTTTCGTGGTAAACCCAAAATTAAATTTCACACTCGCATTAGTGCATTTAAAATGATGGAATTTATATCTGAAAGAAGACAGCATTCTCTTGGGGGAAAAAAACACTTTTAGTTGACAACGTTAGGGTCCGAACAAGATTCATGCATCCTCCCCCCCCCCCCAAAGACGTACATTATGCTCTAGACGAGGCCTTTCTGAAGTCGTCTTCTGTGCGCTTAGTATCATAGTTTAACTACTGAAATACATGGCGCCAAGATGGACGCAGATAAGCAAGACGTGGGGACAGTTGGAAAAAGTCACCCAGAACCGAGACGCCCCACAGGCAGAGATGAGATGAGGTTTAGAGAAAGCCCAGACTGTAACCCCCACACACACACACAGGGACTAACAACGACTTAGCCCAGACTGTACCCCACACACACACACACAGGGACTAACAAGGACTTAGCCCAGACTGTACCCCCCCACACACACACAGGGACTAACAAAGACTTAGCCCAGACTGTACCCCCCCCACACACACAGGGACTAACAAGGACTTAGCCCAGACTGTACCCCCCCACACACACAGGGACTAACAAGGACTTAGCCCAGACTGTACCCCCCACACACACACACAGGGACTAACAAGGACTTAGCCCAGACTGTACCCCCCCACACACACACCCAGGGACTAACAAGGACTTAGCCCAGACTGTACCCCCCCCACACAGGGACTAACAAGGACTTAGCCCAGACTGTACCCCTCCCCACACACACACACAGGGACTAACAAGGACTTAGCCCAGACTGTACCCCCCCCACACACACACAGTGACTAACAAGGACTTAGCCCAGACTGTATCCCCCCCCCCAACCCACACACAGGGACTAACAAGGACTTAGCCCAGACTGTACCCCACACACACACAAAGGGACTAACAAGGACTTAGCCCAGACTGTACCCCCCCACACACACACAGGGACTAACAAGGACTTAGCCCAGACTGTACCCCCACACACACAGGGACTAACAAGGACTTAGCCCAGACTGTACCCCCCCACACACAAAGGGACTAACAAGGACTTAGCCCAGACTGTACCCCCCTACACACACACAGGGACTAACAAGGACTTAGCCCAGACTGTACCCCCCCCCCCACACACACACAGGGACTAACAAGGACTTAGCCGCTCTCTCAATGTCTGGCTGCTTCGTTTACATCTCTACTAAAACTATGTTTTGCTAAAATTGTTAAAATACGAATTTGCAACAGAGGGTAGCCGGGGGGGGGGGGGGGGTGTCTCCAAATACCCTGAAATAAAACAGCAGAATGTCTTATCAGTTTTCAGGGCACTGAAAGGTATTTTTGCTAGACCAGAAAAAATAGTGAGCGACAATATGCCATTCAACAGCTATCAATATAGAGAGTTTGCTTCTGAATGGGATTTTAAGATAGCCACATCAATCCCCAGGTACCCTCAAACAAATGATCAAAGTGATGTATATGTTGGTATCGTAAAGCAGATATTCAACAAAGCATACAAAAGTGGGAAAGATCCATATCTCGTTAAGCTCGAGTATAGAAATAGCCTACTCCTACAAGCGGACTACCGTTTTCACCATCACAACTGCTGACGAGTAGAAGACTCAGGGACATCATTCCAACTGATCACAAACTATTGAAACCATCGGTAGCTGAAAATGCAGAGACATTACTCAACGAACGACAGATGAAAAGCAAAGTGAAATACGATGCAAAAGCAAGACTACCGGTATTTAAAGATTACTCTGTCGGAGAGTTCGTCTAGGTCAAACATGGCAGAAAGCAGTTGTCATTAAAAAACATTCATCACCCAGATCTTACATCATAAAGACAAAAGATGGAAAAACCTACAGACGAAATCAACGGTTTCTGAACAAGAGTTTCGAAGAAGACATCTTTGGGTACTATGATACTGACGAAGACAATGAACAGCAAACTGTTAGAACAAACGAACAGACAGTTATAGACCAACGTCTAGAGAACTTGTTGTGCCGGTCAAGACAACCAGAAGTGGTCGAATTGTTAAAGTTCCTTGTAGATATCAGTCTTAAGAACTTCAAAAGTAAGGATGTGCTAATATTATATGATATTACGTCATTGTTTTTTTTTTGTTTATGTTTTGTGCGAAAGCAAAGGATAGGACGGAAATAAAAAGAGTCTTCTATGTCTACTATGATAAACACAGTCTCCGTTGTTATTGTTATTATTAATTAATATCTTCAGTATGTTAATGTTAATATCTATCTGTGACAACAGAAAACACACACACATATATTTATATATATATATATTATATATATATATATATATTACGTTACGTTACGTTACTTCAAAAAAGAAGATGATTACGTCCTACGCGTCATGCATTTAGTCATGCATATTAACCAATGACTTAAATTCTGCCAAGTCACTGGTTTTTCTGGCTAGCTCAGGCAACCCATTCCATGCTCTAATAGCACTAGGGAAGAAGGAGTATTTGTACAAAACATCCTTCAAACGTGCATGCTTTAATCGTGGCTTTAACATTCATACTGAAAGTTCCCATGCTATCGAGATGGTTTTCTTGAGTCTAAGAGAGAGAGTGGAAGATACAGAGAGAGAGGCAGAAAGAGAAACAGAAATATAGAAAAACGAAGACAAAAAGAAACTAACAAGGATACAGTGTGTGTGAGAGACGAATATAGAGCCAGAATTTCGGAACAAAGCAAATGCCTATTAGATAAATACACGACATAGCAGCTATTTTTCTCTAGATGAATGATTTTTGAACGTATGCCTGTGTTACTATGTCTAAATCCTTTGACTTCAGTTGAATAGGCTCTATTACATGTTTATAAATTTCAAATCAAGAATATATTTAACAAACACAGGAGAAATGGGGTGTAACTGTATTTGTGAAATATTTTTTGCTTTAAAAGAGGTAAGCATATTGAAATTAGGGTCGTGGTGGCTGAATGCTAAAGTGCTTGGCTTCCCGGGTTCAAACCTCGGCGAGGACTAGGATTTTTAGGACACCTTTGAGTCCAACTAACTCTAATGGGTAAAGTAAAAACGGTTGGTCGTTGTGTGGGCCACATGACACCTTTATTAACCATCGATTAATTTGGAAACAGGTGACCTATACATCATCTGCCCTATAGATCGGACGGTCTAAAAGGGAACTTTATTTTACTTATCTAGAATTTTTTTTAAAACCTACAACGAATTCACATGTAGGGTATAACAGAATATACCCCTTCCCCCTCCCATTTCAGTGTACTTCCATATTGTTCCAAGTGTGTTATGTGTGTGTCTATCCGTTAGCAAAAGTTCATGATAAAAGCATGACCAGTGGATATTCTCCTAGCGTGACAAAACACGTAGTCATGACATAGTGTGGTCAATGTGTTGGCTTTGAATTTTAAAACGTTTTCAGGAAATAAATGGCGATGTTTCTTCTATTGCATCAGTCAATACTATATAGGCCTACTGTGATTGTGTGTTCTAGTAAGAAAAAACAACATTAAGTTGTTTTTTTTTAAATTTAAGCTTGATATAGTGAACGTTAGTTGATCTACTTAGCCAAGATTGCTATGTTGACTTTTGAGGATTTTTGCGGTGGACCACTTTGGGTAATTTGTCTTACAATTTTAATATTGACCTATTTATCATTTACTTTTTATTGCAATGATTCTATCTTACACTGACCAACAGATAATTTGTTTCAGCATTCACGTGTAAGTTCTGACGAACCTCTTGGCATTGTTTTAGTTCATTCAAATCAACTTTCAGTCTTTACTGTTTGCCTTCCAGAAGCTGAATCGCCTTTGTATCTGAGTTTACCTTTTAATCGCCTTTGTATCTGAGTTTACCTTTTAATTGCCTTTGTATCTGAGTTTACCTTTAATTGCCTTTGTATCTGAGTTTACCTTTTAATTGCCTTTGTATCTGAGTTTACCTTTAATTGCCTTTGTATCTGAGTTTACCTTTTAATTGCCTTTGTATCTGAGTTTACCTTTTAATTGCCTTTGTATCTGAGTTTACCTTTTAATTGCCTTTGTATCTGAGTTTACCTTTTAATTGCCTTTGTATCTGAGTTTACCTTTTAATTGCCTTTGTATCTGAGTTTATCTTTTAATTGCCTTTGTATCTGAGTTTACCTTTTAATTGCTCACCTTTTAATTGCCTTTGTATCTGAGTTTACCTTTTAATTGCCTTTGTATCTGAGTTTACCTTTTAATTGCCTTTGTATCTGAGTTTACCTTTTAATTGCCTTTGTATCTGAGTTTATCTTTTAATTGCCTTTGTATCTGAGTTTACCTTTTAATTGCTCACCTTTTAATTGCCTTTGTATCTGAGTTTACCTTTTAATTGCCTTTGTATCTGAGTTTACCTTTTAATTGCCTTTGTATCTGAGTTTACCTTTTAATTGCCTTTGTATCTGAGTTTACCTTTTAATTGCCTTTGTATCTGAGTTTACCTTTTAATTGCTCACCTTTTAATTGCCTTTGTATCTGAGTTTACCTTTTAATTGCCTTTGTATCTGAGTTTACCTTTTAATTGCCTTTGTATCTGAGTTTACCTTTTAATTGCCTTTGTATCTGAGTTTATCTTTTAATTGCCTTTGTATCTGAGTTTACCTTTTAATTGCTCACCTTTTAATTGCCTTTGTATCTGAGTTTACCTTTTAATTGCCTTTGTATCTGAGTTTACCTTTTAATTGCTCACCTTTTAATTGCCTTTGTATCTGAGTTTACCTTTTAATTGCCTTTGTATCTGAGTTTACCTTTTAATTGCCTTTGTATCTGAGTTTACCTTTTAATTGCCTTTGCTCTTGCATATGCAGAAATGTGAAGAATAGACATTGTTTTTTAGTTCTTTATTTGACGTTTGCATACAAATCTCTGCGCCTTTATTTTCATATAACCACGAGGCGTTGGTTTCCATTACGAAAGTTAAGGAAGATTACAGTATTGCATGTGGCTACTATGACCCAGCTATAACCTGCATATTTTGTCACAGTAAGCCGTTGTCGGCCTGGTGTCGATTAGTTCCCCTCACATGTAGTCTATGCCCCATGATCTGTTTATGAGCTCTATAACTCTCTTTTGAAAGACTTTCGTCCGAGTTTTGATTTTTCAAATGTTTCCGGGACGCCACTGTTATGCTGTTCTACTTTAAGCTCGCAAAAAAGTCGCCATTAGCAAATGTTTTTCCATCACACAGGATAGGTAACAAATAGTACATGTCCACAATTCACGATGGTATTCCATTAAACAGTGTTCTTTGCAAGGTAGTCTTGCCAAAGTATGTCCATTATAGAGACATTCGAGGTTCAAGCGTTCCAGAAGTTTTGGGTGCTATCAATGTTTGCATGTTAGACGCAGTAAATAAACTTTCTAAATATGTCTTCCTTCACGAATACTTACATTGTATTTTAAAACGCCATTTCCCTCCACACAATTCCCAGAAGTTATATAATACCAATATAAAACCAATGCGGCAATCAGGAGTCATAGTGAGTCAAGTATAAACATTCTTTATTTTAAAAAAAATAAAATAAATAAAGCGGCTTATGGTGGGTCATTCACATACCACACTAGGAGAGATATCTAGAAGTTTGCAGAAAGATCATATCACAGAAATGACAATTCTATACGATAAAGTAGACCTACTGTAGGGAATCGGCGCAGAATCCGATTGATCGCTGGAAAAGCTTTAATCCAGCGAACAGGCGTGGACCGGTAGCTCTTCACCACAAGTCCAGTCTGAGATATATATATATATCTTATATAGGCTATCTTTCTCATCTTCCTAGATTATCTAGATGTAGGCTACAAAGACTTGGAATAACAATCATAGGCGGCTCATAGGCCCATGTATAGCCTACAAGCAATATGTGTAGTTGTGTAGCCTACATTTCGTACGAGAAAACGAGAATAGCATTTTCTTAAACAATATTTTTTATAGCTGTCTAGATTGGGATAGGCTTTGTAGCCATATATTACTTTAAAATGTTGATATCTAGCATCTAGTCTATAATACTTAATTATTTGTAATATAGTCTAGATCAGCGGTTCTCAACCTTTTATGCTCGACGACCCCTTTTTACAATCCCCCACTCTTCAGCGACCCCCCCACACACACACACACACATGCAGTAATAGAACAATAGACAATAACAATTTTTAACAATTAATAATTTTCGATGGTCTTAGGCGACCCCTGGCAAATCGTCAATCGACCCACAGGCTGAGAACCCCTGGTCTAGATCTATATGATATGTAGGCCCTCCAAACAACGGTGCCACAGTTCCTTTTTGGTCTTCTGTAAGCGCGCTGTTTCATTTCTAGGATTATTAAATTAGGCCAGCTTTTATTGTCATTTATCATTTAATACACAAGTCTATATCAATTATAATACTACTAGATCTAATAATTCTAACACGACGCTCAGCCTAGATCTAGATTTTAGTTACGCACACGTAGAACTAGACTCTCATTTTAGAGTATATGATTCTAGAGCCCAGGTGTAAAACTCTATATGATCGTCTGTTGTGATTTGACTTTATACAGCCAAGGCACGTGACAGTTGGTAACTTGCTATATAGGCCTATAGTATAATATAGTTGTACTTTCCTCCTCCCAGAACATTCTCTAAATATTATTTTATTATTAACTCTTTCTCTCGTAATTATTTTTCCACGTTTTGGAAGGAATTCTTCATTTTGCTCATAACTATTTCACTACCATGTTATGATTGGGCTTCAATAGCTTTATTGTTTTTTATCAGAAAATGCTGTATTTGGTATAGAATTAAAGGGAAATTCATGCTCTTTTATATAATTAAAAGTCAATTTAAAAAAGTAAACATTAATTTAATTTAATGAGGTCAAAATCAACGATGGTATCGTCGATTAGGAGAGAAAATAGTTAATAGACTAAGACTAGAGTATAGAGAAGGTATATATCTGGGCTCATTTAACTAATTAATTCACATACACACCCTCTCTTCTGTCATTACTCGTATCTAGTCACTACTTTAGAACTGTGACCTAACTAGTTTGAAGTTTCTAGATTTAGATCTTATCTAGATCATAGAATTCATTTTATCAAAATTAAATCTATTAAATGTATGTTACATATACTGTATAGGCTGCCCTATGACTAAAATGTAGACTAGCAGATCAAGATATAGACAAATATCTTTTTTAATAATATCTATATAGATATCTATTCCTCATTAATCTTCGGACTCGAAGACAAGCCTTATTATTATTATTATTATTATTATTATTATTACATAGGTAATTTAAAAGTTGTCTCATGATTAATGTGTTTTGCATTTTCAGAACCACTCTGAGTTTCTTAGCTCATCATGGCCCAAATTAACACCTTGTTTCCAACAAACCATGCTGGTATGGATACCCTGTTGTTTGGCGGCCTTGTTTGGCCCATTTTATGTCTTCCATTTAAGAGATCTGCATTTGAAAAAATCACTGCCACTTGGTCTTTTAAATTTTTGGAAAACTGTAAGAATTTTTTTTTTCTAATTAGGCCCTTAAGTCCCTAAAAAATTGTTTTCTAGAATCCACATTAGATTTGCTATTCAAATATGGCTTTCCTTCAATGAATATCTTAGCAATCTTTCTTCTGAGTCATTGATAAATATTTTGTCTATATTTTTGAGATTTAAAGAATCTATTCTGTGGTTCCAACAAGTAGTTTCATACAAAATGTACAAGAATTTATTCAAAATGTATAATATTGTTTCATATTATTATTAATAGGCTATATAGAGAGATATGGATGCATCTCATGTTTCATGATGATTTATATTGATTGTTTTAATAATCTAACTTATTATTTTGAACACCATTAGTAAATTATAGTAATTGACTTTGTCTTGGGGCAAATATTGTTTCCATTTGTATGTCTTCACTGTTATATTTTAAAGATCACCATTATTTGTTGTCTGCAGCTCTGCCATGTTACAATGGCAGTTTTGACATTGGTTGATTTATTGGATAAAGTAAGTCTTCGAGCTGAAGATAAAGTTGTTTTATACCCTGCTTACTTTACGGCTAGTGTTGTTAAGATAGTGACTTTTGTAAGTATTACAATTCTTTTCTATTCTGTTTCCATTTAGGTATTAGACTATGTTTTAAAAGTTATCAAAACAATACCTTAACATATGATCAAGCAAAGCATTGGATACAAACCTCTAAAATTTAAAAGATAATTTCTAATTATTAACTTTAGTCTCTTTTACTGTTCTGGTTCAATTTTTAACACATATAAAAAAAAAATTTTTTTTTTTTAAAACCTTAACCCATGCAGCTACGTCAAAATTATCATTCTCTCTTTCTGTGTTGCAGCTTATAATAGTAATTGTTTTGATAACAAAGTTTAACCATCCATCAAAGCCTATTAATATGGGCTACATTTTTAAATGTACTTTCTCCATGCATATTCTCTAATGCTTTTTGTTGCTGTCTCATAAAAAAACAACAACTAAAATTTAAAAATCTCACAAATCTTGTAAATATTTTTATAATGAATTTATGTAATAAAGTGAATTGATCAATATTTTATTTTGTTATAATAATTTGGAAGACGTTTGTTGGAGCCATTGGACAATATGAAAGGATTTGTGGTATTACAGCTTCACTCTTCCAGTTGGTCTTCTGGGCTTTTATGTCTACTTCACTTCTTATTATTACTTACATCAATGTCCTACTAGAGGTAAGTGAATAGACACTTTTGACTATGAAATTTATTTTATTAAAGCTTCAATAGCTGTTTAATTATTATTATAAATTTTGTATAACAAAACAAGTGCAATTAATAAAGGTTATAAAGGAACTTATTATTTCAACAAATTTTCTTATAAGATATCTCACATTATTTATACATGTTCATAAAAAAAAGTGTATTTATGAATGCTATTGTTTTGCATCTGTGGTTTGTGGTTTGCTGTTGCACAGTAGGGTACTCAGGACCATGCCTTGTAGATGTCCATCTTTGCTTTTACAAAGATTATATCATCTCTGTCTGGTACAAGTTTTGTACACATTATTTCTCCTACACCTAATCTCGGATCAAGTGGATATTTTTTGAAAAAAACAAGTATCAATAAAAAAAAATTAACAAATTAGTTAATTAACTTAAGGTAATTATTTTGTTTGATATCAAACAAGGGAAAGAAATGCACTTGACAGATGTGTTGGTATAAGTTGAATTAATCCCTTTTATAGTTTGTGTAGAGAATTAGGTAGTTGCTTAAAAGTTTGAAACTAACAATATATAGTTAGCTAAACAAAAACAATTGGTAGAAGTATTTCGAATCTCAGATTTATTATTGTTACTTACTTGTTAGTCCAGATCTATTTCTGATCCAAACTAATTGATACAATTACACTTAATTATAAGCTTTGGTTTTGAAAAGAATTTTCTTTCTTGTTATGATTAGTTTCTTTTGCTATCAATGACAAGTAAACTTAGTCTACTGAAGGTTGAAGCAGTTTTCCCTATGTGCTTTGTATCTCTTTCTCTCTCAGGGCATAGGTCATTTTGGAATTTGGATTGTGGTGCCCAAGTTTAAAGAGTAAACAAGTCATAAAGTGAAAATATAATTAAGAATATTATAGATACCAAAGTAAAAAGGATTAACTGTTAGAAATAACACACCCATATACATAGATATAGATTTCTTTTATAAATCTGGTGAAAACATTCTGTTAAGAAAAAGTAAAGTATTTGATGATTGCTTTTATGTAATTCCCAATTTATTTTTAATTTTCAGATTTTAAGTTTTGCTTTTGTTTTTGTTTTTGGTTGTTACAATACAGAGTAACCTTTGATTTGTTTAGGTGTCAATATTGATTTCCTGTATTTATAAGCTTTATGAGCTTTATTTTTAAGTGCTCATGTTAGTCTTGTATTTTTTTCTGTTCAGGTGTACATAGATGACTTCATTAGCTTTGTAATCTTCAACATCACCGTCTTCACATCAGTCATGTGTTTTATACTCAACTGTGTCTCGGAACATCACCATGGTCACAGTGTTCATAAGTCCAAAGGATACAGAATTATTTCAGAGGTACATTTCTAATTGCACGTTTCTTGAAATAAAAACTTCAGTGTGGGCATGACTGTCTCTGAACTAACCAAAAATTGACTGATTTGCCAACTCTGTTATACCATATTAGGGGACTTAAAATGAATTTCACATCCTTGGGATGCATTTTATAAAGGTCTAGATTGCGCTATCTTGAATAGATTTTAATTTATTCAAACACCTATTGCAGTGACTTTTGGAACTGCTGAGCACAATGCTGCAAAGGGGAACCTATATCTCCAAAGTTACTCTCTACAGTAATCTCTATTTTGCCGAATGGTAATCATACCATTTTTTAAAAAAATTCTGACTTACTTCATTAAAAGTGAAGTAACGATTTATCACTCAGAAACCTTCTCAGATTAAGGACTTGTAACAAATACCTGGTGTACTGAAATAAAAACTTAATTTATTCAAAGTTTAAAAGGGATTGAGATCAACAGATATTGAGCCCACACTTTAAAGTCTTAAGAAGTTTTGCTTCTTTAGTATTTAATTTTTTGCAAGCAAAGTGAATTCTGTACTTTTAGATTTAGAGTTTTTGGCAAGTAGAGTTCACCAGCTTATTATACCAACAGGTCAACAAGGTCTTTTGTTGATTATTATGGCTGCCCTTTGTTATGTTGGTTATTCTTTGTGTTGGCTCCCCTTTGTCCATTATGTTGGCTCCCCTTTGTCCATTATGTTGGCTCCCCTTTGTCCATTATGTTGGCTGCCTTTGTCCATTATGTTGGCTGCCCTTTGTCCATTATGTTGGCTGCCCTTTGTCCATTATGTTGGCTGCCTTTTGTCCATTATGTTGGCTGCCCTTTGTTCATTATTTTGGATGCCTTTTGTTAATTTTAATGGTCACAAAGATCATCTTAGCTAATTTTTTTTTCTAATTAAAAGTAAGTTAAAAAGATTCTCTTGGTCTTGTTGAACTTGAGGCAGATACAGCATGTAAAATGTACTCTACTGAATACTTTTCAGAATGTTTGTCCTGAATTACAAGCCTCCGCACTCTCACAAACTTTCTTTTGTTGGATGTTTTCGTGAGTATTTTATAAAATTGATTCCTGTTGAAATAATATAATTTATTATAAGTATTACACACGTGTTCATTCTTTTTTCCCTATAACTAAATATCCTTATTTATATTTCATTGTAATGAAAATATATTGTTTCGTATTAACAAAATAAAACAAAATGAGTTTGAAAATTAAGCAAAGTTCCCTTTGAGACCTAGCAATTTAAGTGAAGTCAAACCCTTTATGATCTAATATTGCACTGCTTGATTTGAACCCTGCCCACCCCCATCCTACAGGTGTGGGCTAGGACTTAATACTTTTTTTTATCTAAAGAAATATCTAAAAATGTACAAGTAGTTATGCCAATCATTGTACTCTATAAACCTGTTTTTTAAAATTTTGTTTCATATCAAAGAATTCTATTTCAAACTATTATTACATGTTTTTCACTTTCACAATGTTGCAAAATCCTATTTTCATTAATCCTTGTACAAAAGTAAATTCTAATAAATAAATTGTTTCTTAACTTTTTAACAAAACATTTTTATAGTGACCATACCTGCAGAATATAAGAATTATCTCATAAAAGATTCCCCTTTCAATATTTTAAAACTTTTCCTTTTTTTTTTAACGTGCAATGTTTTTGTTCATATGTGTTTTTGTAATTTATACATCACATTGTGTAATAATTGTTTACCTTTAAAGGACAATCTACAGAGGTTACAAAAAGGGAATTGAAGAGTCTGACCTTTGGTCCCTGCCCACATACATGGAGTGTGAATATCATTTTCCCAAATTTGAAAAGTTGTGGAAACAAGAAATTTTGAGATGTAAAGGTTTAAAGTGAGTTTCTTGCCAGATTGGCTAGTTCATACACTGTTCAAAACTTTCAACTTTTAACATATTTTACTATTAAAAAGTCTTGTAACAAAAAGATCCACATTTTTTAAAGTTTGTTGTCTGATATATATATTAAAGACTGGGAAAAAAATATGTTTTCGTGATGACCTACCGAATTATTTGCACAAATCTAATCACTTGCTCTTCAAAAATATTTGTTAAGAAGCCAAGTTGTTCAGTGTGGTGGTTTTTTAGTTTTGATTGAGTTATGATTTAAAAAATCATAATTATATCTAATTTTTTCAATATAACTCTTTTTTTTATATGCTCTTAAACTAAGCCCAACATAAAATTTAAAAACAAATGACTCATCTTTTAGTTTGTTCGGAATAAGTGGTAATTGAAAGACATATAAAACATTTCAAACTCAGTAAATTTTTTACAATTAGTATCAATCTTTTGTTTACATTAACCTATCAGCCATAAGACTGAAATTCAATTTTATTGCTACTAGCTAATTGTTATACTCATTTGTTATTATTTCCTTGAATTAGGAAAAGTCTGACAGCAGAGCTTAGCTTGTCTCACAAAAATGATAAAAAGTCTTCCAGACCATCACCTACAATTAAGACCACTAGATTTAGTGAAAGTACCAGGCTGCTCAATGTTGCTGAGGTGTGGGATTGATGTTTGTAATTTTTTAAATATACATTGAATACAATAAGTATTTGAAGCATGGTACACAGTCACCACATAGTAGATTACTTAGCATTAAAGCCAATGTTTCTAAAAGCTTGTTTCTGAGACCTTTAAGGCAAATTATGTAGAATCTACCATTTCCATGATTAAGAATACATAATAATCAATCACCTTTATTGGTCCAACAGATGTTCTCATTAAAAAAAAAGGTGGACTGAGAAACATTAATAATACTAAGTAAAAAAAATAGTAAATGTGCTTGTAATCAAAAATTTTTTTGAAGATGACTGTCATCGTTTTCATAGTATTTAGACTTATTTTTGTTACAATAGACATATCAGATCTGATTTGTATAGTGCTTGTGTTATTGAAGCATATTTTTTTTTGCATTGCCAACAGAGCCCCAAATCTGTGTATACACATTACTTGGATAAAACAAAAAACCAGTATAATAGTAATGACATGCCAGGTCCATCCTTAATATCTGTTTTGTGGAAACAGTTCAAATATATGTTTTTTCAATACACTTGGACCAAACTAGTCTCAGATATGGCAGTCGTTTGTGGGCCTTTGCTTATGCAGTAAGTGATTTAATCTTAATCCTCATGCTTTCAAAATTAAACATTTTTTTAAATGAAATCTTATAATATTTTATTTTTGTAGTAGTTAAAATAGTTAAAATTTATACAGTTTCACAAACTTTAGCATTTGTACACCAACACTTACAGAGCAAAAAATAAAAAGAACATCAACATGATAAAAAAATAAATTTTTCCTAGTAATTTATGACTTCTTTTTAATTATTAAGGTTGTTACTGGCATATATGGAAACTCGACATCCTGGCAATGAATGGCAAGGCTACTGTATTGTTTTTTTAATGTTGGTTGTAGGCCAGTTTCGAATAGCTATATATAATTATTCAATGGGGATCAGTTATAAAATGGCCATGATGGTTCGATCTGTCCTTATTACAGCCATCTACAAAAAGGTGAATATATTGTGATTGAATAGTTAGATTTAGTTAAAGGAATAGTATTTCAGTATTAAAATGTTTTTAAACTCACTTATGAAAATAGCACACTTAAATAATAACTGGATGTTCTCTTTTGATGATCAGAATTGTATCAAACAGAATGCTATCTTACCACTCTAGAATTATGCTTGTTTTTGTTTTGTCTCTGTTCAAAAAATGTTTGTAATAGAGTTCAAGCTTGAGTGAAGTATCTCCTTTTTTTTTTCTTCTATTAAAATGAAATGTTTATTTGTATGTTCTTATGTAATATTTATAGGATAATTTGTAACATTTTTTGTGTTACATTCTTTTAATTTATTAAAAATAAAAAAAATATCAGCTCATTAAAAAGTACCTGTGCAATTGCCTCAAAAATCAACATAGATTTTCCCCCCAAATTTAGGCATATTTTATTTTACAATATTTTCAAGATTTCCAAAGATTTACTCATGCAAAATTAAAAATAGGTTTTAAAACCCATGCAAATGTTTCTACTTTGGCAGGCTTTGAGAATCAGTAATGAGTCCAAGAAGAAGTCAACAGTTGGGGAGATAGTCAATCTAATGTCAGTGGATGCTCAGAGGGTTCAAGAGTTTTTAATCAAGATTTCCTTCTGTCATACAACACCAGTGCAGGCCATTGTGTCTCTTGGGATTATTTATTCCATCATTGGACCTGCAGTTCTGGCTGGTTGGTAAATCTCTTTAATAATGACTATCAGAAAAAAATGGGATTAAACCTATTCTTTCTTCAGTTCCAAGCCAGTTCCTTACAAGTCTAAATCATTTTTTTCTCAACCTATTATTTGTGATACCAGCCCTTTCCCAACAAAATGTACATTTGTGATCCATTTTCCAGATTGGAGGTCTTGGGGAAGGGATGAACGCTCTTGCCCAGAAGGGTTTTGGGTTGAAAATTCTTCCCTAAGAGCTTTATCTCCTGGCATTAGGCAGGGCAGCCTGATGCTAAAGTTAAGATTTTCAAGGCTTATGTAGCACAGATATTTTTTTAAAATGTGCTTGATTGTGGTAAAATCATCTTTGTTGTCAGCAAGATTTCCTGTTGTGAGCCAGATTTCTTCAAATAAAGACTTTTTGGGAGAAGTTTGATCTTTCTGACATAAGGAAGGCAAAAACATATTTGTGAAGACATGTTTAATTCTTTTATTCTAATCAGTGTTGTGAGTTAATCATGTTGCAGACATCTCTCCTGCAAACAGTATCAAATCATAAAATGTATTTAAGTCTTTTCCTTGTGTTCCTAAGATAACTGAAAGAGTACTATTGCATTAAATTAACATAAACTTTTATTTCTTAGGGTCTTTGGTACTTGTCATATTGGTGCCAGTTAGCATTTCAATAGCCATTAAACAGAGGGAACTTTTGAAAGAAAATTTAAAGTTCAAAGATAACAGACTTAGAATGTTGAATGAAATTTTTAATGGAATCAAGGTAACACTAGTTTATCCTCTTTCTCATAGTAATTATATAGAAATCAAATGTACACTTTATTTTTAGCTGATAACTTTCTTTTTAAAAAATGATATATTATCTGTCACTTCAGTCTACCATATATTGTGTATAGTCCTTTGTCCTGACTATTCTGTTCGCTGTATTTTAAGTGAACTTTTTATTTTTTGTGTGTATTTGTATTTGAGGAGGTTGACTCCCTTGTGATACTTCTAGAGTAGTCTCTGGTGTATTATTATATTTATCAGTTAGCTTTGCACTTAATATCGCAATAGACATTCTCCTCTTGTCAAATAATATAACAGTTTTTTTTTTCTGTCATAATATTGCAACATAAAGAATCTTAACAATAAAGGGTCTAAACTCAACTTCTTGGCCATGTACTTGATACTTTTGGACTATGACCCTGATGATCTCAAGTTCAAACCCTATATATCATCATTCTCAACCTTTTTATGTAAATTTCTAGACTTGAATGTACATTTAAAATGACTAGATGCATAATAAACTTTGATAAAATGTTAAGTTTAAAATGTACACATTTTCTTTAACTCTCAGGCACTTAAGTTGTATGCTTGGGAGAAATCATTTCATGACCGTGTTGAAGGAGCCAGGGCTGCAGAGATCTCCACCTTGTTCAAGATTTCAATGTTTTATGTTGCTGCAGGAGTCTGTTGGAACTTAGCTGGATATTTGGTCAGTCATTTTTCATTTGTTTTTGTGAAATTATAAAATCTGTTTGAATTAGTTTCTAATGAAACGGTGAACAAAATGAGTCTGTAAAAGACAATAGTAAATAGTATTAAAATCACATTATCTATATACCTTACAATACTCCCTCCCCTTTCACACTTCTCTCACACTTGTTAATCATCCTAAAGGTTTACATTTCAACTCATTCCAAATTCTGAAATTTAAATTTGTGTTTTTAACATTTTTTATCTTGAGAAAATTTTTATTTTCTTTTTGCCAAACATTGAAAATATAATTTGATAATTTATTTACCAGATGGCATTAATCACATTTACCACCTACCTATGGAGTGATCCAGAACACTTTCTAGATCCCAGCATTGCCTTCATGGCCTTGGCCTTGTTCAACATACTACAAGTATATCTAGATTTTATGGCTTCCATCATTTCACTAGGTGCTCAGGTTTGTCTATAAATTTAGAAAACTATTTATCATATTTATTGAAACTAGTAGTCCTTTAACTTAATATATAACTATTAAGTCTAATTAAACTTAGATAGCTGCCTAAAGCCAATGTACAAATGTATCAATAACACACACAAAAAAAACATAATATGCAGATAACTAGCTTTTTATATCTAAGTTTGTATAAAGAACTACAAAGAGCATTCATACTTTTATTATTTTAAATATTAGAAGAAACAGATATGGCATGTCTGCTCAATAGCTGAATATTTTCATCATGCATAAAATAATCTTTTTCTAAGGCTTATGTGTCTGCGAGAAGGATTGGCAAATTTCTTGAATATGAAGAGCTGCGAGATGATTCAGTCACAGTTTTAACAGATACTGGTAAAACCAAATATAAGGCAACACATTTTTAAGATTATATCTACTTATATACATTATTTCATACTGCTAGATCAAGAGTGGTCAAACCTGACCAGCGTGTGGTGTCTTCATTGAGAGATGAGATTCAGTCTTACTAAATATGCTTCTTTTTTTTTTTTAAATAAATAAATTCCTGAATTTAGCTATATTGCTCCAATATTTATATTCAATATTCAGAATCATTTGATTTTGACTGTATCAGTGCTACTTGTTGACTAGGGAACATGAAAATGATCAAGATGTGTGTGTAGTCACTTAATGAACTTCTCTGTATGTTGTGTCTGTTCTGTTTATGTGGATCTTGAATTTTGTTTGAGAAAAGAGTCCTTGTTATCACATTTCCGATAAGGATCAATAAAGCAGTCTTAATCTTAGCATAAATATGATTTTTTAGTGTTTTTTTTAGCTAAGAGATGATTTGCTATGAGATAAAATTTAAAATATTTTTCTTTCTCTCAGATTTTTTAAAACCTTTTTCTTGTTCACTTTTAGAAAATGTGATCTCCATAAAAGGTGCTGAGTTAACATGGGATAAAACTTCTCCATCAACTTTAAAGAAGTAAGGTGTTTCTTATTTTGTCTAATCTTGTAACTCAATATTGCAGTCCATCTTTGCATGCTGCTGTGAATTGTATTGACCACACATGTGTTTGTAAGAAAAAGAAATGGCTGCAGATATTCTAAACTGTCAAGATATATAATATAAACTGGTCCCACTGAAGCATTACCCCCTTTTTTTTCAGAAAAAAAAACTTTGAGCTGTTATTGCTTAAAATCACTTTGCAGTTCACTGCAGAAAACTAAAAAGAGATTAGTTCTTTAATTTGTTCCTATTCTTCAGCTGACAACTAGAATGAGAAAAAAAGTACAGGATGATTAAAAAAGAAAGCCCCAAAGCATTTATTCCTTTTGAAAACAGTGTAATGGGCTGAATTAATGGTCATTTGATACAGGAGTTATCCTTGTTTACCTGAGTGCCAATTTTAATTGGTCTTGTAGGAAAATCACTTGTATATTGACCCTCAAAATGGGGACAACTCAGCGGTAGATTAGTAGAAAGTCGCCAAAGACCATGATCTCTGCCCTTGCTCTGCCAGGTCCCCTGACCTGACTGTGTGCAACTTTTTCCTATGGCGGTATAATAAAAACAAAGCTTTTGTTCCACTGTTGCTATTAAATAATCAAGATCAAATAATAACTGTGATCTACACAGTGGACAGGAACATCCTGAAGCACATTTGGAAGGAATTTTCATATTAGCTAGATGTTGTCCTTGCTGCCAGTGCTGGTCACATTGAACACTTGGAAAGCATGAAATAAAAACTTGAAGTTATATACAACACTGTGTCCAACTAGTTATGAACTTTTTTTTTTTTTAATTTAGTGCAATGGTGATGGCAAATTCCTTTTTATTCACCTTGTATTTTGATAAATCGAAGCATAAAAAAGTTCTGTTTATTTTGATGCTATACATGTTGTACTGGTTTTCAGCATTACTTTGAATGTGCCCAAAGGTCAGTTGGTAGCTGTAGTAGGCCAAGTTGGAAGTGGGAAATCTTCACTTGTTTCTGCCATACTTGGAGACATGGAGAAAAGGAAAGGAAGCATTGCTAGAAAGGTTTAACTTGCATTCTAACAAAATGAAAACAATGTGTGTTGAGCTTGTCACAAAGTCTTGGTACTTCATGTTTAGCTGATAGCAGCAGATTAACACAACCTGCTTGTTTCATAGAGTAACAAAACAGTATGTGTATGTACATACAATATGTTTACTTAATTTAAAAAAAGTGAATGCTTTTGAAGATCATGAATAATGGTTTCACCCAAAAAGTGTTAAAACATTTTCAAACTTTATTCTCACTACACTCAATTGGTCAATACAAAAACTTGCTGCTTAAAATATTCATTACAGAAAACAATTGATTTCATTTGTAAATGGTGCTATTTATCAATATGCAGTTGTATGTTGTATATTAAACTTCAAAATATATTGTACAAATGGTGTATATGTATGAAAAAACACTTGGCAGAATTAACATAAAAAATGAAAATGTTTACATTCAGAAGACCAAAAGTAAAATATTGTGAGAATCACACATAGACTATTGTAATCAGATTTTCAGGAGTTTTTTTGTTTTATTCTTTTTTAATTCTAACCAGGACATACATTAAGAAAAAAAAACAAATAGTGATTTCTTTGGGGTAACTGCTAAAAAAAAAATTAATATTACAAAAATGTGTTAAGTCATGTTTTTCAGATTTTTACATATTTTTTTCAGTCATGATTTTTATCAACCATAGTAGCAAGCACAATATGTCACCTTTCAATATTTTTAACAGTAATTGGAAAATTTTTTGAGATGGATGAGATTTTTTTTTAGTTTTTGAAAATCTTTAAAACTTTTTGAAGGGTTCAATTATAAGAATCCTTTCTATTTAGCTGCCTATCTCTCTCCCCCTCTTTCTCTCTCTCTCTCCCCCCCCTCTCTCTCCCTCTCTCTTCCCCCCTCTCTCTCTCTCCCTCTCTCCCCCCCCTCTCTCTCTCCCTCTCTATCTCCCCTCTCTCCCCCTCTCTCCCTCTTGTTCTCTCTTGCTCTTTCGTCAGCATCATTCTCTATTGATTTCTCTAAGTGTCAAACAATATATTACATTGGACTGCATATTGGTACATTATTTCAGGGTACTGTGGCCTACGTCCCTCAACAAGCTTGGATTCAGAATGCTACAGTCAGAGACAATATCATATTCGGTAAAGGTTTCAGGGAAAGGAAATACAAGATGGTGGTATCAGCTTGTGAGTTGGAGAGAGATTTTGGTATCTTGATAGCTGGTGATCAAACTGAGATAGGAGAGAAGGTGAGAGGAACATAATGGTAAATAATACAAATCTCATCATTTGATCAGTATTTTCATTAGTAAACTAGATTTATATTTGGAAGCAATTGATTGAGGATTTTTAAAAAAATGTTTATAAATATTTTGAAGCAAATATTTCTAACTTTTATCAGATTCATGATTAATATTTATTGGGATAATATACTATTTTAGTTCTGACAAAGTTTCCCATCTTTTCTTCCTATTATGACCTTTGACCCAAGGAAAGGATTCTATCTAGAGGCCAGGAATGAGAGAAGGCTCTTACTGACCCTTCATCTATTAGATCATTGAATCACATCCCTTGTAAGACTTGGCTCCAATACTGTACCATTTAATCACATCCCATGTGAGACATGGCTCTTTGAGCCTGGCTTATGTTCCAATACTGTACCCCCTCTAACCCTGAGAGAGCAATCACCACAGTGTATGGTTCCTGTGAGGAATGGAGTTACAGATTTAGTGGAGGTTTTCTTTCATCCTCCTCGTGTACTCTGGAAGATATTTTCCATAAAGGTTAGCCTGTCTAACGTCCTTAACAGATGATTTCACTGTAGTGCCACAATGTGGCCTGAAATTTACTCCTGCCCATCTACACCTTAAGATTTATAAGCTGTTAAATTTTTTTTGGGTCAGTGCTATAAGAGAACTATTTTAACAGTATAACAAATATTATTTACTCACATTAATCAGAGTGATAGAAAGACTCTAAAAAATTTCTATGTAAAAAATACTAATCTAAAGAACTCTTCACTTGAGCATCCAATCACTATAGCACAGACACACTAATTCAGATCTTAAAGGGTATGTTTTAAAATGCAAGTTTGTTCTTGCTAGGGCATCAACTTGTCTGGTGGTCAGAAGCAGAGGGTATCAGTGGCCAGGGCTGTGTATCAAGATTGTGATATCTACTTGTTAGATGACCCACTGAGTGCAGTGGACAGCCATGTGGGCAAAGCAATGTTTGATAATGTGATAGGCCCTCATGGTCTGCTCAAGGACAAGGTTTTCTCATTTTTGTTATAGATTAAGTCATCAGTAATAAAATAGGTAATAGAATGAAATAACGTTTTAATTAAATGGAGCTACTTTTTATCTATTGAATGTAGAAATATACATGTGATTTTTATCAATGTTTGATTTGTTCCAGACTCGTATTTTAGTCACTCATGGTGTCCATTTCCTGCCCCAAGTAGATACTATTGTTGTGATGAACGAAGGGCAGATATCTGAAGTGGGCAGCTATGAAGAGCTACTGGCCCATGATGGACCATTTGCTCGCTTTCTTAAAGTTCATCTCTCACAAGAGCAGCTAGACTTTGTAGAGAATGAAGAGGACCCAGAAAGTTAGTGTTTTTTTTATTCAAGTGCTGCTAACAGTTTGTTTTTGTCTCTCAGCTGCACTTTAAGGAAACCCATCAATTGATGAATACAGACAGATCTACTTGGAGAACATGAAACCCAGATGGAACGATTTCTAGGATATTTTTTTTTAAGTATAATTTGTAGTTTTACAATAGGCTAAATGTGTAGGCTTTTTTAGAATTCAATTTCTGTTTTAAACAAATGATCTCTGAGATTTGTACTTTGTGTGAGCAGGTCAGACAGGCGCGAGTGGGAAGATACCTATTCTTACTGCTCAACATTAAAATTTACCAACAGTAGGCAGATGTTAGCGCTACTGGGTGGGCTCAATCTGTGCACCTCGGTATGGTGACCAAGGGGCTAGAGTCGCCTAAGTAACCAGACAACTAGCTATAACTAACCTAAACTAAAGGAAAACAAGATAACGAAACTTTAGTTAGGATAAATAAACAAACGAAACTTTATTAACATACAAAAATATAAATCAATAATAAAATATATACACTACAACGAGAACAACTAATACTAACTAAAACCATCTGACTCAACGCCACTAAAAACTAACCAAACCAAACAAACTGATCAACCCAACTATCTAACTAAATCACTAAAACTAATACACTAGTCTAGACCTAGATCTACACTAACAAACTACAATAAACCAGTCTAGATCTACAATATTCTACTACTACAACCAACTCATAACTAAAACTAAAAAGGACACCTTAGTTAGTACCTTACTATAGTATTTGTAGATCTATTCACTAAGAACAGAAACAGACTATAACTAAGTTTACTAATAGAACTCTAAGGCAACACTACACTAGTATTACTTACAGAAACAAATTAAATCTACAACAGCAGCCTAGAACAGTTAAAATCAACAGTTAAAACAGCAGTTACTTTATGCAGCTAAAAGCAGTAACAATAGCAAACTTACAGACCGTCCCAGGTACAGGAATAAAAATAAGTACACGACAGACCACAAAGATCTTCGGCTGTCACACAGACATACTATACTAACCACTGGTCAACTGTACACTGGACTGTTTTTAAAACAGCGTGGCGAACTTTTTATACACCCCACCCTAACTTACACAAAAAGCGGAAGTACAAATAATACATTTGGCACTAGCCTATAAAAAAATAGAATACACAAAAATATATATAAAACTAGCTCAGGGAGCGCAAGCTCACATTCATCCCGCCTTAAATTTTTGCGTCCCCGCAAAACAAGATAATAACAAATTACTTAAAATGCATTACATATGAGCTGCTGACATATTCTACCATCAAAGAAAATACACACTAAAATCTATTTGACACAAAAATATTACAGCTCCATGACATGACTTAAATTACATTGCTTTCAAAGGACAAAAGAAAAAAAAGAATATACTACATCAGCTAAAACACAAAAAAAGTACTATTGATTCTGTACATTCTCAAATAGGTATAGCAACTACTAAGCTTTAAAAAAGCTTTTCAAAAACATGTAGATAACATGTACTCATAGAGTGACTACAAACTAATACATCTTGATAAATAGAAATGCAATCAACATATTAAAATAAAAAAATTACAAATGCAAGAATCATGCTAGTAAGGGGAGGAAACGAACTTCATTTCCTCCTCTCGTACATATCTGTAAGTACTCCCATCTTCTGCTTCTACGATGTACCACCCAGAAGCATACTTGGGTACTGCAGTAATTACAAAACACGAGGGTTCATACTGCATGAACATTCTGCCTTGGCCTCTGACTCTCTGTTCGACAAGAACTCTGCATCCAATGTTCAGAAGGTTGTTCCTTTTCCTACGGCCTTCTGAATCATCCTGAGAATTAAGGGAGGATTCAGGCTGACGCAAATCTAAGAAGGTGTGTGTTTCCCTATCACCCTCCGTATAGTTTTGGGTAGCATCAGCTGAGGCTACTTCTGCATGCATTGACAACATTTCTGCCACTGCGGGTTGGCTTGTGTGGACCACTGCAGTGTTGGATCCTCTAGGATTCAGTGGCACATCAACTGACAATTCTGCTGACTTGGGGGCAGGTATAAGTTGTACTGCCTGTGGTTGTTCTACTGAGGCAACCTGAACGTGACTCACTGCTGCAGTGACATTAGGACAAGCCCGGGTGAAGTGGTCCCGGCTTCCACAGTTAGAGCAGTTGCGTCTGTGGTGTTGGCGATTATCTCGGTTCCCACGTTTCCCTTGTTGGCCTTGGAACATGTTCTTCAGCCTGCAATTTCTTGCAAGATGGCCATGTTTTCCACATGTGTAGCATTTCCTGTTCTTCATCAAAGGCCTCCTCTGGCTAAGGGTGCGCTTTGGTTGTGAGGCAATCTGTCTCACGCTACCGCTAATTTGATCAGGTTGATGGTGGTTGCAGTGGGGACAGTTAGAGTTCTGTGGCCCCGAAAGTTGTAGGCGCACAATCTGGGCTGCAAGCTCCTCCACTTGCTTGGAGAGAGTAGCTAGCTGACCTTCAATCTTTATCTCACTGCATGTGAGATTGACTTGCGGTGCGACATCCTCATCCTGTGCCCACCTAATGGCCATGTCTCTTAATGCCAGAAATTCAGTTTCTGGTCTATCAAGTAGTCTCTCTCGCAGGTCTCTCCTTAGGGTCCTGTCACTGAGGTTTTCTACGAACTGGTCCCTCAGGATAGACTCGCTGAAGGGAGTTTCAGATAGGGCTCTCTGCCTGTCTGTGAGTGCTTCAAATGCCTGAAGGAGACGGTGTGAGTAGGTGCGGACAGACTCATTCGGGTGCTGGCTTATTCTGAACAGCTGCCCAATGAGGCAGTTGATGCTCCGCCTTTCTCCATAAGTGGAGCGTAGAACTTGTACCAGGGCATCTGGACATGCCCTTGTTGTCTGAGGGTGACACCTAACTTCGGCCTTCACTGCCTCACCTAGATGTGCGAAGAGGAAGTCACATTTTTCCTCTCGATGTACCATGTGTTGAGACTTCCAGGCTCTATCAACACTTTGAAGGAACTCTTCAACTTCCCTGGCAGGACCATCGCCATGGAAGTGCCGGATACTCATCTCTGTCCTTGGTACCACAATCACTGTCTGAGACGGCTGCATTATTGCTGCTGCCTCGCTGTTCATCTACGTAACTACTCAACAAAAAAAAACCTACTAACCTCTCTAACAAACGCTCAAGGAAAACTAAACTTCCACTATCACTACTTCCTATCACTGCCTAAACTTAACTAGTACAAAAACCTAATCTATACCAATAAAAAATATAAGTCTGGTCACTCAAGCACAGATCCCACTTCTGACACCAAAAATGTGAGCAGGTCAGACAGGCGCGAGTGGGAAGATACCTATTCTTACTGCTCAACATTAAAATTTACCAACAGTAGGCAGATGTTAGCGCTACTGGGTGGGCTCAATCTGTGCACCTCGGTATGGTGACCAAGGGGCTAGAGTCCCCTAAGTAACCAGACAACTAGCTATAACTAACCTAAACTAAAGGAAAACAAGATAACGAAACTTTAGTTAGGATAAATAAACAAACGAAACTTTATTAACATACAAAAATATAAATCAATAATAAAATATATACACTACAACGAGAACAACTAATACTAACTAAAACCATCTGACTCAACGCCACTAAAAACTAACCAAACCAAACAAACTGATCAACCCAACTATCTAACTAAATCACTAAAACTAATACACTAGTCTAGACCTAGATCTACACTAACAAACTACAATAAACCAGTCTAGATCTACAATATTCTACTACTACAACCAACTCATAACTAAAACTAAAAAGGACACCTTAGTTAGTACCTTACTATAGTATTTGTAGATCTATTCACTAAGAACAGAAACAGACTATAACTAAGTTTACTAATAGAACTCTAAGGCAACACTACACTAGTATTACTTACAGAAACAAATTAAATCTACAACAGCAGCCTAGAACAGTTAAAATCAACAGTTAAAACAGCAGTTACTTTATGCAGCTAAAAGCAGTAACAATAGCAAACTTACAGACCGTCCCAGGTACAGGAATAAAAATAAGTACACGACAGACCACAAAGATCTTCGGCTGTCACACAGACATACTATACTGACCACTGGTCAACTGTACACTGGACTGTTTTTAAAACAGCGTGGCGAACTTTTTATACACCCCACCCTAACTTACACAAAAAGCGGAAGTACAAATAATACATTTGGCACTAGCCTATAAAAAAATAGAATACACAAAAATATATATAAAACTAGCTCAGGGAGCGCAAGCTCACATTTGTTTTAATGATTTCCAAAAACTTCTTGTTAAAGTTGATTACTAACAATCTAAGTAAGTCACCAGAAAATTTCAGAAAAACACTTCATACTACCTCTCTTGTCAATTGTATTTTAAAAAAACAACGTTCCAAGCTAGGCCTAATTTGAACAGGTCACAATCCTGTCACTGATTTTATTACTTCAAAGTATGTAACAATAATTACTTAGCTGAGTGAAGATTAATCACCATGTAATGTCCATAATTAAGAAAAAAAAATCAAATTTGACATTTAGTCATGGACATTAAAAAACACTAGTTAACTAAGTTCACTGTTCTTGCTTTCTTCAATTGAAAGGTATTTCTCTTACAGTTGCTTCCATTAAAGACACCATGTGGAACAGAGTGGAACTTTTGACATCAGATGCTGCTACATCAGGGGATGAAGGCAGAACTTATAGGAAAAGGTAACTTTTTTTGGTAAAAATGTCATTTAAAGTGTTCAGCAGTAAGTGCTTATACACAATATGAAATTTTATATTTATTTTATTTACTTAGTATAATTATTGTAACTGCACTCTTAATAGTGTGTTTCAGTTTGTTGGTGATCTCATTTTGAAAACCATTAAATATGCATACTTTCCAGTACAATTCAATTAGGACTTTTAAAGTTATTATACTAGTACATTAAAACTAAACAAATGCACACTCTGCTGAAGATGTTTTATATCTCTTATAACAGGGAATGAAGGAAAGTAATTTTTGTTTTGTTTTCCATGGATAAAAAGACATTTTCAGAGTTAACATCACTTCTAAGGAAAATTTACTGAGAAAATTGAAATAACTTTAGATTTGGGCTTTACTTCCTAATCCTTTTTTTTTTAATTGAACATTTCCTTGAGTACTTGTGACTTTTATTATATTAGAAAGGGCTGCTCTATTAACTCTTTGTCTCCTAACTGACAGTACAAACGTTGATTCCATCAGAACGTGTTAAATAATAATGGAGAGAAAAAGTTAAGAAAAGTAAGAAGCCAAGAAGTTATGGAAGCCCAAATCTAAAAGCTAACTAGGAAAGTATCAAATTGTATGACTTACCAATTGCAAAATTTGAATAATATTCACTTTTACTAACCAATCTATTATTATATATAGTTTCACTAATTAATTTATGTACATGTCTTAGTGCTGAGAGAATATTGATTTTTGTTGTTTAGAAAGATGGAACATAGTGCAACTTTATCAAGGCATGGTGGAAGTTTAATACAAAGTAAACTGACCAACAAAGAAGTGGGAAAGTTAATTACATTAGAAGTATTGGCTAAAGGAAGAGTAAGTGACCCTGCTGAAATTGATCAATAAAATGTCTTGATGTATTGTATATTGTGAGGCGCTTCTGCACTGTGTATTATGCAGCAAAGTCAAATGGAGGTAACACTCAAATAATGAAATCTAATAACACAGGTGAAAGGCCAAAAAGATAAGTTAGTCCACGCTGATAGCGAATGTTGAATAAGTTTAATAATAACAAAGATAACTGTTGAATGTCGTCAAGCTAACTCTAGGTTCATAAGAAGCTGCCTTTCCCTAAAGCCATCAAGAGTAGTCTGTTTACATTTGTTTATTTCACTATTCTGCCTCAAAACCTAGTCGCGTCATTGTCTCTAAGTTGACACAAATAACTAATTCCTGATCTTGCCATATAACAATATTCACTCCATATAGCTTACTGTTGCCTATTTTTTTCCCTTAATGTTGGGACACTTCTAATAAAATTCAGGAAAATCTTGTTTCTTTTTCTGTTTATAATGTCTTAATTATACAACAATATGGATTTTATGAACATAGCTTAAGTTTCAGACTAATGGTTTCTTTATTCAGGAAAATATGTACAGTATTCAATTCTTTTGATGTGTACCTAATAGCTGATTTTTGTATTGAAGTTGATATTGAAACCTCAATGTGTCAAAAACACTGCAAAAGCAAAGGGGCATAAATCTACTTGTGATGTCATGGGAAAAAATAAATTATGACTTATTTCCATGTGGTCTAGAATGAATTCATAATAATGGAATTAAACTGAAAGTTTCTAGTAGAGCTTTATCTAGTATAGACCAGCCTTTGCAAACACTTTTAAAAAGTATTCAAATGAATAGGCAGCTATTGAGAAGTTTGTTTAATCTTATTAGTTAGGATCAACAAATAAATTTTTGTGATTTCAGTATTTTATTTCTATCTGCTTTGATTATTCTTGTTAAATTTAATAATTAATAGGGAATTTCTATTTTTTGAATTTGTTCTGTGCTTTATTAATTTCATTGTTTCATTGTATTTAAATTATATTATCACTATAGAGGATATGTTCAATCAAAGAATATGCAATGCTACAGTATGTCTATTTATTTTAGTCTGAATTTGAAGAAATGACAATACTATTTGATTAGATAAGATTTGATAAGACTATCTTTTTCCTCTTCCAGGTCTCTACTGGTGCTTATGCCAAGTACCTAAAAGCAGCTGGGGTTCTTCCTGTGGCAATGGGTATTTTAATGTTTTGGTGCTACCAGGCTGTCAGTGTTGGCACCAACTATTGGCTGACCAGCTGGACAGGGGATGATGACTTGACCAACAGAACTAGCTCTCCTGAGAACTTGGCAAGCATTAACAACTATTATTTATCAGTCTATGCAATATTTGGGCTCATTCAGTGTAAGCAATTTAATTTTTTTCTTTCCTTTTAAATTGGCTGTGTAGTAATAGTTTGCTATATTATGTGTGACACTGCCAAATCTGTTGATCAGCATTGGTTTAAAATTTATTGTGTTAGAACAATTGGATTAGTCTGGCCCAAGGCTTGTGGAGTTTGATTCCATTCCAGTATCTTGCAACAGTTGCTATTTAAAGAGGTGCCTATGTGAAAGTGTTGTTTTTTTTTCTGGTCTTTAGTTGCATTAACTATATGTCACTTTTATGTGTGTGAATATTCCATTAGATTCCATTGAGTAAATGTCACACAGCCTAGTGTAGAAATACTATCCTGTCATTAAAAATGTTAGCTTTAACTAGTGCAACATTAAAGTTATTAAGCTGCATGAAATAATGAAAAATATTATTCATTAAGTTTTGAGATTAAAAAGGAAAACAAAATGTCAATTGCTAAAAAAAATTGAAATTGAAACTGTAATCTTTAGAGCAGAAGTTTTATTTATCAACTTGTCTTCTATTTCAAATGTACTATGATAATCATAATATAATAAATTAACTATTGATAAGTTGTGTTTAGATATCTATAGCTAGTGTTTAATTTCTTTTATATATATTTTAAAAAATTTCAGTGGTGTTTCTTGTTAGTTATTATTACCTGTTCTGGACTCGAGTGGTGCAGGCTGGGAAAAATCTCCATTCACAGATGACAGAAAGACTATTTAAAGCTCCCATGTCTTTTTTTGACACCACACCTGTAGGACGTATTTTAAATAGGTGTTCTAGAGATATAGAAGTGGTAAGACAATCTTTTTTTCTGTTTTGACAAATAACAGCAGGACACAGAAAACTATGTTACCAATGATAACTAGACTTTAAAGTAAGCCCATTTATTTACTTCATCAGGTATACATTTAAATATGTCTCCAAAACTTCTGGATTTCTGTAAAAGACCTATTCAGATTTTTGTAACAAAAAAAAAAGCTGATTTCAATTTTTGGCTATATAAATTATATAGGCTGTCATTATTTTTGTTGATCTTTTCTTTATCAGACTTTCCTAGAATAAAACGTTATACCCAAAGTTAATTTAGTTATTGCATGCTTATTAGAGTTTTGTAAGGTTTGGAAAATTTTTTTTTTCTGCTATGAGTTTGCCTAGCATATGAAACCTGTGATCTCATCTTTTTGTCTTTAGATGAATTGGTTTAGTTTTTGTGATACTATATAGATCTATAAATTAAGATTAAACATTGTGTCTATTACTACTGTTTGAAGCACTTTGAAGAACATATTCTTTTTTTTTTAAGAATATAGGCCTTACATAATTCATATCAGATATTGTTGTTGTTTAAAAACACAAACATTCTACTTCTGAAATTTTGTGGTTTCCAAGAGTCTAAATAGGTTCTAGTTGTTTAATTATTTTAGCTAAACCCTATACTGAGCTGCTTGGGGACAGTTATAAACAATGTTAATATTTTGTGTGCACATTTCTCAGGTTGACAATTTTTTACCCATTATCAGTCGAGATTTCATTGGAACCTTTGGTACAAATGTGATCACCATCATAGTCATAATGATAGAGACCCCAGTGTTTGGGGCTGTACTTGTACCTATCATCTTTCTCTTCCTCTACATATTGGTGAGTCTCTCATGTGTACTTTTCTTTATAATATCTGTAAAGATGTTTGTTATTTGTGTTAGCAAGGTTCTTTAAAAAAGTATTAAGCTGAACTATGACCAGTGGAGACCTGGATTAACCAAAGAGTCTAGTTGAAAGTTGAGCTCTACTAAATAGTGCTTTACAAATAATTTTTTGCTCATATGCAAATTATTTTTTCTCTTTTTTAGAAATTTTTTGTTCCCACATCAAGGCAGCTCAGACGAATTGAACACATCAAGAGATCACCAATTTATATGCATTTCAGGTAATTTCTATACAATTTAAAAACAACTAAATTTGCCCTTTTTAGCTGTAGCATTGTAAGTCCTTTAAGTCTTGCTATGGACAGCAGATATGAACATGTATTTAAGTTATTTGTTCATGCTTCACTTCAGCAACATTATCTGTATGCTCAGGTTTAGATATAAATATAATTGGATAAGAGTAAACATCTTCTAAACAATGTAAAGGTCTATAATGTCCCAGCTCTAAAAACCATCTCTATGGTGGTAACTTCATTTTAAGACCTGTCTCATCACCTTTGTTCCTGTTTATGACAGATCCCAATTGCACTTGTAGGAATAGAAAAGTCTATATTTAGAATATACATTGCAACATCACTTGTCCAGTGTAATGAAAGCTAGAAATCTGTGTAAAAATTAAAATAATTAAAACAAAATCTTTTAATAATTATTGGAACCGAATTTGTGGATAATAGCCTCCCTTTTAAGCCTCAAAACATCAAGTAGTTAAATACAACTAATGATAATGGCAAACTTTAATTAGGCTATTAATAGCTTTTACAAGCTGAAACCTACACACCCACTCTCTGTGTACTAATGGTCTGAAAATATGATGCCCTAAAAACATTTATATTTATAGTGAATCTGTAACAGGGGCCTCAGTGATCAGAGCCTATGGAGTTACAGAAAGGTTTATCAAAGAGTCTGAGAAAAGAGTCAATCACAATACTCTGTTTTTCTTTGCTACTAACATGGCTATCAGGTGAAGTATATCTACTCCAACTTAAACTTTTGTAACATAAATTATTTTATTATATAATCTTGTTACTGTAGTTTAGTAATTTGTTATAAATAACCAAAATAAAGCCAATTGCATACTATGAGTTTAATTTTATGATTATTGTACAAATGTATAAATGAGATTATTTTTTTCTTTTAGATGGCTGTCAGTGAATCTTGACACTCTGGCTAATCTTGTGATTTTTTTTACTGGTTTCCTGCAAGTGTATTCATCAAGCAGCAGTGCTGGTCAGGCTGGACTCACTGTGTCCTATGCACTTCAGGTGAAGTATGTTTAAACTTGAATTTCTATTTCCTGCTGCATTAGTTTTCTGACTAAATTAGCCTCCTGCTAAGTTGAATTGATGTGTATGAGATATTGCATGTTAACTTCCTAATGTTGACAACTAGAATAAAGAAATGGACATGGGTTTATAGAAATTAGCTTTCTAATCTTATAACTATACATCTGACGAGGCCATCTCAACTATGTATTGCTCCAAAATATTTTTAGATGACCTTAGAAAGAGTTTTTAGTTATTTCCCTAGTAGCTATACTTCGTGATTTGAAGGATGGTTTGGTTACTAATGATGTAACAGAAAATAAAAGCACAATTTACTATGAAATGTTAAAAAGCTATAATAAATTGCTGGAACAAATGATAACATTATTTCTAAAAATGCCACTATTTCTAACTTTGCATTCAATGTCTTAAAGTTTGTTAATGACTGTTAAATAAGCTCAAAGTAGAACAGCAAGCACTATATTATCATTTTGTAACTTTTCATTACTCTGTACATTTCCAAGTGAGTTCATATAAAAACATAGGCAATATTATATTTAAAAAATGTTATTTAAATGTCAAACTACTTTAATGATGTCATAGGTGTCTGGAAGTCTTCCTTGGATGGTCAGACAAGTGGCAGACTTTGAGACAAATGTTGTGTCCGTAGAAAGAATTAAAGAATATTCAGAAATAGAGCAAGAGGTAGATTAGACTTGAGCATGTAAAACATTTCAGATAAATATAGTAATAGAGTATGTTTAAAAAAATTATTTTAATGATTTATTCACCTCTTTTCTTTTTAAACAAGTGTTCCTAGAATTGTCAACCTTATTTCAAGCTAAAGATGCTCAAGAGGCTCAAACAATAGTATAACTGATTATATATTAGTATTACAGTATGTATATACATTCCTCATGAAACACTACATTTCTTAGCTCTTCTTCTTCTAGCCAGCTTTTTGCTGCTGAGCTGTCAGCTCTTTTGCAGACTATGCCAAGGAAAAATAGTGTGCTGTTCTCTCCAGTTGTTCAGCACTGCCGTACATAGTGTTGATAATTCGTACACTAAATTTCTTAGCTTAGATTTTTCTTTTATTGAACTTGACTTCTCTTGATATATATTTATGATTAATATATGAATATGGCACAGACCAGACCCAACATATTCTTTCAACATCATTGTCTGGGCAGATCTTGTCTTTCATTGTTTTCTTAATTTCTCAATAACTATTGGGATCTGTAGTTACCATAATTTATGTGTGCAATTTTACTAAACTTGCATATATTTCATCAATAATTTGTTTAAGCATCACATGTCATTCATAATAGTCCACATGTGTTCCATAATTTTATTAATTGTCATTAATGTACAAATCAATAACAAACTTGTCTAAAATCAGGCAGACTGGATTGTATCAAACAAACGTCCTCACCCTACTTGGCCATCACATGGTCTGGTACAGTTCAAGAATTTCAGTGTACGCTATAGAGAAGGCTTAAGTTTGGTCATCAGAGGAATGACTATCACTATACAGGGAGGAGAGAAAGTAAGTAGTCATGATGCATGGAGAAGAGAAAGTAAATTGTCACAATACAGGGAGGAGAGAGAGTAAGTTGTCACAATACAGGGAGGAGAGAAAGTAAGTTGTTACAATACAGGGAGGAGAGAAAGTAAGTTGTCACAATACAGGGAGGAGAGAAAGTAAGTTGTCACAATACAGGGAGGAGAGAAAGTAAGTTGTTACAATACAGGGAGGAGAGAAAGTAAGTTGTCACAATACAGGGAGGAGAGAAAGTAAGTTGTCACAATACAGGGAGGAGAGAAAGTAAGTTGTCACAATACAGGGAGGAGAGAAAGTAAGTTGTTACAATACAGGGAGGAGAGAAAGTAAGTTGTCACAATACAGGGAGGAGAGAAAGTAAGTTGTCACAATACAGGGAGGAGAGAGAGTAAGTTGTCACAATACAGGGAGGAGAGAAAGTAAGTTGTTACAATACAGGGAGGAGAGAAAGTTGTCACAATACAGGGAGGAGAGAAAGTAAGTTGTCACAATACATCGAGGAGAGAAAGTAAGTTGTCACAATACAGGGAGGAGAGAAAGTAAGTTGTCACAATACAGGGAGGAGAGAAAGTAAGTTGTCACAATACAGGGAGGAGAGAAAGTAAGTTGTCACAATACAAGGAGGAGAGAAAGTAAGTTGTCACAATACAAGGAGGAGAGAAAGTAAGTTGTCACAATACAGGGAGGAGAGAAATTAAGTTGTCACAATACAGGGAGGAGAGAAATTAAGTTGTCACAATACAGGGAGGAGAGAAAGTAAGTTGTCACAATACAGGGAGGAGAGAAAGTAAGTTGTCACAATACAAGGAGGAGAGAAAGTAAGTTGTCACAATACAGGGAGGAGAGAAAGTAAGTTGTCACAATACAGGGAGGAGTGAGTACAAGTTTGTGAAAAATAATTTTTTATAAGTAAATGAAAGAAGCTTGTTTAACTAATGTTAATATAAAATTATTTGCAGTTTGTGACAATAGGGAAATATACTTTCCTATTGGTTTCTTAAAAATTTATTGAATAAGCCTTTGTATAACAAATTGTGAATACATAATTTTAGGTGGGAATTGTTGGTCGCACAGGGGCAGGTAAATCTTCACTATCTTTGTCTTTGTTTCGGCTTATGGAAGCAGCAGACGGATGCATCTTAATTGATGGAGTAAATATTTCTGACTTGGGACTTCATGACCTGAGGTCTAGACTGACTATCCTTCCTCAGGTAACTTTCTTGTGTTAATTATCTGAAAAATACCTTTATGGAAAATATTTGCATACAATGTAAGATATTATCTTCATTTAGTCTAATAATGATCCATATATACAGCTAAAATAACAAGTTGAGAAAGTAGATGAATAACATTTGAAGTTGTTTTTTTATCTCTGAAGGATCCTATTTTATTCTCTGGCACTTTGCGAATGAACCTTGACCCATTTAATGAGTTTAGTGATGATGACATCTGGACTGCTCTAGAAAGATCACACCTGAAGGTTTTTGTTAGCCAGCTGCCTGACCAGTTAATGTATCCTTGTGGAGAAGAAGGACAAAATCTCAGGTAGAGAATTTCAAAAGTTTGTCATTTTTTGTATGTTCTTTCAGAGTTGAAGATAATCTACTTCCTAGTCCAAACCTCCCACAGGACAACAGAGGATGGCAGCAGGCAGGCTATCAATCCAAGACCTTTGAGTTGGCAGCATGACAGTCTAGTACGCATATCCCATGACCTGGCAGCCATCTGATTTGATCTTTTTTTATGATCTAAATTTTACATCAGAACTTAAACAACTTGATAAGTTGATATACCTAGGCATCTTTTCAGATGATGGAGATGCTTATCATGACATAGTATACCAAATATCAAAAGCAGGTACCATTTTCTAAAGGTTACAACTTACTTAGAGAATCCAAACTACAAAATTCACCTATTTAATGCAATTATTGTCCCATTAGAAACTTGTCCATGCAAAACATAGAAACTGTCTGCAAAAAATAGAATGAAAGATAAATTTCTAAAAGTGGATAAGATGTATTGTGCCACAGAGAAACCCTATGCCAAACAGGCACTTGACCACTAAACAAGGTTATGACTGTCACATGAAATTTGGGGGACATGTTCTCCAATAGGTATGAATTTCAAACTCTCAAGGATAGAAATAACATGGATGTCAAAATGAGGAAAACTCATAACATGGTGCCACATCTTCATGGTTCCTAAAAACTAGAAAACATACTTGAGACTCTTGATTTACCAACGAAGAATATTATTTATTGTATACATTATTATATATAAGATGAATTGGCAATGTACAGGCAGATCTACAACTTAAAGATAAAATGCTCAAGAGAGATCTGAGTGGTAGTATGTGCAGAAGAGCTCTCCATGGGATGTAGCGTCACTTAGATGGATGGATGCAGGTTTACCTGAGTCTTGGCATTGTCTCTATGTACTATCATGTAAAAATGTCACTCCTTGTGATAACTTGATTGACATGTTTTTGAAGCATTAGAATGCAAATGCCCCAGTTTTGATTTAACTATAAATAAGTCTATTAACTTGAAACAAAGAGACTGTAGAGCAGTTTGTTTTATTTGTTTGACAAGTGACAATTTGAATGTTTTTTTTATTAAAATATATTATGTTAATACTGTTTCTTGTTGTTTATAGTGTTGGTCAGAGACAGCTAATTTGTCTGACCAGAACTCTTTTAAGGAAAACAAAGATCCTTGTTTTGGATGAAGCCACAGCTGCAGTTGATATACAGACTGACACCTTGATACAAAACACCATCAGATTTGCTTTTCAGAGCAGCACCATCATAGCCATAGCTCACAGATTAAACACAATTTTAGATTATGATAAGTAAGTTGTTTTTTTTAAAGTTCTGCTGACATCCACATCAAAATGTTTGTAATTTTTTTTTTTTAAATATATACAAGTTCATTTTCTTTGTTCTTAAACAGTAAGTAATGTTCTAATTAAAATGAAAGGCCGTACTAACATTAATAATTACATATGTAAGGAGACTTTCACTATAAAAAGTAAAGTGCATTCCCTTCAAGCTGAACACCTAACCTGTTGTATCTGAGACGTCCATTTGTTGTATCTATTAATGACATTATTCTACATGATTTTTGTTTGTATTGTTTCACTTTTAGAGTGATGGTACTGGATGCTGGTATTATCAAAGAATATGGGACACCCAATGAACTGTTGGAGAACACACAGTCCATCTTTTACTCCATGGCTGCTGATGCTAAATTAGTTTAGTTTTATATTTCTGATATGAACTGTTTAGATGAAATTTATATCAAACAGAACTGATCACCTGTTTACATCTTTAGTGTTTAGTAGTAACTTGTTTCTGAAGCTGCTTTGCTCCATCAGAATTACAATCTTCAGTTAAAGTTGATACAATTACACTTTAAGAGAGCTAAACTATATTTAAACTTCCTTCTTCTAAGCCAAATAGATTTGATCAACTGTAATAATTTTATTTGGAGTTGTTGTTTTTTTAGTATAATCGTAAAGATAAAAGTTTATTGAATTTTAACTGTACCTTAAAATTTTCAGTGTTGTCTTATGGAAGAAAAAAAAATACATGTGTAATGAGTTATTTTTAAATAAAAATATTAATTTATTTAATAAAATGTATACATTTGTTCAACAGTTTTTCTCCACACACAGAAATGTTTAAAAAGAAAATGTTTGATTAGAAATAACCTCAATTTGAATGAATCATGCTTTTACTAATTATACCTTATCAAAAATATTTGTTAGTAACAATATATCTGCAGAAACTTCATATTTGTATTTAATGTCACAAGAAATAAAGACTAAATTGTCTCAATACTTAAAAAAAAACAATGTATACACTTCAAATGTTGAGGCACTTGTAATTGTAGCTAATTGTTGTTACACTTTGAAATGAGTGAATTTTAAATACATGTTACTGACAAAGGGCAAAAACTGACATTAACAATTTTTTGGCTGGCAAAGTAGGAATAACTGCCCGCGCATTTCATTGAGCATCTAGTCAGTCTGTAGAATGACTGAAACAACTTTAAACAAAGTATACAATGTTAAATCTTGAAGGGAAAAGATACTTTAAAACAAATTTAGAAAGATGAGAAAATAAACATTTGTCTTTTATTTTTTTCTAACTAGTCAAAGTGTCTACATGTCATGTGATATCTTTAAAGAAGGACACTAGTACCTTACTGAGTTACAATGGTTCTAAAATTACCGACTGTTGTTGGAACTTAAAATATTGGTGCAATATGTTATGTTTATCAAGTTGTAAGTTATTTCTGTTTATTATAATGGTCCCAATAACCAAAACATTAGTAAGATGAGCTTAAACATTACAAACATGTACATTTTGTTTTGGTTGAGTAGATTCATGTCAGCAGGAATTACAATAAAATACTTGTGGAGATTTTCATACTCATGATCATTGTGTTTTGGTTTTTGTTTTTAATTTTGATTTTACAGTGCTAAAAGTGTTCAAATATTAGTCTAGGGATTTGAATGTAGAGCTTATCAATAATTCTGTATAAAGAAAACACCAAAAAAATATATTTTAATAGGTATCTACAGTTTGAGAAAACTTTCCAGAGGTTTAACTACAATTAATTATTGTATGATGTCAGGTGATGCTGAGGTACTTGATGCAATAAGAATGCTTATGTAAAGATGGAGTAAACATCTTTCACTGCATCACAAATTCATTTTTTTTTTATTGTTGGCTTGGATTTAGTATTAAATAGTTAGAAAATACAGCTAATTAATTGCCAATATTTGTCAATATAAAAGTCAATTTGATCAATTCACATTCATTATTTTGTGCACTTACAAGATTTACAATCGCATATTTCAGCTCCTAAAAGTGTACATCTGGGTTTCTTGTTTGTGCTATTCTACATTTGTATGTAGATTTATGAAAACTTATTGACATATAATAGAGGATGAGCGAGTAACTTATTAAAAGCCATTGGTGACGCAAGTTACTCCATAGCTAATATATGTTAACATTTCATATTTTGTTCGTCGTCCCAAAAGTGGGGGTACACGTTCAAAATATGAATTATCTAGAGAGAAATAATGCATGGTTCTAATATATCGCTTATGAAATCGAAAAGTATATCTCCTGGATCAATCAATATATTAAGATCTATGTTAGTAAAAAAAATCTCATTCACTTGAATACTTGTAGGCCTATAAAATACAAGTTCAGTAAAAAAAAAAAAAAGTCCAGACATTACATACCCTATTGTGGGCAATGCAACACTACGGAAACCGTTATTACATTGTCTTTTAAGTAGACCCGACTTTCTTGTTGTAATCAATTAGCGATCAAGGATCTTTGAATAAATCTATTCAATATTTGATGATCTTGTTACACATGGTTTAATTAAGTCGTTGGATGCCATAAAAAACAGCAACGCTGCTGCAGCAATTAATTGTGTACAGACCATGCCATCTAATTGGCTGACATCGAAGTAGGCCTATGTGTTGTTCAGACGTCCAAGATGTGTTGCATTTATACCATGTTTCATGTTAACACACGAAAAGGAAGAAACTGAAATCGGGAAACAGAAAATGAATAAACATCAATAAAAGCTTTCAACTTGAATGTGAATTGGGAACTTGACTCCGAACAATGCTCTAGTTGAAAACTACCAATTGTTTATTTCCTTGTTACACGTTGTACATTCAGTTTAAAATGGAGGTTTTAACAATCCTTGCCTGCTGTCTGTTATGTAAGTTAATTTTTGTTTCCGTTTTAAAGTTGTTATTATTGGTGCCCCATGACCCCCAGCCTAGGCGCCAAGTCACTTTAATTGACCGAAGAGAGCGCCTGGTTGCAGGTGGCTTTAGAACGAGACAGGTGGGGAGATCATTTATAAAGGCTACGGGATACACATTTGAGACTAAGGACAGACGTAAACAGCGAAAAGAGAATCTTTATCAACCAACTGCAGACATTAGAAGTGGAACTCTCTAGTTTGAACGTTATACTTCTTCAACGTCAAAAAATACATTTAAATTTGGCACGAGAACGAGAAACTATTTATCTTGAAATATATGTCTTCTGGTAGTGTCGCATGTAGGCCTAAGTATTATTCATTCAAGAGTTAATAAACTAATGTTTAGTAATATTGTTGCGCATTGTTTCTAGGTCTAGAATCTAGATCTTAAGCCGTCTAAAGGCCTATATTATTGGAGTTGTAGGTTTAAAGTGGCGAGGTAGTTTTTCTTAAATCTAACATTTATTAGGCTAGAGAGACTCTATAAAGAGCAAAAGAATTGCTCTTTAATTTGTATAAGTAATGTTTTGTCTTTTTTTAAATTAAAAAAAAAAAGTCTTTCTTGTTACAGTTCAGCTTGCAAATTCATGGTTGGAACGATTATCCTAGCAATTTGACAGTTGTAGGCCTACATCTTTGTGGGGAAAAAATTCAAAGTATTTAGCCACACTGTGAAAACTCTTGTTTGACAGTTATAATTTTTCAAAGTATAAAAAAAAATATTTAAAATTGGTTATATTTTTAGAACATACATATATTTTATATATTTTACTTTTTTTAGTTGCTAGGAAATAAAGATTTTAATTTGTATTAAAAGTAAGTTTTATTTCAATGACTTTTATACTTAACTTCTGAAAAAAAGACATTTTCTAAACATTTCACTCAAAGTAAAGTTCCCCTTTCAGACCATGCATAGGGCAGAAGGTGTAAAGGTCATCTGTTTCTGTAGCCCACAGTCAACGAGCGTGTCATCAGGGCCAGTCTTAGGTAATCTCAGACCATAGACGAAGTGAATGTGGGGGTCCAAAATAATCTTAAAACTAAAAAGACTTCTTAGGGATAAGAGTTCCTATTCGATCAATAAGAAATTAAATAGATTATTTATAAATATCCCAATAGGTCAATATATCTGTAATCATATTTCTATCTCCTTACAGGTATCAAAGCTTCAAACAAAATTTCTCAATATGAAAAATGTTCTCACAAGAGTCTCGACTCTCTGAATCTAACACTCGAATCAGAAAGTCTATTTCAGTGTGCGAGACAATGTTCGAGTATTGATTTGATTTGTAAGACCTTCTCATACAGCTCTGCTACCAACGAATGTAGTCTTGGTGAGAGATTTGTCTTATAATTACTTCGTTAATTTGTTTTTCAAATTTCATCGTCAAAATGTTTATTGATCTAAATCAAAACAGTGGTGTATATATGGACTATATTTTCTAAATCAATAAATCATAGAATATTTTCAGTCTTACTTGTACGCTCTGTATTAGTCCCTCTTCTTTCAATTTGTATCTAGTCTTGATTGTAATTATAGAAATCGATTATCTTGAAATATTCTATTGTATTTATTTTAGAGGTATTTTTTATAGTAATTTTAAAAATCGATTATCTTGATTTTGTATTTATTCTGTAGGTACTTGTTTGATTGGAATTTCGCTAATCAATTATCTTGATCATGGGCGTAGCCAGGATTTTTTTTCGGGGGGGGGGGGAGTTTGGGGGGATTTTTTTCGCCCCCCTCCCCGCGAAAAAAAATATTTTTATGTATGTATGTGTGTGTCTGTATATAATCTTTATGACATTCTGACCCATCATTCTTTCGGAAAGCATTTTTGTGCCCTAGAATAGGTTCTTCCTGGAGTTTGTGGGAAAATTGTAGACTCCCTGCCATTGCCAGCAAAGGAGTCTGGGGGAGCGCTAGGAGCTCCGCCAGCACGGGGCGGAGCCCCACCGCCAAGCACTATTTCTGATATTGAAAGTCAACAAAATGCAAATTCTGAAGTATCTACAGTGCATTTTCCTGCTATTAAAAAGTTTTATTTCAAAAACCTAATGTGCTATTATTACTGACTTAGATCCTCCCGCGCCGTTCGGCGCATTCGCCGTCAAGCTGTTTCCACAAAAATCTGTCACTGGCAATGTCTGAAGCCTTTTCCCACCTGCTCTAGGACCTCCATGAATGTGTGGCGCCAAATTGTACTAGGATGTCATCGCAACTCTTCTTATGCCTAATTCATTTTGTCGGAGACCGCCAGATCTGCGACAACCACAGAGGAATATCTCTTCTCTCTATTGCTGGGAAAATCCTTGCACGCATCCTACTAAATCGGCTCTTGCAACACATAGAATATGGTCTACTACCAGAAAGCCAGTGCGGCTTCAGAAAAGAGCGTGGAACCATTGATATGATCTTTGCAGCAAGGCAGCTCCAGGAAAAATGCCAAGAACAAAATGCTGACCTGTTCTCAATATATGTCGACTTAACAAAGACATTCGACACTGTTAGCAGAGAAGGACTCTGGAAGATCATGTCAAAGTATGGCTGTCCACAAAAATTCATAACCATGGTGTTACAAATGAGATGAGGTTGCTTGTAAGAGTACCCCATGTTCCAAATTAATGGGGATTGATTCTAAAAGAGCACCCCACTCAATATAACAAAATTTTGATCAATTAATTTTACCTATTAGCGTGTATAGCTAAAAATATTCAATTAGAATTATAGCTAGATTTAGGTATTTAGATCAAAAGGTCAGTGTTAAAAGTGTGCTGGCACGTTCGTCCAGAGGTGTACTGGTCCCTTCTTGTACTGCCTAGGTTATTAGGTATAACCTCCAGGTATACAATTCAACTAATGTATGCAGCAAAAGACTTTACAAAGTCGCACGTAAACATATGTACAAAGTTTATTTACATGAGTAAAATAAATGGCCATCAACTCACAGGCCGACATAACAAAAAGTAAACAAAAGATACTCAAAAATAATATGGCACACAGCCCTAGTCATATGTTACATTATCGTCACATTCTGGAGAATACACATTTACATGAGTAAAAAAAAGGTCACAGGCCTCAGGTCAACACATGACCACTTTTGACCATTCTGGGGTTACAAGCTTCAGGCTGACACTAGCCACTTTTAGCCAAAAACAAAACAAAAGGGTCATGATGAACTATAGGCTTCAGGGAAACCTATGAGCATACAAGCTTCATAGAATCCCACCTATAGACATCCGTTTGGTAAAGCCCATCTGATGATTCAATACAGGTTGAACCCCTCAGAGACAAGGCTATAAAAATATGTAAAGTCCATCTGATGATTCAATACAGGTTGAATCCCTCAGAAAAAGGTTACAAAAATATGTCACGTTTGGGAGTACCCCAAGATGCATAACATCAGGGTAAAAATATACTGCCTGGAAATCATTTAAGGCTATATCTACTAATAATTATACATTACACAAAATACAATCATACTAAAGATATACTTAGCCCAAAGATCTCCAGAGCAGGGCACACTTCTCCAAGTACCCCATGACACACGACCACTAACAGGAAAAAAATACTATTCACAACACAGGTCAAGTGGTCAAGCTGGTAACTCAGGAGCAAGTGGCAACTCAGCACAGTTTGCAAGGCCTTTTATAAACTATATAAGGGGAATCACTCCTAACTATACAAGTAATCAAAAATAGTTAGTTCCCCATTATGTCACACCCCCCACCTTAAAAATGCCCTTGTGAGGAAAACATGACGCACAAGGCATCAAACTTAAACTAATGGGGAAAATAACAGTATCAAACAAAATAATTACAAGTTAACATTTCTACATTTTCCCATTAAATCCTGTTTACAAAATCATCAAAACTCTCTACAAAAGTAACAATGAACTAGTAGCCTACTGTAGAAAAAAATCGCTAAATTTACATCAGCTTAAACTAATCCAAATCTGGTCATCAAGTACTCATGTACAATACAAATATGAGGAGACTTGCTTTACTACTGAATTTATACACAAAGAAAATACATTTCAACTCTAAATAGACTAAATATCCTAAACTTCATCAGAAGTCAACAAGCTTGTCAACAGGACTGGTGACTGGTTGGTTTAGTGCTCTGTGTGGTCATCTGGTCTATCTTGACATCACAGCCGTGACACGGTCAACAAGATTCTGCTCAAGTACAATGTCATTCAGCCAAATACAACAGGTACGGGCAAACGAGCCAGATGTAGGAACTTCTGATAGTGAGTAGCACCTTCTGGTAGTCTCTTGCGGCCTCGGGTAGTCTCTAGAACCTTCTGGTTACCTGAAAAGCGTAGTTGTCTACAACAAAGCTAACAAAATGTAGAAACAACTATATATTACATCTTAAATATAAATCTCGTCATAACTGGCAAAACTTGAAAACTTACAGTAAATAAACAATATCAATAGTACAATTATGTTTTGCTGCAATACACAACATCAGTACGGTTCTAAGGTTTAACACTGATAAATTTATTATTACGAGCCCCCATGTTACAAATGAGATGAGGTTGCTTGTAAGAGTACCCCATGTTCCAAATTAATGGGGATTGATTCTAAAAGAGCACCCCACTCAATATAACAAAATTTTGATCAATTAATTTTACCTATTAGCGTGTATAGCTAAAAATATTCAATTAGAATTATAGCTAGATTTAGGTATTTAGATCAAAAGGTCAGTGTTAAAAGTGTGCTGGCACGTTCGTCCAGAGGTGTACTGGTCCCTTCTTGTACTGCCTAGGTTATTAGGTATAACCTCAAGGTATACAATTCAACTAATGTATGCAGCAAAAGACTTTACAAAGTCGCACGTAAACATATGTACAAAGTTTATTTACATGAGTAAAATAAATGGCCATCAACTCACAGGCCGACATAACAAAAAGTAAACAAAAGATACTCAAAAATAATATGGCACACAGCCCTAGTCATATGTTACATTATCGTCACATTCTGGAGAATACACATTTACATGAGTAAAAAAAAGGTCACAGGCCTCAGGTCAACACATGACCACTTTTGACCATTCTGGGGTTACAAGCTTCAGGCTGACACTAGCCACTTTTAGCCAAAAACAAAACAAAAGGGTCATGATGAACTATAGGCTTCAGGGAAACCTATGAGCATACAAGCTTCATAGAATCCCACCTATAGACATCCGTTTGGTAAAGCCCATCTGATGATTCAATACAGGTTGAACCCCTCAGAGACAAGGCTATAAAAATATGTAAAGTCCATCTGATGATTCAATACAGGTTGAATCCCTCAGAAAAAGGTTACAAAAATATGTCACGTTTGGGAGTACCCCAAGATGCATAACATCAGGGTAAAAATATACTGCCTGGAAATCATTTAAGGCTATATCTACTAATAATTATACATTACACAAAATACAATCATACTAAAGATATACTTAGCCCAAAGATCTCCAGAGCAGGGCACACTTCTCCAAGTACCCCATGACACACGACCACTAACAGGAAAAAAATACTATTCACAACACAGGTCAAGTGGTCAAGCTGATAACTCAGGAGCAAGTGGCAACTCAGCACAGTTTGCAAGGCCTTTTATAAACTATATAAGGGGAATCACTCCTAACTATACAAGTAATCAAAAATAGTTAGTTCCCCATTATGTCACTATTTCATGATGGCATGAAGGCTCGTGTCCAAGAAAGGGGAGAACCATCAGAGCCATCGAAGTATCAAACGGGGTAAAACAAGGCTGTGTCCTAGCACCTACACTGTTCAGTATCATTTTCTCCGCTATGTCGACAGATGCCTTCACAAATAGAGAAAACAACGGGATAAATATATCATACAGATTTGATGGCGGCTTAAAGCAAAATCAAAAACAGCAGTAATCAGAGACTTGCTATTTGCTGACGACTGTGCCCTAAATGCCTGCTCTGAAAACGATCTGCAGAGCATCGTCAGTGACTTCTCAAGAGCATGCTCAGGCTTTGGCCTTACCATCAATACGAACAAGACTGAAGTCTTATATCTACCTGCTCCTGGGAAAGCCTACTCGGATCCAAGCATCACTATAAATGGACAGGATATAAACGCAGTGGACAAATTCACATATCTTGGCAGCACACTCTCCAGAAATGGAAAAATCGATAGTAAAATCGACCTGCGTATCGCCAAGGCCAGTGCATCCTATGGCAGACTATCTAAAAATGTCTGGAACAGACGTGGTATCACCACAAACACAAAGCTAGGGATCTATAGAGCCGTCATCCTCCCTACATTGCTCTACGCCTTAGAAACATGGACAGTGTACAGTAAGCATGCAAAGAAACTGAACTACTTCCACATGACATGTCTGAGAAAAATACTAAATGTCAAATGGCAGACAAAATACCAGATACAGAAGTTCTTCGAGGAGCGTGTCTGCAAAGGATCCACACAATCCTGATGCAGTCCCAGCTGCGATGAGCAGGTCACATCTACAGAATGGAAGACCACCGCATCCCTAAACGACGAAGCGAAGGAAAACGCTCGCAAGATGGTCAAAGAAAGCGCTTCAGAGACACCCTCAAAGCTTCTCTGAAGGCGTTCAGCATAGACCCAGGCACCTGGGAGACAGAGGCACATGACAGAGCATCATGACGTCGCGCTGTGAAAACTGGCGCACAGGTTGCTGAGGAAAAAAGAACAATGCTGGCAGACGAAAAACGCCAGAAAAGAAAAGCAAGACAAACGACACTAGCTCCAGCTGGAATAACCTGCCCAGTGTGCGACCGAACATTTCGGGCTCACATAGGTCTCACCAGCCACATGAGGAGGCATAAAACCCCAGTGCAAAGCCCTCAGCCCCCTGGATGACAAAATGGTCATCATCGAACCACGATGGACGAACTATATATCATTTTGTCGGAGAACATGTTCCGCAAACCTCAAGGCGACGCTCTGTCACAATCTTACTAAGGGGTCGACTCCCAGTTCGGCATAGAATTTCTATATCTGACTTAGCCATCTTTGTTGAGCAACATTTAGTGTTTTTCAATTTCGGCAGATGACTATTCACTGCGCCTTATTAATCTAGCCCCGCCACTGGTAGAAATGTGTAACCTCTCTTGAATACGCTCTTGGAATTAAGTGACTGTAGTTTGCTTTAGATTTTATATCGAAAAGTGAAGTTTTATAGTCAAAATCAGCTGTTGGGGGTTTTAAACTAAAAAAATCTCTGGAGTTATTGATTTTTTAAAATTCAAAACCCCATTTAGCTACGGTCATAGAATTTAGTGACTGTAGTTTGATTTAGAATAATATTGAAGATAGAGGTTTTCCACCTCAAAACGCTCTGTAGGGGGATTTTTTACCTCAAAACCATCTGGAGGGGTTTTAAACTTTAAAAAAAAGCCATCTGTAGTAGAGGGATTCAAACTCAAAACCCCAAATTGTCTTAGCTACGCTCAAATAATTTTAGTGTGTAATTAGCTTTTTTTATATTGAAGAGGTATTTTCTAGCATCAAACCACTCTGAAAGGGGGTTTAAACTCAAAACTCCTTTTACCAACGCTCATAGCATTTTGAGTGCGTAATTTGCTTTTTTCTTACATTGAAGATGTATTTTTTAGCTTCAAACCCCGCTTACGGAGGGTTTAAACTCAAAACCCCTTTGGCTACGCTCATAGAATTTTGAGTGTGTAATTTTCTTTTTTTATATTGAAGAGGGGGTTTATCGTAAATTTTGAAGGGGTTTAAAAATCAAAATCTTCCTTAACTGTGCTCGTGAAATTTGGGGGATTGTCGTTTGCATTTTTTTTGTTTTGTGTTATAGAAGAGTGGAATTTAACTGCGAAAACCCCTGGTAGGGGGGGGGGGGGTTAAACTCAAAACCTCCTTTGTTGTGCTAGGGCAAATGATAGTTTAGTATTAAAATCTCACCTAAAATATACAAAATCAAAGCAAAAAGTCAGTCACTAAATTTCGATCCCCCCCTCAGGGAGGGATTTCATTTCGGGGGAGGGGGGTTGAACCCCCCTGGCTACGCCCATGATCTTGATTATATTCTACTATATTTATACTGTAGGTACTTGTGTAACTGCTAAGCCTACTAATGACACAAATGACAACAGTGTAGACATTTACGTGTCATCTGACGTACCGAAATGTGATGAAATAAAAGGATTCACCGTCATGTCTTATGGCCTGGTCAATGCTTGCGTCTGGTTCTCAAACTATACTACAAATTACGACAATGCCTCCAAAGCCTGTACATGTAAGTTATTTTCACCAAACATAGTGAAAGTATAAACTTCTAGCTACATTAGTATTTAGTATCCTGAACTGTTACGTTTATATTCAGTCGGGTAATAACAGTGTTGCCGTGGAGCAGGAAGGAAGAGTTGAGCTCTGAGAGAGAATGTGATTCCTGTAAAGGGAAACTGCGATGGTTTTGACAATTTAAAAAAAAAATTACGCGTTTTGATTTGCAGACAATGGATGTATCCTTCTTTGAATTGTATTTTAAAAAATAATAAAAACTTAGTAGTAGGCCTAATTGATGTTTTTCTGAGGTAACTATTGTGCGCAATCAAAAGAGATTTTCACTGGGTTTCTATGTGACGTCAGAAATGTTGGATGATTGATTTGTGAATAGAAGGAATTAAGAAATGTTTCTAGAACTAGACCGTCAGTTGTTATTATTCATTTAATTTAGTGATAGAGACAAATTTCTACTTATGTATAGTGATACACAGGTTAAAATCAGTAGGATACGCAGCCTTTTTACTTTTGGGGGGGGGGGGGCAAAGATCAAGTTAAAATCAGAGTATAGAACTAGATAGTTATCTAGTTCTATCGATTAAAAAAGTGTTTATACAATGACTAAGACTATCATAGCCTGTGGACTAAGCCAAGCAGTCACTGTAAGAATGAAGCGACCCATTTCGAAGATACCGAAGCGATGCTATTGGTTAGAGCTACAGGGGAGTGACGTAGGCAATGGCTTAAAAAAATTACATATCCCTTTTTTTAGATGTCAAAAATTTATTGTCTAATATATAAAATATAAATGTTTCTTAGCATCTGATAATGATAAGAAATGGTATAATGTTTACTAGTACAACTTTTTACGCAGAATTTAAATATGTCAATACTAAAATTTGAAAAAAACATCGGAGTTTAATTCCCTTTAAAGTGCGAGACATTTTCTCCTTACTGGGGATTTAGTAATGGTAGATTTGTGGATAGAAGGAAAGAAATGTTTTTAGAACTAGACCGTCACTTGTTATTATTCATTACCTTTAGTGGTGGAGAAAAATAATTTCTCACAACTCAAAACTAAAAGTTTGAGAGCTGTGTGTGTGTGGGGGGGATGCAGGCAGCACCGTGTGACAACTAAAGAAAAAAGGAACAAACAATTACAAAAATAGAACTTGAGTTAGATTACAAGTTAGATCTATAGACACAAACTAGCTTCTGTAAGTTATATAATAAGATTTTTTTTGTATGGGAGCAAGAGCATTCATTTTTAGGAAAGGGTGATTGGGAAATGTGGATAACAACATAAAATAAAAGCGAAGAATGACACCAACCCTTGCAACGCCTCTGAGTGTGATTTCATGGGTTTCTATCAAAAGTAATCTTGAAACAAAGCACGATTCCCCTAAGCAAACACTTTTACTGTATTGAGAAGCTTCAGTTTTGAAGTAGCCTAGATGTTGAGTCTATTAAATCTACAGGTCCCTGATAGAGTTTCAACATTTACGGTTTCCTATGAACAATGATTTCTGATTACAAACATTGCATTGTGCACCCATTATATTCATGCGCAAGAAGTGTACATCGTTAATTAGATACGTCCATTAAACATTCAACTTGTTTGAATAAATAAATTATTACAAGGACGATAGACTTTTATTTAGGCCTAATTTATAAACATATGACAGGGTGATGTTCTGGTACACTGCTGGGACAAAACTAAGTTAAATGACTAATTAAAACACGTAATATATTTGTACGTGTTTATTTGTTTGTCTCTTAGCTAAAGGTGCGATACTTTACACTGTCAAGCAAATAGAGAAACTTTATATCTTGCAAAGAGTCACAGAGAAATACTGGATAGGACTTACCTACAGAGTCAACGAAAAACTCTACAGATGGTCTGATGGTGCCTTATTTCCAAAAACTAGTTACTGGAAGGATATTTTTTCCACTGGTAAATCAACACTTCAATATTCTTTTGACTGTTTAAAAAATTATATTTTGCTGGACTAACGACTAGTAAATGTATTATAAGAATAATTTACAGTTTTTATATAGTGCAACTTTCATGCTTATAGCATGCTCAGATCGCTATGGCCCAATCTCATTTGTTGACCAGTGGTGGGAGGGGGTATCTGGGGGAAGATTTTCTGTGCTGCCTTTAGGTGCTTAGTAAACACAACTTACAGCTCGAGTCGGGTGTCGAGCCTCGAACCCCCTCGATAGATAGCCAAGCCAAGTTCAGGCGTACTTAGCCTCTAGACCACACATCCCACCATACATCGAGGACATTTTGTTTTGACCAAATAAAACTGAGAAAATATAACAATATAATAAAGTATAACAATATAAAAATATAACAATATAAAGATATAACAATATAAAAGGCAATGTCTTTGATTTGGGATGAGTGCAGTTTTTCATGTGACCTATATATTTTGACTCCTATGATGCAGACAAATCCGTTGTCCACCGAATGTCTATTTTAGGTTTTCCTTTCGTCACCTGCGCCTGTCTTTGACAAATTGTGTGAAACGCGACCTTCGTGAGAGCAATCTGATTGACTCTTTCAAAGGCATGTTGCTGTCCTCCATGGCCAGTGAGGGCAATCTGATTGACTCTTTCAAAGGCATGTTGCTGTCCTTCATGGCCAGTGAGGGCAATCTGATTGACTCTTTCAAAGGCATGTTGCTGTCCTCCATGGCCAGTGAGGGCAATCTGATTGACTCTTTCAAAGGCATGTTGCTGTCCTCCATGCCAGTGAGGGCAATCTGATTGACTTTTTCAAAGGCATGTTGCAGTCCTTCATGCCAGTGAGGGCAATCTGATTGACTCTTTCAAAGGCATGTTGCTGTCCTCCATAGCCAGTGAGGGCAATCTGATTGACTCTTTCAAAGGCATGTTGCTGTCTTTCATGCCAGTGAGGGCAATCTGATTGACTCTTTCAAAGGCATGTTGCTGTCCTCCATGCCAGTGAGGGCAAAGTAGTTCCTCGAGTTCATCAAGAGAGCATATCTTTTACGTCGTCCTCCCTGAAGTCTTAGGCATGGTGTGTTCAACCCAGCGCAGCTGTCTAATGGTAAGTAGTGCTCTACACTATTGTCCACACAGACCTTCAGCACAAGATGTTTTTTTCTCAGGAATTATTGCCAGCGGAGGTGCCCCACGGAAACGCTTCAATGACCAGCTTAAGCGCGAACTTGCTTTGACTTACATAGAAGAGAGCACCTGGATGCAGGCGGCTTTGGAACGAGACAGCTGGAGATCGTCCACAAAGGCCGTGGAATACACATTTGAGGCCAGAAGAAAAGCCACTGCTGAAGACAAAGAAATTGAAGAAAGTGAAAAGAAAATCTAAATCGACTACCAGCGGAAAATGGTATGTCTGCGCTGGATGTGGCAAAAGATACAGGTCGCAGCCGGGGCTGCGTAGCCACAGGAAATACTGCATTCCTCACTAATCTTCGAACACGAAGACAAGCCTTATTATTGTTATTATTGCCAGCGTTTATACATATAAATATAAGAAAATAAAATAACCTGACAAAATAAAACGATATGAAAACACATCAACAATTATTGTTTCTCAATGAAAACACATCAACATTTATTGTTTCTCAATACCTATATTGGAAAACGGAAACAAATTCTTATCCGATAATGATCAGATCACAGATAAATTATTATATACGTAACTCTTTTTCAAGCTGTAAGGGAAGTCCATAGACATAAATAAATATAGACTGGCCGATTAAAGAGTTTTATGAAACGAAAATTTGTGACTTGCAATTTTTGTGTACTTTATTATACAGCATTTATGAGCAGTATAAAAGTTAAGTATTCATATCTATTTCAGCCGTAACCTATATAAGTATTACAATATTTTCACTAGTGTTTTTTTTAATCTCTCAGCGTGAAGATCATGCAATTTTTCATAATTCGGAAATCCGAATATAATAGATATACATGTTTTCAAGTTACATGAAGTTACTTCCTTTTTCCAGTCTATATTTATTTATGTCTATGGGTAAGTCTCCCCAAATCTATTAACATTGATTTTTTGTCTTAGAAAAGTAACGATCTTTAGTTTTCAAAGTTTAGAGATAATACAATACCATTTTGTGGATTTTTAAATCACAGCAAAGCTATGAAATGTAGCCATTTCCTATTAGTTTCCATTGAGATAATGTTTCGGAAATCCTAGATCGAAATTACAAAACAACGTCTTGTTTCAGCTTTTAAAAAGTCACATTTTTTTGGAGGGTTAAAAGACATGTGTAGTCTTGATCTAGATATAATAAATCTGTGTTCTTTGGTACAATCACAGACCTATATATATTATACTTATGTATGTTGTACAACTGAAGGCTAAAAGCAAATAAGAAACATGAAAAGATGAACTGTGGTGAAGAATGATCAATTATGACCAAATCACTACAAAATATGATGATTATATTTTTTTTAAATGCTATAAAACTTAAACTAAGAAGATAAACTATGACAAACGCGTCAAAACAGGATAAAATAAGACAAGACAAAAGTAATAGCTATTTCCTAGAATATTTTATAATAATATTTAAGTAGGCCCAGTTTTATTACATGACTCTTGAAATTTTTCAGGTGAACCAAATTATCCAGGCTATGAGAACTGTGTACAGTACTACATTATGGGGTCTCAAACACTAAATGACATAGTATGTAACACCTTGTTAAAATATGTTTGTGAGATTCCCTGTTTTGTGGAGAAATAGAGTGCAAATGAAAGTGGATATTCTACAATACAGATTTTTTTCTATGCTTTTTTGTTGTTGTTGTTTTTAAAAGTATTAAGAAAAATTAGTCTGCTTCTTTCCATGTTATAGTAATTCTTATTAGCTTGCAAGCTCTTCTTAAAATGGTTTTTGGTTATTGATTTGGCTATTTTGAACACGCATTCAACGGCAATTGTGTCGATGTGTAAAAACTCAAAAAGTAAACAAAAAAACAAACCAAAAAAAAAAAAAACACGCATTCATGGGATATTTCAGCATTCATGGTTTCACTGTATTCAGAATGGAATTAAATAAAGAAATAGACATACATGAACATTTTGCGCACAGTGTTTAGAAGAAATTAGCTTCACTGTATTAGAAGTACTTGATTGTGCAAGCTCACTGGAAAGACTCCTTGCAATATATCATTTCATGAAATAAATAAAATGAGAAATGATAGACTACAGTCAGCTGAATAAAGGAGAAATGTATTTAACAAAGAAAAACATTAAAAAAACACTTTAAAAAAAATAATACAACGCTTATATTAAATCTAATGTAATTATTACATGCACAATTGAACTGGACATAATAAATCTGTGAGATGTTTATCAATTGTATTTGTTTAGCTTTTAGCGTTCTCAATGTGCTATGATCCTATCCAGGGCTGCCGCTACCTATTGTGCAATGTGTGCATTGCACGCAGGCGGCCGACTTTAGGGGGCGGCCAAATCATAATTCCAAGGTTACTTTTAAAAAAATTAGTTAAATAGAAAACAAAAACAAATATTTTTATTAAATTCTAATTATTCCATTATCCTTTGAATGTATAAATGATATTCGTACATAAGAAATTATTTTGGAAACTAGAACAAATAAAACAGAGCAGCGTGCGAGGGATTTCCACGGTTTTTTGCATAAGCGCCTGTTCATTTCTGGCCTTGAATATAGGTGGGTTGTTTTTAATATTTGTTTTTGAGTCGAATTGCCCGCCCTTGAAGTAGATCTATTACCTGTAATTAAATTGTCAATTTAAAAAAAACATTTACTGGGAGGGGGAAGGGAGAGGGCGCAAGGTCCTGACAAAAAGGGGTGTTATAGAGAGTGTGCGTGTTTCCTAAGCGGCGGTGATAAGAAGTTAAGTGATGGATTGGTGGTTAAGCAGTGACATTGATGAAATCAGCGTATCTAATGCAAATGTCAGAGTATCTAAAGACATGAAAGAGTAAAGACTTTATTTTTGTTGTGAGCTAGATTTTGTTTTAAATATCAGTTTATTTTATTACTATTAGATCTATATTTCATCTCAAATTGAATCGCGAATAATAACAGTTATATTGAGTCTTTTTTTTCAAAAAGTTTATTTATTAACAAATATAAAACACCTTCATCGGTTCAGTTGTACTAGCTATTTAGAGCTACATGCCAACAATCGACCAACAACGGGAAAGGGGGGCGTCAAAAAAATAAAAAAGATCCAGACTTGAGCGGAAACCTTGGCGCATCTTCAATTCTATCTCCGCTTCTATTTTCGCTTAAAAATTATGTATGCAATACAATTTAAAAAAAACAACAACACTTTTCAGTGAACTTTCATGACTCAACTTTAGATTTTATACACAGTGTTAAATTAATATAAATGAAAAATAAAACCTCATAATTGTGACTAATTTTTTGTATTACATTCTATACAAAAAAAGATTGGACCTCACTGTGGAAGTCTTCACCGCACCTCTGGGCTCCAGCTTCTAAAGGGGGTTCGAACGAAAATGTTGCTATCTAGGGAGTCGCCAGCCAGGAATGTGAGAAACACTGCCTTACTCTGTTTTATTTCAAGTCATTGTTTAAGTGACTTGTACTTTGGATTATTTACTTTGTATTCAACTCAAGAAAAATATTGAGCGCTGAATCGCTTCATTTCTTGGATAAATTTGTAGGCAACTCTGAATTCGCCTATGTCATATTTAATTGTGGATACAAAGCACATCCCTCCGAAATACAATCGTGATAATTATAATGAAAGTGTACAGAACGTTGAAAAGGTTCCAACATCAATGGCTTTTGTATTTCGAGTTGTTGTTTTTTTTTGTTCGGATTATACTTCAACTTACAATAACAAACAAGTTAACACGTCCACGAAAAATGGAATGGTCTACAAAAGATAGATGTAAATCAAAGTGCTTTTTTGGAACAGTGTCCAGCTCAGTCTTAATGGACTTTTTTCTAGAAAAAAAAGAAAGGGGGGGGGCGGCATTTTGTAAATTTTGCACGCAGGCGGCCACAACCCTCGCGACGGCCCTGATCCTATCACTTGTCTGGACCAGTTGTGCAAGAGGAAGGGATAAGGGGGTATCTTGGTGAATGTTTACATAATCGTTTTTTTTTTAAATGCATACTAATGCTCACTCAGTGCTCAAGAGTCCTTAAAGGGACTAATTTAACGTATACCACCACATCTGTAAAGTAAGAGTTATTTCCCTTGTTCAAGATACTAAATAATTAATTACCAATAGTTAATTTGCTAATTGGTTATTTTTTAAAATTGATACTTGTTTTGTCAGGTAAAAGAAATAATTATGCAAAATTTCAGCTTAATCCGAGATAGGGTGTTTGAGAAATAACGTGTACAAACTTTGTACCGTACAGACAGACAGATTGAGTTGATAGAAGCTTTGTAAAAACTATTTTACATGACTTGCTTTCTAAATATACAAGAAGTATAAGTATTCGGAAACGGAGTTTGTTTCTTTCTTTGTATCCAACGTTAACTTAGGTGTCCAATTATTTTGTTCTCAGTGTTCTTGCTGTAAAACTGAATGCTACAATTTTAAAACTGTTTAAAAACATTGTTTTCTATTTATTGTTTTGTTTGTTTGTAAAATGTTTTACATTTCGGATGTTCCTTCAGAGTTGAAGATAGTTTACTTCCTAGTCCAAACCTCCCGCAGGACGACGGGGGATGGGAGCGGGCTGGGTTTGAACCCGGGACCATCGATAAATCCAAACAACAGTCCAGCGCGCAAACCGCACGAGCTAGCAGCTAATATTTTCATCCTAAAACTCGATTGATCACATTTTATTTCAAATGCTAATTACCGAATTCGATGTAAGAAAAATCAGACGGTAACAATTTTTGTCGGTCTCTTGATTTGAAAAATAATCTCTATGATGAAGTTTTTAGGAGTCTCGGTATTTACTAACGTAGAAATGGAGGCGCAGCGGTGGCTGAGTTGTTAAGCGTTTTACTTTACTGTCATAAGAAATGGAGTTGCTATCATTTTCGAAAATAAACGATTGGGAAAAAAAAGATTTTTTGAAGTTAATTGGCGTGGATTTAACACCCAGACAGCTACAGTGTAGAAAGGGGATCATTAGAACTAACAGCTAGCCTTATGTTAAAAGGCCTCTGTTTGCCGAATAGTAAGGACATCTTCTTGACATAGTCAAAACTATCTATCAAATCGTTAAACTCATCACAGTGAGGAGAGATGGACAGACAGTCCAAGCAAAACTAATATTGGCTTTTCCTCTCTGGGAGTCTTTAAAAAAAACAAAGAAGGTTAAAGATATTAACCGGAAGGAAGGTGAGGCTGTTATATATTTTTATATTACGTTTGTATACGAGCCAAAAATAATTTACGAAATACGTTAATATTTAGCAAAAGTTTTTTTAACGACTATTCAAAGGCTCTATGGACACAACCAAAGGGAATGATTTATTCAAGATTTCAGGACTAAGATATTGGCCGTTCACCAACCTCTTTCTCCAGGCATCAATTCGATGGTCCTATCATCTCATCCGTCAGGCTTACACTGAACCATATTTAACACGCGTAGGACGTAATCATCTTCTTTTTGTGAAGTAACGTCTGTATTTTATAAGATAAGATAACAATCAGTTTATTAAATGGAAAAACAACACAAAAACGTCAGCCAAACAGTACAACCAAGTCATTAACACTTTGGCCCGTGCGTCTGTATGGAATGGGGTAGGATGTGGTAGAGGATTGTAGAGGATTGTGTTTCAGTTCATAGCTTCTAATATTCGTTGTGAAGATATAGAAAACTGCCTCTTGACCAGCATTGCTTACCAGAAAGATGACCCACGGGTGGACCTTTGTGTGTGTGGGAGGGGGGAGGGGGCATCTGAGTTTATGTAAAAGCAGAAAACTTTTTTTTTAGTTTGACCTAAAGGAGATCTTTGTCACAAAAATGTTCCTAGAAAGCTTTTGTTGGACTGCTCCAGAGGAGCACATAACTTACGTGTGAAAACATCAGAAGAAGTCAGAGAAACAATAGAGGGTTATAACTATATAAGACAGGGGCGTAGCTAGGAATTTTCCATCATTTTGGGGCACGGGGGTGCTTAACCTCTTTGGGGGTCCCTCAGTGGCGTAGCTAGGGTATGTGATGCCCTGTGCTGCATTTTCTCATGATGCCCTCCAAAAAAGTTTTAAAACTGTGAAAAGTTTCTATTTCGAAATAAAGTGTATTCATTATGTAAGCATTGCTATTTCGCAAAGAATCGATTTTACAAAAAAAGATAATACAAGCTTTCTTGCGACAAACTATCGATACTTTTATCGAAATCAGTTTATTTTCCATGTTCAATAGACAAAATTTTCAAATTAGTGAGTGTAAATTTGTCATCGTTGATCTAAGTATTTCTTCATCACAGTAAGTTTGGAAAAACTTCGCTTGTAGCCTATGTAGCCACACTTCCACAGTAGTAAAAAAAAATATGCGAATCAAGATGGTCATATTCGGGGACTGACATATTTTTTTTTATAGAAGCCCAACAGATTCTTGTTCTGGAAGTTCGGAGACTTCTGGAGAAACTGCGACAACTACTTAAAGCCCCTGACAAAATTCGTTTTTGTCTATGTCGCTGGGAGAACCACCGGTATTGATTTCCATCTGAGGATTCAATAAAGGCGACTAAAATTCAAATTTATCATGACGCTGTTCTTATGGGGTTATTATTTCATGAACACTAAGGTCCAGGAAAGGTATTTCCTCCTGTAGCTTTTTCTTGTGTGTTGATAGAAAAATTATTTTAATCTTTTTTCAATACGTCTTTGAGGCTCTGCATGACAATTTTGATCCAGATTTTATATGTTAGGTGTACTGTGGAAAATAATCGAATAATATTTGTTTTTAAACTTTCTGTATGATCTTTTTCTTTCTTTTTTTTTTGTTGTTGTTGATTTCGTGAGCACTTATATTACAATAAATTCGTTTTTATTTTGTAGAGACATGTACGTATTCGGTCTCTCAAGAATGGATGGTACTTGGATAGTAATTTCACTCCAGGATATTTCTTTGATTTTGTCAGTTTCTGCTTTAAGTGAAAACGCATGATGTCCAAGATTCTCTACAGAAAATCTCTCCACATTTTTCCCCTCTTGCTTATTTAAATCTTGAGCCTTGTTGTCATTATTGTTGTCTAGTCACAGGCAAACTTCAAGTTCCCCCCAAGCAAGTGAGTTGTGGCTCAGAGGTTAAAACTGCGTGGCTTACAAGGGGGCTTGAGTTCGAATTCAGACTCTAGCAGAGTTGTGTTTGTTGAGCGGAAAACCTTCTTCTAGAAACCCCCTGTCCCCACTGGTCCACAAAAGAGATTGGTCCATAGCGCACTGAGTATGCCGTAAACAGAGACTTAAGCAAATCTGGTAAAATTTGATTCCAGCTGGTCTACAGTTTACATTTAATTTAAGAATATAGGACATAACAAATGACCAAAACAAATAAATGTGTTTGTTTGTATTTATGTAATTACAATGTGTAGTAGTTTTAGAAAGTTGGTTCTCCGTCGCATGCCCCCACCACTTGATGTCCCTAACCCGCACCACCCGCACATTGCTAGCTACGCCACTGGGGTCCCTGCATTTTGCGTTATATTTAATATTGTTACGATTCTCTCTCTCCTAATCAGGCGTTCTGTAAACACTGCTTAACACAACACATCTAATACAAGAACTTGGCAACAAAAGTTTCAAGTAACAATGAGGGTTTTAATCACAAATACATCAACAGCCAATACAACACAATTGGCTACATCAAATGCTTTCTTGAACTGAACTGCCTACTAAACACTACAAGTCTCTCTCTCTCTACTCCTGGACTCGTACAGCTACATTTACGTGTGTACCGCACCGTCCTTAGTGCCCTGCTGACCTGGACTCAACTGACCTTTCTTACACACAGTCTCTTGTCCTTGAAGGCTTTCGATCAAATGACCATAACACGGGTCATATTTGCGTGTAGTAGCAGTACTGTCCCTTGTCCATCGACAGCTGTGACCTGAGTGGTTTGCTTGAGTTCACATGTGCCGGCCAATCGTACATTTAACCCTAGCGCGTCGCCTATAGGGTTACAACTATATTTAATGTAAAAAAAAAACTCATTTGGAGGCCCCTCTCAAGTGGGGGCCCGGGGGGATTTTCAAATTCTCCCTTATAGCAAAATGTTTCTGCCATACATAGCCACAAATGACACATTGTGATGACTGGTATACAGTATAAATAATGTGCTATCTGAATACACAGGGACATGTCATAATGAGGTTCTAACATTACAAGCTTAACGCGAACACACATTGATTAGATTAATTAGATATGCAGCGAAACAATGACACAATTTTTGAACATGTCATTCTGAGCTTCTTCATCTCACGACAGACTTCCAGTCGATACGTCTGAGTGACTTTCTAGTGACATATTCTTTCTGTAGTTCAAAGCAATTGTACTCGTTTTCAAATGACATAAAATAATAATGAAATGGGATTTAGATTCTTGTCGATGTAAAAGAACGAATTATTTATTAGATGATTAAAAGGTTAAACGACAAAGCAAAAAAAAAAAAAAACAGCAAAAGAAAAAAGATTACTTTTTTAAAACCTGTTAACCTGTTAGTACTTTGTGTGAAAATGGCCCGGCTAAGCTCCCTTTCAGCCATATAAAACATAATTAATTAATTAGTACTTGTAGTGTTACGAGTCCTTTTAAGTCTTTTAATTGCAACAAATTTAAAAATAATATAATGTACATAAGGCTTACATTCATACATAAGGAATCAACTAGATGTTTTTGTTCTCAGTGTTGACCACACACACACGTGACTACTCTCCAGTCCACTAACTGGACAGGTACACTTCTCTTGGCCGTGTGTCACGGTCGGCCACCACGTCGCACAACAACTGTGTCACCACAGTACTAATTGATTAACTAATTGGTTAATTTCTGGATTGATTAATGAATAATTACGAGAAATTTCAACTTGACCCGAGAATGGGAAGTGACAAAGAAAACATGCCAAAGCGTAATAAGGGGATTAAATCCATATACCTCCAAACAGTCTCCACATCTCTCATTAAGCAGCTTTTATTTCCCTTATTTAAACTAATTAATCACCAACAATTAATTAGCTAATTGTTTAATTATTTTTTTCCATTGATTCATGTCTTGTCAGGTTTAATGAATAATTCAGCAAAGTTGTAACTTGAGCAAGGATGGGAAATGGGAGAAGAGACATGTTCAAACTTTTTACCAGACAGACGGAAGGACAGACAGACATACAGAGGGAGTTGATAGAACCTTTGTAATAAACATCATTGTTTGTTTGTATTCTGAATTTTCTTAGAGAGTGCAACTCACTAAGCTACTACACACAAGGAATACGATGATACTTTTCCTATTGTCACGTACACTGTATCTATATTTAGCCATAGTCTATATTTTAGCTACCTCGGGATTTTCTATCACGCAACTAAATAATGTTTGAAATGGATATGATTGGTTTGAGATGTTGATTGTTGTACATTGAGTTGCATTTATTGGTCAGATTTTAACCAAGCGGCAGAGAGATATTTAGTCACATGACAAAACGCCCAAGCTTTGTAAGCTGAGAGATTTGACCGCCAGTCGTGTGCGGAACTTGTTAGATTTAACATGTACGAGAGTCTAGTGTTAGAACTCAATTATATTATTGTGTAGATCAGTTATTCTATTCAAGTACATCTAACCATTGTAATTATTTGTGAATAGCTTTTCCAAGTTCTGAATTAAAGTATTTGTTTTAGACGAAGAGACGTTACTTCATTGAATATATAATAATATACTTAGATCGTCTTGTCAACTAGTAACTTCTAGATGATCCTCTTATCAACTGGCAACTTCTAGGTGATCCTCTTATCAACTGGCAACTTCTAGATGATCCTCTTATCAACTAGCAACTTCTAGGTGATCATCTTATCAACTGACGATTTCTGAATCCTCAGCAATCACGATCATTGATTGTGCTTCAACGTGACATCTTGGCATCAAGTTTGATCGTAACATCTAGCGCTATTGATGATTGTAACACCAATCTATAAGTATACAACTACATGTCGCTGAAAAAAAATGGCTAAAAATGTGTTTTCCCCTTCACTGTACTAGATACAGGCGCTCAAACATTTGGTTATCTAGCAGTGAACTCTTTTTTGTGTTATATTCAGCATTGTGGTCTACCTGTCAGTGAGAGGCCGGTTAGTTTCCCCACTTTCTGATTATTGACCAATTGAAATTGTCTATGTGAATCAGGACCTTATTTAGTTTTGATAAGTCCCTTAATAGACAGTAATTGTTTGTTTTACATGTTTCGGATGTTCCTTCAAAGTTGAAGATAGTTTACTTCCTAGTCCAAACCTCCCGCAGGCAGGGTTTGAACCCTCGACCGTCGATAAATCCAAACGACAGTTCAGCGCGACCAGGCAGCCTTCCTATTTAAATAGGGACCATTTGTCATCAACACGAGAAAAACTACAAAAAATACTTTTAAAAAAAAGGTTTATATTGAGCGTAGTTTGATTAATTCGTTTGGTTCAGTCATGTCATTAAATGTGTCATAGATCTAGATTCTAGACTAGCAGTAATAAAACTGTGCGATTAGAAATATTTTGTTTAGCTCAATTACATGCTTTTAGCTTTATCAATACGCTATGATTCTATCAATGGTCTGGACCAGTAGGAAAGGGGAGGGGGGGAGACAGAAGGCTGGGGAGGACTGGCTATATGGGTAACCGGGCAAATGTACGGTGGGCTGGTGCAAAAATGGACCGGCGAGGCTGCCTAAATGGACCATACTAAATGTAAGTCCCGTGAACGTGATTTGCCTTGCCTTCCATCCATCCCAGTGGCGCTACAGCCAATGGAAGGACCTGGCCTGCTGTAGCACATCTCTCCATTTTGATCTATCCTGGGCTTTACGTCTCCATGCCCTGGACATTTAGCTGTTGTAGATCTGACCCTAAGTCATCAAGCCACTCGTGGGGCGTCTGATTTTGGGGCGTCTGCCTTTTTGTTTCTTAGCGGTGGACAATCTTTGCTCCTCTGTTCTCTGACATTCTTATCGAGGTGGCCTCGCTTTACCTTTTATACAAAAAAATCCTGACCTACTTAGTTGTGTACGTAATACGAGTCACACTCTGTGAGTTTCAATTCTCCTGGCCAGTTTGGCACGTGATAATTTTCACGAAAGAAAATCCACAACACTTTTATTCCTGGAGATCATGGCTCGTTAGATGGCATAGAAACATTAACTCACATCCACCAAGATGCAGACTGAAACTCTCTAACTCAAGGTTATGCATGTGAGCCTTCAACTTCAGTTATCTTTTAATAATCACGAAATAGTAGAGAGTAGTTTCTTGAAACAATAATGTTCTTTGACGTTGACCCACCCAAGCAGGCATTAACAATTTACGTAATGCAGTGTTTCCCAACTGTTTTCCTTAACGGAACATTTCGCACATTCTGAGTATTTAGCAGAACACTTTGCTTATTTTTTTAAAAGATAAATTCAGGTGATGGCCTAATAGTTAATTATCCCAATAGTTCGTGGAACACCTATTCTTGCTGAACACTAGGGTTCAAGCGGAACACGGTTTGCGAAACACTGTCGTAAACAATAGTTTGGTGATAACTGTCCTAATTGCTAGTAATGAATTGATGGTACAATTTATTTAGGGTGGGGGGTATTTTGAAATAATCAGAAAGGCTTCCGAGTTTGTTCTAATGCTGTTATATTTGTAAGTAACTTGTGAAATAAGGTATTGAACATTTCGGTATAGAAAAAAAAAACAATCAGCTGAAAAGTAACATGACCCAAGTGTCCACTTGCAGGGTGTCCGGTTGAAAGCTGGAGATAAAGACGTTTACAAGACATTGTTATGACCACAAACATAAACGTTCTTGAAGCGAGTAGTTTGTTCATGAGGGACCTGCCTTATCCCTTGATTGTAGATTATATATATATATATATATAATTATATATATATATATATATATATATATATATATATATATATATATATATTTATTTATTTATTTATTTATTTATATGGATCTAGTCCACTTATTACGTTTTGATTGTGGATACAATTATCAGTTGCAAGATGTTTCGTGTTAGCACGGTGTTACTTTTACACATTTTGGTTTCTTTAGTTTTACATGTTTTTTTTGTAACTTCCAAAAAGCCCTAATAGCCTACAGGCTGGCCGAAGGAGGGGGAGGGGAGGAGGAGTGGGTGGCGAGAGCTCGAACCAGGGACTATCGAGACAACACTCTAGAGCGCATAGCAAATGACTAAGCAGCCATCAAGTGTTAGGCTTTACTCCTATAGTTGTATCAAAATAATATCCTATGCAATTAAGATGTATATATATATATATATGGATTTAGTCCCCTTATTACGTTTTGACACCTTTTTTCTCCCAGTTCCCATTCTAGGATCAAGTTGAAATTTTGCACAAGTATTCAAAGTCGATAACAATACACGAATCAATCCAAAAATTAACCAATTAATTAATTATTTAGTATTAATAAATGTATTTTAGTTCACAAAGCAGAAAGGGAGATAAACACCATAATTTTGAGACAAATGGTAGTACTTAGCGGTTCCTTCCCTTAGATAAGCTTTGTTTATTTTACTTTTTTTTTTCTATTGCTTGGCTAAATTAAAGTACAACACCAAAGACTTCAATCATTGTAGAACATTCTTTTATTTTAAAAAAAATATATATAACATTAAATAAAACTCAATGAGCGGTAGATTTATTACTATTAGTATATTATAATGACTAGTGGTAATAGAACAAATGGTAATCCATACAGTAGTTCATCCTACTGAAGGTTGAAGTTGACAACTATGACATTCTCTCTGAAACTTCACATTATCAGGTGTTTGTTCTTTGCTCTCTGGAACAATCCTTCAAATGGCTGACATGAGGTTGGTGCTTTTCTTGGCTGTGACTTTTTTCCTCCTTTGATAGTTGACAAACTGTGTAACGAGCAAGATAAACAAACACACTGCAATAGCTCCCAGCAGCAGGTAAATGATACCGCTAGATAGTGTCACGTTGCTTTCTTTCTCGGCTGTTGAAAAAAAAAGATATTTGTACACAAAATTCTAACATTTTTTTACCTTTTTAAATGTAAACTTAGGGCCAATATAGGATAATTACAAAAAAAATATATATAGTGTGCTTGATCACATGATGATCGCTACAGATGGAAGGGCCTGCAGCTATTGTAAAAGTGCGTAAAATGGGCTTTGTCCACCACCACCCCTTTCGGGGCCCTGGGGCAACGGTGAGTAAAAGACCAAACAGGATTTCCAAAAAGCCGATAGTGCTAGACACCAGAGCTCGACGGTTGGGCGAGTACTCCTGGTGTCTGGCTGATTCACTGGCCCCTATAATGGGCATGGCTGGGCTGACTGGCGTGGCCTTCGTGGGGTGTATTGAGCGGCCTGGTTGCGTTCTTGAGCCAGACCAACTAGCCCGTTCCATGTAAGGAAGTAGAGGAACGCGCTGCTCCAGTAACACTCATGATAATAGTATATCAAGGAATCCTTCCTTGTGGGAAATATCTCGCCATATAGAGGTATTGACAAGCAGTGCGGACTTACCGCACTCAAGATTTGGACCCTATTGCAGACCCTTGCACACGCTAACCCTAAAAAGCGCAAAACTTAATACAGCAAAGGGTTTCGCTCTCTATCAGTTCATAAAAAGCACTAATAAATTTAATGACCAATGTATGAGCAGACCCAAACAGGCTCCGTCAAACGGGATGCGGACGGTAGGCCCAGCCCTGAAAAATCCTCTACCACCCGCCCCGTGGACCCGATACAGGGGAACCTATCAGGCCGTGACAAAAGGGCAAAGGCTTCTCACCTCAAAAAAAAAAAAAAAAGAACTCAGGCTACACTGCATTCGTTATTCCCTTGGAAGTATGTAGCCAATGTGCGGATCGTCAGCCACATGTTACAGGGACCGTTGACTTCACATACGGATTAATCACGTTCGGCCATTTTGGGTGCGGCTAAGAGGCATATCCCGCTGACCTATCCTGATGCACAACATAGACCAGCCTGGTCCCGAGAAATAATTCGAATAGTCAGGGCCAGGAGGATGGCGAGAAGAAAGGTACTCTTAAAAGGTGCCGGTACGCAATACCGGTGCGTACCGTCACAAAAAAGCACTGCAAATAACTAAATACAAAAGTACGCTTTCTAAAAAACTTGGGGGGGGGGGCATATTTTATTCATAGAACGACGAAGTCAGTAGAAAAGACGTGAACATTTGCTCTAGAACTGTGAAACCTAACGTACCTTAGAAAACTTTGCATTTAAGTGAAGTAACTATTTCAATGTCTGGACTAAATGTTCAAGTGCACTTGCCTGTAAACGTTTCACAGATATAACCAAGACGTGTATCGAAGCAGTCGTACAGCACCCACTTCCCTGTTAGTCTGTTTATACCAACACACTTGTTCTCACTGTACTGTGTAGAATTGTCCGATAACTGACTTCTGAACATTGAGTCTACATCATCAGACCATTAATGTAGTCAGGTAATATATGTAATTTTGAATTAAAAAAAAAATAGATGACATAAGAATAAATAACGTATTAACAACTAATTGAAGAGAATAGCTTCAGAAAACAAACCTATGTCAATTTTTACTAGACATTCAAACAGTCTGGAAATTAATGAATTTATTATAAAACTATATGTCGTTACAATTCCTATAAAATATGTTTATCGGCAACTTGAGTTGTAACATTCGTAAGAAGACATTTCAACATTATACAAACACGGGTTACAAATGTCTGTGTAGGAGTTACTTGCTCTTTGTTTTTTTTCTTGTAACGTTCAACCCAAACACATTCATTGTGAGTGTGTGTGTGTGTGTGCAGGCCTATATAGGTGTGAGAGGGAGATTATAACAAAGACTGTGTGTATTAGTATGTATATTAATTAATCGATTCTAAATAAAAGTTTGTAATTGGTTTCGTAATGAACATTTTCTTAAGTACCATTTTCACAAGTACAAATATACTATTTAAACAAATAGTACAACCCTATAGACACTTTGACTAATGACAAATTGATTTGGAAAGTCTAAAATGACGAAAATAATACAAAGTAAAAAAAAAAAATGAAATTGTAAAAATACAAAACACGCGCTTGTATCAAAATGAACTAAAAAGTAGAAAATATAATATAATATAATGTAATATAATATAATATATTACATTATAATATACACGTTTTTTAATTTCTTTTTTAAAATTATATTTTGCTTGTATAACATTAAGTATATGAATTTTATGAATATGTTTAATTTCAATTCGAATTTGAAGTGTATAAAATATTTAGTAATTAACGCCCCCCTCCCCCCGGGCAATAAAACAATTTCACGACATTTTTGTAAAAAAAAAAAAGAGAACAAATGTGTGACGTGTGCAAATTATATTCATTTGAACAAAATATACGTCAGGAAAGTGCAATCACCATAGAACTAGAATTTACCATCATTTCTTTCAACTGGACCAATCCAAACGTCATCCTGATGAATAGCAGTCGTCTGCAGATGTTTTAACAGGAAGGGGATATTTGAATTGATGGTGACCAGCCTCAAGCCACATTGCTTACATCTGAGATCTGCTTCTGGCCATGTGACCTGCTCTTGATCCTTAAAGAGATATCGTACATTCCCATTGTCTATATTCCGACCATCTGTGCAACCACGTGACGTCATTGTTGTAGTTGCAACAGATAGACCTTGAGAAAAAAAAAATCATACGTAGATCTCAATTGTCTACTTAGCCAACTAACAAGCGTATAGGTGGCACTGGTCATTTGTTATTGTGAGTAGGTTTAAATGTAGATCTAGTCTATTGCACGGCTGCCTTTAGACGCTCAGTAAACACAACTCTGCCAGAGTCGGGTGTCGAACCTCGAGCCCCCTTCATAGGTAGCCAAATCAAGTTCACTTAGCCTCTCAACCACGCTTCCCACAGACGAAGGAAACAGGCCTGTGCTGCCAAAGGCGCGTTACCGACGGCACTTGCAGGGCTGTGGGCCATCTGGAATTATTTTATTTAATCATTTTAAAAGATGAATTGTTACTAATGAGAGTGTATTTTTTTGTTTTATTTTTCTTTGTAAAACAAAAGCATTTTTAAAAAATCATTTAACTTATAAGATGGAGATGCTTCTTTTCATTTCTATTGTAAGGGTGGCTTCCTGGTGGCGGGGTATGCCCTTCGGACTGTCTTAACTATGATCCCGAGGTCAAACCCTGCACGCTGTTAACACTCTCGCCGTAAAGCAGAAGTCTTATGCTAGGAAGTACTGATATTCATTTGTAAAGCATCGTTTTCAATTTGTCAAACAAACCAAAATAGAGATCACTTGAGTGCTACAAAACATAGGCGGCGATAGGCCTCTCATCAAACTTACTTTTGAGTGCTTGACAAATATAAGCGTGTTTTGTACTGCAGTCAGCAGTTTTCCATTTGCCGTGATCACGTGGTTCTTTCCCATCACTCACAAGTTGAACACACTTCAAGATGGTGGGAGAGTTCGAATGGTGTGATTTCCTGCTGCTGTTATTGGACTGGATGGATCACAACAACAACAACATCAGTTGACATACAATGAGTTGAAAGAGAACGTTGAGACATTAATATGATGTTATTACTTGATTATCTCCCCCCCCCAAACACATATACAAACATACATATGAAATGTACTAATAACTTTTTTTGTTTACAATGCTATTAAAAAGTTTGTGTATGCTATTTCTCCCATACCCAATCTCAATGGAATCTGAAATGAAGCAAAATTATTTCTTTTACCTGACAAAGCAAGAACCAATCTAAAAAAATAACCATTTAGCTAATTAACTATTGGTAATTATTATTTTTTGTTTGGTATTAAACAAGGGAAAGAAAGTCCCCTCTATACTTTGTAGAGAGAAATATGTCGCTGCTTTAAAGTTGGAAACTTGCCATATAATAGATAACTATAACATCTTCTATTCAATAAGCATTTCCTTGGCACAGTGGTTACTGTGTTGGTTTGAGGAGACGAGCCCTTGAATTTGAATTCAGTTCAGGTTTTGCTCTTTTTTTTAATAATGCATTTAAAAAGCGATTACGGTAACATTTATGATATCCATCCCCCCCCCTTCCACATGGTGCAGACAAGGGATAAAATCCTAGCACACCGAGAAAGTTTAAAGCAAGAAATAGCGCTAAACAAAAACAATTGTTAAAAATATTTCTAATCGCACAGATTTATTTTATTGTTAGTTTACAATATTCTAGATTTATTAAAAATTTTATTACATGACTGATTCAAAGGGAGCTGTTATCTGTGATGTTATGTAGGTTCTGAATGAGACTTTGAGTGCTGGCGAGTGTGTGTTAAGGCCATCAACTTACCATGGAGCTCAGTTCACCAGAATTGATTGTGTGAGGATATGCTGTGATTGGTTGACCTTGCGCCCAGTTACTATAGACATTCTCTGATCCATCTAACCAGCTGTAGGTATTGTCGTCTGCATCTCTGAACCCAATCCACAGGCTAGTTTTATGGATAGACACCAGGGACTCAACAATTTCTAGTAGAGTAAAAAAATAAATAATCTTAAAGCCTAAGCTGACAAAGATGTGTTTTTAATAGTAATTGTATTCGACATTTGGTATTTCTTTTGTAATCATTAACCCCCAATCCTTTTCGCTCTAAATGTGTTACACGAAGGCCTACCTTGTTCCTGTGAACTGCCAATACTAGCTAGCTGGGCATAGTTGGCCCCTCTCATCTCGTTACAGACGTCTCTTGCTCGAGAAAATGTTAATTTTGGTTCACCATCAACTCCACCGATGCGAAAACATTTGTTGCTATCCTCTACATCAGTTTAAAAGAAGATACTTTTTAAAATGCAAACTATCCAATTTTTCTGGAACTTAAATGACTTTTAGTAATAATGCCATTCTTATTTGCAAATGAAAACAAATGTAAACAAGTAAAGACAACTTAATCATAGTTTGGTGTAAAATGTACTTGGTACGCTTTTATATGATGTACAATAAAATGATGTTGAGATTGTTTATATAGTTCAGGACTAAGAAAAAATACCGAGCTATTTAGAACTTTTGAGTTTACCTCTTCCAAAAAATCCTTCAGGACATGCTCCGTTATAGATAGGTGTTGGCATTGCCTGAATTGGCTTCGTGGAGCCATTCAGTCTCTTGCATAAAAATGGCAACTCTTTGAAGCACCTACTGTTGAACCATCTCCCTGAGAGACAAGCAATCAAAATGCAACACAAATACTTAAAAAAAACAAAGAGTACTTGTATCAATTAGTTTGGATCAGTTATGTAATAAAATGTGTAATAAATCTAGAATAACGGACAAAATGCTGTTAAAAAAAAAATTTGAAGAGCTTATGAACATGGAAGATTGTATTGTTATCTATGGGTTGACGATCTATAAAGGGGACTAATTCAGCTTATACCACCCCTTCAGTCAATTACAATTTCTTTCCCTTGTTCGAGATTACAAACATAATAATTAATTACCAATAGTTAACTAATTCTTTACATTTTATAATTCTTGTCTTGTCAGGTTAAAAAAACAATTGTGCGAAATTTCAGCTTGATCCGAGATTGGATGTGGGAGAAATCACGTGTACAAACCAGACAGGCAGACAGAGTCAGTTGGTATAAGCTTTGTACAAGTAAATTACTAAATGTAGATGGGACTCAGACGATGCGCTCAAAGTATGTTTTTCAAAGAAGCAAATGTATACACATCGATGTTTACGTGGCGACCATTAACAAACAAATTTGTTGTTGACCTTGTTGCCATTGGCACGATGTTATCAATCTATGGATCTATAGGGAATGTCTTCTAGATCTTTAAACACAGTAACAAAAATAAATAACAAGAGTTAATGTGTAAACTTTGTTATTTATTATTTTATTACAAGATAAACGTAATGTAAAAAATACATTTGTAAGACAGGGTTTGATTAAACAGTTAACTGACACAATATTTCTAAAATGTTGACTCGCCATGTCTAAATAGCTGTTTAGTCATGTCTAAATAGCTGTCTAGCCGTGTCTAAACAGCTGTCTAGCGGTGTCTAAATAGCTGTCTAGCCGTGTCTAAGCAGCTGTCTAGCGGTGTCTAAAAATAGCTGTTAAGCCTTTTCTAAAAACTTCTGACAGTCTGTAGGGTGATTCCGATAGAATACGTCACGAGTCTTAGTCGCTACCTTCCCGTCATTCTCTGACATTGTTTAGAAGTTTAGGACAATGAACATCTAAAACTTTAGAAATTTAGGACAATGAACAACTGAAACGTTATACATCCAAGCTATGACCATTTTCTGAAAGACTACCAAATGTTAGTCAACTTAGTGTCTTTGTGTTGAACTAAATCAATTCTTTCCTACACTTATGATACCAGGGAACCTGATTGTTTGTTTTCGAACTGTCTTGTGATAAGACAAAGCCGCAAATAAGAATATAAGAACTCAATTAAGTCTTAGAGTTAAGAAACACGCAACATCGCAATCGTGTGATTAAGTTAAATTTATAAACATACAATTTAGCTTTCAATCTTCAACTAACCATGATCAATTTTCATAGTCACACATCTCTCTGAGCCATCAACATCTTTAGGTTGTGTTATAAACCAGGCGAGATAGTTCTCTGGACTTTCATCAGACCAGCTTTACAGTGAGTCAAAGATGAACAGTTGGATGTTACATTCAGCCATATAGACGCATTATCAAATATTTTATAAGTATTTAATCTTAATAAAATATAATTACCAAGAAAAAATATAATTTTTTTTGTGTGTGTAGCAAAACGTCTGGCAAAACCGAGATTTTACAGGCTAAAGATAATAAGGATCACGTTTCCAGACATGGACACCGAAACAAGAAAAGCGGAAGCAGGGCTGATTTGGTCGACGAATAACGACCCGTGGACGTTAGTTGAGATGAAACTTATGTTGTTGCTAGTGACCAATCTCGTTGGAAACATCTTTCCGACCAAATGAACTGAATACTACATTAGAATGTCAGTCCAAAGAAGTAAAAGGATTTTTTTTAAAATAAGTGAATAACATGATAAAATTAAGGAGTGACAAAACTGACTCAACACCTAGTAAGGGATTGGGACATATGAAGCCTTCATAAATATTGGCATAAGTGAACAAGAGTGTCTGCAGACCACCGCGAAGGACGGAATGGAAGCACTAGAAGCCCGAGGTAAGCAGCACTTGCATAGATAAAATTTAAAAAAAAATGGTTAGGAAATCACAGATATAGTAGATGGACACGAGTTCAATTCCTTGCATTGATAGAAAAAGAAAGCATTTTTGAGGAAATCATAGATACAGAGGATGGCCGTGAGTTACGTTTCTTATGGGGACATATCTAGCAAGAAATTGATTAACGGTACATAGATTTTGTATTATAACCAGAAAAATTAAATATTAATTGGATGTCCATCATATAATATACTATTTCACAGATGCTATTTATGGGCCGAATGAGTCAATTTTGACACCCAGTCCGCCCCAGGTTATAGTGTTTCTAAACAATGGTCCCCTAAATACTTAAGCAATTGCTAATACTTACACATAAGTATCTCTGAATTTCTTGTTCAGACCAATCCAAATATCTCGGATCATTTTTTTGCTTTGCTTAAAAGAGAATCGATTACCAAAAAAAAATTGAAAGAAGAAAATAAAAGGTAGATATCAATGCCTCAACAAAGTAATAATCATATCAAATGATCAAAAGTTGTTTATGCCAAAAATTATTTGACATAATCAGTCTACATAAGGTCAATCGACACTCAAAAAGGACCCCGACAGACAATACTGCTGTCTCCTTTTACATAATCAGTCTACTGCTTCGTCCAAGGACGTTTGCATTATTATTTGAAGAGATTTAGTAATGGTTTTTTTTTTTGTTTTGTTTTTGATTTTTAAACCTACTGGTTTAAAATCATAGACTATATATATACAGGACTGCCAACTGTGCGCACCGCGCCTATATTATTCAATTAAATAAGTCCCGTACACCGAGGCGTCCTTGGTTGCAGTGTAGTGTTAGAAGAATGACTTCCGGTGAATTCGTTTACTATATAAAGAAACCATCACTAAAGATAAACCAAGGAGGTTATATTTAGATGGAGATGGCGGTTGCTATCAAATGTTCATTATCGGTTGAAACCAGTGGGCTGAGCCTATTCGCCATATTGGTTTACTCAAAACATTCCATCCGTTTTCATTGCGATACCAGTTTTCTAATTCTCGTAACGACTCAAATTAGCCTCGTATTTTGTCATCATGTTTTTTTCTAGATATTCCAATGGATCAATTACAAAGCGTTGTAGAGCATGTAAAGTGATTTATACGATCACCTGATCGAGGCCTAAAAAAACGAAATAAAATGATTACATCGAAATTAAGCACTATTGTGGGCTGAAAAAAGCACAAAAATGATTGATAAAATTGAAGTGAAAAGAGTACTACTACCTACTACTAATAATAATGTTACAGTAATACTAACTAATCTTTCCCTAATTAAACTCTGGCCGACATCTAAAATGTTTAGTATGTAAAATGTGGGAAGATACATTTTTATACAACATGAAGACATTATATAAGAACACACTGATAAACCATACTGAATATACAAAGTCAATGAGCTAGTGGGAGATAACTAATTATTTACCACTGAAGAGAATTAGTTTTGTATGCACCTGTCTGCTCACAGCACCTTTTTGCATATGATTCCTAAAAGTGTAATGTTTTGCAACGTATTGATACCGCACTTGCAGATATTTCTCTGCTATTGCCTTGATTAGTAAAATTACATGGTTTTCAGTAGGCTCACATTCAAACATGTGCTCAGATAAACCCGTTTTCTGGTCGTCGTTGCGTACAACCGTATGCCGAACAAGAAGGCATTTGTAATGTTTATTTTATTTTATACACTGTGTTTTTAACGTTTTATAAGATATTGTACAATGTACAGATATTTAAATAATGTCGTAAAATGTTGTCGAACAAATTTCTAAAAAAAACAACAGACTACGCGTTTTAATTTGAGTAGACCAAGATGGCTGCGATTTGGCTTCAACCTAGTGACGTCACGCCATCTCCATCTAAATATAACCTCCTTGAGACAAACACTCCGTTCAAAATATTTCTTATTCTTAATTTTGAACAGTGCTCTAGACATAGCCAGATTTTTATAACAACAGAATCTGATTTACCAACTTAAAAAAAGAGCATTTACATAGATAGTGTTCTAACTAGTTGATATATATAATTAAAAACCCATTAAGCACTTTTTTCCAAAAACAAATTATAGTAGTGTGTTTGGTCGTATATGTAGATATAGTTAATAGCCATAGGTCACTAAGTCTGGGTCAAAGTTTACATGTTTACTACGTGTACAATTAATTTTTATTGAAGTAGAAACAATGATTCCAGAATTCTATTAGGTGAAGAAAAATTTGGAACAATCAATTTTTTTTTATGGCTTTTAGAATAATTGGATGTTATTTAGGATTTAATTAGTTTAAAAAATTAGTAACTTGCAGAGCTGAAAATTTTATGCATATTTTTCAATTAGTCATAAATATACGATTGCTTGTAACTTATATTAATATATATATAATGCATATTGCATCTATCTTACAAATAAATTTTTAAAACTAGGTATAGAATCTAGATGTAAATAAAAGTTGGTAAAGATGCCAGTGTGTAAGCTCAGGGACTCACTATTGTTATTTTATTTTTAGACTGACTCACAGACTTAACTTCTATCACCCATTATAGGCCTATAGGCTACCTAAGTAATAAATGACACTCTCAAAACTGTATTGACTCTTTCATTAATCGCTTATTTAACTTATATTAATAGTATACAATGTAAAAAGAAATTGTCAAATGTGATGAAAAGAGAAATATATCATCCAAGCTGGCATCATCATTCAAACATCCGTGAATGTCATAAAATAAGTTTATACCGGAAGTACCTCGTCTCACATTGTGGAGTTGAACGAAACTTATGCTTAGTTACCCTTAGTGTCGGCAGTCCTGTATAAATATAGTCTATGTTTAAAACGTAAACATTGTGTTTACTCAGTTACTTCTGCTAGTCAATAAATAACTTGATTTAATAATTATACGCAGGTGGTATTACTGATCTAATGAATCAACTTCCAGTCATTGTCGTTGGTATCTTTCTTTCGTTACAACTTGTTTGAATATAGTAAAAATCATAAAACATTAAATTAAAATCTTATGCTCCAGCACAGCACATTTAATGAAACAAGTCGTTACAATACGGTCAATATCGAGAGATAGCATTGTTTAAAGTCTTCGTGTTTGTTTCAAAATTGTTTACGTTGGTTAAAATTGCACAACTTGTGTGATAGTTGTTTTTTTTTTATTATTTTCAATCACAACGAATCGATTGAAAAATACTTACCATTTGAAAAAAAACTTACCATTTGAAAAATACTTACCATTTGAAAAATACTTACTATTTAAAAAATACTTACCATTTGAAAAATACTTACCATTTGAAAAATACTTACCATTTGAAAAATACTTACCATTTGAAAAATACTTACCATTTAAAAAATACTTACCATTTGAAAAATACTTACCATTTGAAAAATACTTACCATTTGAAAAATACTTACCATTTAAAAAATACTTACTATTTGAAAAATACTTACTATTTGAAAAATACTTACTATTTGAAAAATACTTACCGATTATAGTAACACACAAAAAATAATAATAGAACTACAATTATTAACAGTGCTTTCATTAGGTCTACTCACCAAGTTCATGACAAAGTTATTCTCTTCTTCTGAGTTTATACTTGCTAAATCTCCGCCTTTGGCCTGACAGAAGTCTCGAGCAGTGGTCCAGGATTTGTTTTCATTGCTCATATAGTAACAGTGTCCTTTATAGTACATCCAGTCTCTTTCTGGACACTCAGGGGCGGCGTCTAAATTTCATAAATAAATAATGAAGAATCAATAAAATAAGTCTTTCTCTTATCAAATGTGCGTTAAAAACAACAACTTTAAAATGCTTTACTTAGAGTCCTTACGTGTGTCTAACAACATTAAATTAAATTTGCTACTTTCAAAATAAAAACCCTCACATTTTACATTTAATTCGGGGCCTCTGAAGCCAACCACACATTACCTTGGTAGCGTTTATTAAGGCTGTGGAGCGCGAGGCGCTGACAAGTGGAGCACGGAGTCAGGCTTTTTTTTTAAAATCCTAACTAAGTAATTCTGGTGTCAGGGACGATGACCATATTAAACTATTTACCAAGTAAAAAGAACATTTTATCAATGTTTAAACAATGCTACAAGTTATTCCATAAAGAAATGTCTGTTCAACTTGGAAATATAAACGTTCAGTCCGTTTTGGATCCAGAAGTACTAGACCAACAAGATCGACTCATTTTCTTGAAGGAGACATTTTAATACGTCTCCACAAATCGTGATCCATTAATGCGATTCTATCCGTCTTGTTCATGTCCAAACTGTCGAATATTTCTGTCCTAGCTCTTCCATCATTGTTCTGTATACGTCTTTTCCAAGACTAAAGCAATGCGCTTCACGCACAGATTATCTTACTCTTGCTACGATCAAGCACTTTACAGATATATGTTCACTAAATGTGCCTTGGATGTCTCTAAAGTTAAAATTTGGCTTTTCCTGCCTCTTCTTTACCTATTTTTTAAAACATGCTTTTGTTTAAGTATGAACTAATGTGCGTTGCGAACGCCAGTTTCTGTAGCTCAGAATGCAAGAACTAGATTAGAGTTTTTTTGTTGTTGTTTTTTTGTGTGAAAACAAGTAACATAAACAACAACACCATATTGTCAACTTGAGTACTATGTACGGGTGCTTCACAAGGTTGTGTGCTTTCTCCTGTACTGTACACTCTTTACACTAATGACATAAGAAGCATCTATGACTCAGTTAAACCCATTAAATTCACTGATGATACTGCCATAGTCGGTCTTATTTCAGGAGACGAAACTCGGTATCGAAGCTCGATAGAAGAGTTTACAAACTGGTGCACTGACAACTTTCTAGACTGAATGTCACAAAAACTTAAGAACTTATAATAGATTTTAGAAAGAAAAAACAAACTATACGTGAACTGCAAATAAACACTACATCTATAGAACAAGTGAAGGCATATAAATATCAAGGCGTTATCATTGATAACAAGCTTTCGTAGGAAGACCACCTTGAAACTCTGACAAAGAAAACAGCCCATTTTTTTTTCTATACGAACTTAATAGCTTTAAACTAATAAAGAAGATCCTAAATACTTTTTACGGCGCGACAATACAAAATCTGCTAACATACGGAATATCTTGTTGGCAAGGTAACGCTTTAACTGTTGCGCCGTCTAGAAAACATCATATAAAGGACATCAAATATTACACTCACAACATGACCACATTTATAGGAATCTTTTGAACAAAAGAGTCTAAGGAAAATCGAAAAAATCTTGGAAGACAAAGGCCACCCGCTCCATCAGAACTACGCCAGGTCGTCGCGAAGTGGGCGACTGCTGTCAACCAAGACAAGAACAGAGCTCTACAAAAACTCGTTCGTACCTCACTCGGTCAGACTATATCAACGCCACTCGTTGATCAGGAAACATGAAAAGGATCAAGATGCCTGTGTGTAGTCACTGAATGAACGTTTTATATTGTGTCTGTTCAATTTATGTGTTTCTGTTGTGTTGTTTTTATATGAGAAAAGAGACCTTGTGATCACTACGAATTTCCATAAGGATCAATAATGCAGTCTTTGTCTTGGTCTTAGTCTTGATTTTTTAAAGACAATTCCTCCTTCACGAAGCTGATGACCTTTTGTTTGTAACAGCGATTACTTTGCTCTTAATATGACAACATTACAAAATGGTAGTCAAGACTAGAATACTAGATCTAGATAAATGGTATAGAAGATTCTATTTAAATTATAGATCCAGACTTAGAAGACGTGTGCAAAATGTTCCTGAATTTTTATTTATTTATTTATTTGACTCTTTAATGAATTTGTGTGCTCAGGGTATAGAGTGTCTAGACTTCCAATCCAGACCAAATTTAATTATTAGATTATTAAATTTTGAACAATGAAAAACCAGGGTTTTCCTTTTGTGGCCAATTAGCTAGTTGTCTTTTCACAAAGACATACATAAACTGTCAAATTTCTAGGAAAATCTTTAGAGTCGTTTTTCGAAATTCGAGTGGAGTCTAGCCACCCAGGTTGTTGTTGTTTAACCGATGAAGAATTTGCAGGCTGATAAGAGAAATTTGTAAAACAAAACAAGCACAATACAAAAATAAAGCTTATCTAAATGGGAAGAATTCTGACCTTTAAACTATATCTACCAATCTTCCCTTATTCGATATCAAGCAAAAAAATAATTACCATTTTTAATGAACTAATTGAGTAATTAGTGTTTATTGATTCATGTTACGTTAAGTACAATAAATAATTGTTTAAAGCATCAACTTGATCGGAGAATGCGTGAGTGAGAAATAGTGTTAACAATCATTTATGTGGACTAAACCCTACAAATTTTAGCCATATATGTGAATACTGAAGTATTAGTTGCCATAATTTTAATAATTATAATAATAATAATAACAAAATAATGAATTACCAGTAATTAACTGTCTAATTGGTTACTTTTTAAATTGATTCATGTCTTGTCTGTGTGAATGAATAATTATGCGAAGTTTCAGCTTGATCCGAGAATGGGTGTGGGAGAAATAACGTGTTCACACTTTTTTACCAGACAGACAGAGTGAGTTGATATAACCATTGTAAAAACAGCCTACCTTCAGTGTTTATTTCACTGGCTACATCTGGTTGACCTGATAAATGCAAAACTTTTAATTAACTCGTGTAGGTAACATATAAACCAAGATTTAAAGATTGTTGCTAAGAAGCAAAGTGTTAATTCTCTTCAGAAATTGTAAATTGCGATAACTGACATTGGGGAAAAAAAGCAAATAATAGATATTTATTTTGTATACTCAGGATAGGAGAACAGTATAAATCCCTAGTTGACTTGAAAGTTTATAATAACTTTCCTACTGCTCCCATTCAAATTTTTTACGTTTCACTTTCATTCACTAGAGAATACTTTCAATTGATTCTTTGTAGTGACATAGACAAAGCAGATAGTCATAGCTTTTCTAGTTTTTGTGATCTAAACTTGTCCAACGGACAGACAGACGACACAAAACCAAAAGCTTCTTTTTTGCTTTTTCGGTTGCCGCTAAAAATATGCAAGCAAGCAAGCAATAGAAAAGATTACTTTAATAAAAAAAAAAAGCTTTTCTAAACCTCTAATTACTGCAATTTGTCTGAAACGGCTATCTGCTAATTAAAACAATATCATTTAATTAATGAGTATTAATTGGTTAAGTTTTGGTTTGATTCGTGTATTGTCATCGACTAGGAATAATTACGCAAAATTTCAACTTGATCCGACTTTGGAAGTAGTAGAAACAACATGTCAAAACTTAATAAGGGCACTAAATCCATATAAACATCCACATCTCTCATTAAGTAGCGTTAATTCGCCTTATTATAATTTCAAACAAAATAATTTATCGCCAATAATTAATTAACTAATCTTTTTTTATATATTGTCATGTCTTGTCAGATATTATGAATCATCTTACCTCTCCTAATGGCACAGACGTAAGGCCTGACAAGAATACAATTGTTGTCATTCCAATTACCATCAACGTTGAACATCTTGAAGAAGCAAAAAGTAATAGAAAATGTTTATATGAAACAGAAGCTATAAAGTAAAGAGCTCTTTTCAGTACTTGCGATAAAAGGCCACAAGAATAACGAGGGTGTTATGTGGTCAGCACTACAACCAACCGCCATTACTTTTCCCAAACTAATTTTAGGAACTTATGGAAGCTGGAGGGACTCAGGGACGGCATAAAAAATCTATGAAGTTCAAAATCCTAGCATTCGCCGAGATTCGAACGGGAGATCTCTGTTCCGAAGGCAAGTGTTTTATCACTCAGCCAGCACGTCCTCTATAACAAAGAGAATGAAGATTAAACTCTGTTTTGTGTTGAAGATAAGAAAGTAATAAAGAAAAAATAAAGAAAAAAAAACTTTCATTGACAAATACTAACCTGGTAAAAAAGAATATCAAAATAGATCTTCTATATTGTTCCGACTTTGGAGTAGACTAATGAAAGTTAACTCACCGATTGTCAGGTCGCCGATATCCTTTCTGGTTGCAGAAGCACAATCCACTACGAACAGTCAATAATCCAAGTAATCGAAATAATTTCACAGTTCTCCTAATCAAATGTACATACAACTATTCACAAAAACCGATTCAAGAAAAAAAAAACAATCCTCCGTTGAAAAATCCTCGATCATAACTAAAGTCTCTTACCACATTTTACCATAGTCAAGGTCATTTACGCGCCAACAGCATAAACGAAAATCACCCTACTTTGCTCGTGGAAATTAAAGATGGTTAGTCAGGGAGGAACAGGGTTACAACACTGCCCCCTCCCTATTTCTGTTCGTCCCGAACAGACCCTGGTCTCCTCACAATACCGGTGCAACCGATCCAGGTGCACAACCTCGTCCTGGAGCACCAAGTCAGTCTGGCCGAGCCCATTTTCACACGATGCAATAACTTCCATTGGACAACAAGTGGCGATAACATTCTTCTTGTGAAGGTTGTAAGCTAGAGTGTCAAACTTCATAACCCGACCAAGTACCCTTCGGTCGTTTCTATTAACAGCTAGTATTCTCCCCACAGGCAGTCTACTGCGTGCTTCCTTTGACTGCTCTATAAGGCTTGCGATATACACAGGATCATTACCGTCTATTGTGTCTGTTACGTGCGCATCTTAGTGTAAATGTGAAAACGTGCGCATCTTAGTGTAAATGTGAAATGGTGCGAATGCGTGTTGAAAATAAGAAGAAACCAAAATGGAGGAATATGAACAAGAAAGTGTTTTCAGTGTTAATAAAGATTAAAGTATTTATAAACGGTGATTTGTCGTTTTCCCTGTCTAAAGAGTTTCATCTAATATGAAGACGTAACAAGTGGCGCCCAACGTAAAAGGTAAAACCCACATATCCCTCTATACACAGTGGATCTCCTGTCAACAGACAGTAGAGATAGTAAAGTCTAGATCTAGAGACAGGAGAACATTCGAGTCGATATTATTAGAAATAGACTATGGCGGACAAGGCTGAGGTAGCAGCGTTGAAGGAAGAGGGAAGGTTGTTGGAGCTGGAAGGGGCAGAACTAAGAAAATACGTACAAGAAAGGTTAATGGAGAGGGAGAGATTAGCGATGGAAAGAGACAAAGAAAAGGAGAGATTAGCGATGGAAAGAGAAAAAGAAAAGGAGAGATTAGATAAGGAGGACAAAAGAGAAAGAGAAAAAGAAAAGGAGAGATTAGCAATGGAAAGAGACAAAGAAAAGGAGAGATTAGCGATGGAAAGAGAAAAAGAAAAGGAGAGATTAGATAAGGAGGACAAAAGAGAAAGAGAAAAGGATAAGGAGATAGTAGCAATTGAAAGGGAAAAGAAAAATGAATTAGTTGCCATTGAAAGAGAAAGATTAGCGTTTGAAAAAGAGACAGCAGAGAAAAAGTTAAAAACAAACCAAGAAAAAGAAAGTGATAAAAGAAAGAGTGACACTACAGGGAATAAACTAGCAAAATATAAAGGTGCGATATTTGAAGAAGCTAAAATGGACATAGACATTTTTTTGAAGAAATTTGAAATTGAAATGAGAGAACTGGAATACCCCGAAGACAAATGGTCATTCTTATTATCAAAGTCATTTGTAGCAGAGGTTCCATCAAAGATATGCATGAACCAGAGCAACTATAGCGTGGTGAAAGAACAATTACTGCGAACGTACGGAAAAACAGAGGCGTACTACCGTGAACAATTTGTTAACTGTGCGATCGAAACAAATGATGACCCACAGACATTCTTGGACAGAATGACCAGTAGTTTTGAAAATTGGACTGAAACCGCTAAAATAGAAAAGACATTTGATGGTCTAAAGACATTTCTAATGATTGACAAAGCAATTTATGAGTGTCAGGAGGAATTAAAAATATTTTTGTTGGAGAGGAAACCAAAATCCATAGAAGACATAGTAAGACTGATAAGGGCCTATAAGGTGGCACATCCCGATAAGAAACTATCCAGAAGCAGTGACATAGAAGAAATAGTTGCATTTAACAGAACAAGAGATACACGAGACAACTACATCAACAACGGCAGACGATTGAGATATGATGAACAAAATAGGTTTAGAGGGCAAGGAAGGAACCAAATTGGTAGTAGACAAGGCCAGTTTTATAGTAACCGAGGTCGATACCAAAGAAATGTACAGGGACGATTCGGCGGAGTAAGAGATCGAAGAGATCAAAGCCTGTCAATGTTAACATGTGCCGGAAGCCTTGAGTATTTTGAGACCTTCGTGAGAAACAAAATAGCAAGGACGATACGAGATTCAGGCAGTACAATAGTGGGTGTTAATAAGAAATTAGTAGAAGAACAAGACTATACCGGCAAAACCAGGAATTGTGTGATGTTTGATGGGAAGACGGTACAATTACCAGTTGCTAGAATTAAAATTGATACACCATATTTTACTGGAATTGTGGATGCATGTGTAATAGACCATGCTCATATTGATTTGATTATTGGAAATATTCCAGGTATAAAGAATTGCAATGAAAAGGATATGGGAAATTGGAAGAAGTGTTTCGGAATGAGTATAACTCGATCCAAATGTAAGGACCTGGATGCAGGAGATCTGGAAAAATTATTTCAGTTACCAGATAAGAACGAAAAAGAAGAAGGATTATTAGAAAACGCAGAAACATTAGAACTTAATAATGTAGTATTCAACAAGGAAAGGTTTATTACAGAACAAAAAAATGACCCAGAGACGCGTCAGTTGGCCCAGAAAGGAGGCAGTGGATTAGCTTTGGAGGGTTGCACCATGTCGGATCGAGAGAGTGGCGATGAGCAACAACAGCCGCAGGCCCAAGAAGCTTCAGATCCTGGTGGGTCTGCGGAGCAGGAGTTGGCCACACGCACACTACACATCCAGTCCAAAAGATTTTATTTAGATGTGAAACAAAACAAGCGTGGTCGCTTCATCAAGGTGGCAGAGGTTGGTGCTGGAGGAAAGAAAAGTCGTCTTCTACTGGCCATGTCATCTGCGGCTGAGTTTAGGGACTTTTTGTCTGATTTCTCAGAGCACTACGCATCGTTAGGGCCTACAAATTCAGAAACACCACCAGAAGATGGCAGGCTGAAAAGTGAGATGATCGTTAAAGATAATCGGCGCTACTACTTGGATTTGAAAGAAAACCAACGTGGCAGATTTCTTCGGGTGTCTCAGACCATCCCCCGTGGAGGTCCCCGTTCACAAATAGCCATACCTGCTCAGGGTATGATAGAGTTTAGAGATGCACTTACTGAACTGTTGGAGGAGTTTGGCACAGATGATCAAGAACCACAGAATGAGCTACCAGAAAGTCGTTCTATGAGAGTAGAAAACAAAATGTTCTATTTTGATGTAGGCTCTAACAGGAGAGGTGTTTATCTTCGCGTCTCGGAGGTCAGAAATAATTTCCGGACGGCAATCACCATTCCAGAACGATCATGCGGACGATTCCGTGACATCATCTCCGAGTTTGTTGACAAATCTAGTGCAAAGCCAGAGACTGAATAAATTGACAGCCCCTGCGTTTTGCCTGTGATATCTGGCCCCAACTTTGCTACAGATGACCTGCAGAGGAAATGTGCTTTCTGATTGGATGGCTTGTGTTTGTGTGACGTCATGTGACTGGACTAGTAGGATTTGACCAGTGTTTTGTTGTCTAATTACTCCATAATGGGACATTTTGTCGACACGAGGTTCAACTGGGTTTTCTAGACAAATGTTTGTATAATGATATAAATTTCTAAATATATATATCTGTATGTGTTAAAGAGCAGACATTTACAATCCCCCCCCCCCTTTATTTCAGTCTGCTGGAGTAACATCCCTTTCTTTCAGTCTGTTGGAGTTTATAATCCCCTATGTGCGGGATGCTAAGATAGTGTCTTATGCAATGTAGTCCTCCCCAAATGCAGTCTTGTAGCAAGCTGCACATCTATGGTGCTGTTACACGGTTGGATTGATGACTTGAGTGTCTCGGTACATCACCAACACAAGTATCAGTCTATCACCATCCCACAAAGCATCAGTATTATCAACTGGATGCTTAAGTGTTCAGAGCGAGTGATTGTGTCTGTCAACTCACTGTTAGGGAAACAAGAAGTGTTAGAATTGAACTCGGTCTCACACTAGTGTAGGTTTGTGAGAATAGTTCCTATCCTGTAGAGACACACGGGGAATGAGCTACACCTTAACTTATAGAAAATACAATGCTTGAATATATAGAAAATACAATGCTTGAATGCGATTGTGCGTGAGGAAACTTGGGCATGTGAATGTGTGCATTGTGTGTGTGTGTGTGGGGTGACCTAAGTGAGTTATTTCATTGTTATCTCATGACTACCATTAGACTGGTACTGGGACTCTTCTCCAAGACATTGTGTTGGACTCATTGAACTGTGTATTGATCTGTCTATGTGCTTTGATGTCTTCATAATGAACTATTCAGTCAAAGTGACTGTGTCATGAATTGTTTATATTTTATACTTGTCATAACAAAATCATCTCTTGTCCACCAATCCTTGCAACATTTTTTTTTTTCAGCTCTGCTGTTCATTGTTCTTATCATAGGGAAACTGGAGATTGTGTAGAGTATATCATGACTATTGACATTCTGTTAAGAATTAAGCTATTTTATTGTGTACATTGGTAAATTCTGGCACGGAGTGTAGTAGATATTCAATAGAGAATTGTTCAATTGTGGGTGTACACAACAATGATTTGTGAGCAGATATAGATTTGGATTGAATTATAGGCGGGGAGTGGTATAAACGAAATCTGCATGATTCCATAGAGATATGTATAGATATATATGTGTCACAACTGGGGAATATAAATGTTATATGTTAATCTAATGTTAGAAGTGTATTATTATTAATATGTCATTGTGTATGATTTTGGTTTGTATTACATTATGGTTCCCTATGTTACAGAGAATTTAGATTATTTTTTTTTAACTTGGAATAGGCTGATAAGATATGTGGTGATTTGTATTTTGGACGTTCGATGTACATCAAACTTGTCAAACAGGGGGGGGTGTTACGTGCGCATCTTAGTGTAAATGTGAAAACGTGCGCATCTTAGTGTAAATGTGAAATGGTGCGAATGCGTGTTGAAAATAAGAAGAAACCAAAATGGAGGAATATGAACAAGAAAGTGTTTTCAGTGTTAATAAAGATTAAAGTATTTATAAACGGTGATTTGTCGTTTTCCCTGTCTAAAGAGTTTCATCTAATATGAAGACGTAACAGTGTCACATATAATGGCTTCAAACTGTGCGGGTATACTGGTACCTTCCGTTATCAAGACCCTCTTTATCTGTTCTTTTTCCATGTCGTTCCCCAGCAACGGAATTTCAAGATTTCCATATTGCACTGTGCCACCTCCAATGTTCAAGGAGAGTCCAAATAACTGCATGAAGTCTAGTCCCAGAATACACTCATCCATGATATTGGCGACCAAGAATTCATGACTAAAATGTTGATTTGCTATCTCAATGTTTACAGTGATCTGTCCTAAAACTGGCAAAAGTTCTCCACTAGCTGTTTTAATAGAATAGCCACTTATTTCATGTATTACGTTATTCTCAATAAGACTAGGATGAATTGTCGATCTCGATGCGCCCGTATCTAATAGAAATCTGCAAAAACGAACTCCTATTTGTACCCTCAGACTTCTATTTTTTCCTAGCACAGCTACTGGGATGATAAGCCTAGGGCTTCCTGTGAATCTCGCTGTCTGTTTCCGCCCCACGAGACCGGCAGAATCTAGTTTTCCTGGTTCTGAGATTGGATACTGGCCTGGTGACTGCCCAATCCCTGTCTCTCTCTTGGTGGGCCTGCATATCCTCGAGTACAATTTCTCTGAATGTGGCCAAGAGCATTGCAATTCCAACAGTGAACGACCGGTCTATTTGGTCTGGGCATTTGCTGAGACCGTCAGTCATCTATAGTTTCCACTACTTGTCTGATGATATCCGTGAGGTCCTCCTCCTGAACATGAAGCCCCCGACTGAAATGGGTCGTTTTTTATGCGTCTTTAGCTGCCTCAAAAGATAAGGCGTATACCAACGCATCGCTTGCCTATCTTTTTCCACTTAATCTGATAGCCTTCTTCAATTCGGGGTCACGAACACCATCAACAAACGCGTCTGTTATGAGAACTTCAAAGATCTCCTGGGTCAAGGTTGGATAAGCCAGGCGTGCCAGTCGTTCGATATCTGTCATTAACTCCTGTAGTGTCTCACCTGGTTTTTGCTGCCGAGTCTTCAATTGCACCCTATAAACCTTCTTCATGTGTTCGTCCCCAAATCGCAATTCCATTGTTCTAACGATGGCCTCGTAATCTTGCTGGTCGTTAACTATCTGTAGCAATTCAGAGGCTTTTCCTCGTAACGCTAACATTAATCCAGTTGCTTTTTCCTCGTTCGTTCTCCAGTTGTTCACTTTAGCAGCCGCCTCACATTGTCTTTTATAGACTGTCCACGAGACTGTATCGTCAAAAATGGGTGGCTTGACTTTCCAAGTTGCTTCGCTCGATCCTGAATTTGTTTTTATGCTTGAACCTTGCCCAGCTCGACCTTGACTGCCTAGACCTCGTCGTTAAGGGCTTTAATCTTTAGCTCCATCTCTGCTGTAAGCTGTGACTTCACAGCGGCGATTTCCTCTCTTAACTTACTTCTGAATTCCTCCAGATCTGTTTTCAGACCAGTCGCAATTGCTCGCATTGACCCTAGAAGTTCCTCTTTTATTTCACTCAACATTCTGCCGAGATCAGCCTTCATTTTAAACTCGTAAGTGTCCGGGTCAAACCCGTCTTCTTTCAAAGCATGTCTCAGACGGCTAACAAGGGCCTCTTTGTTTCCTGACGCTGCGATGTCCCGCCTCTTTAACTCCTTACGGATGTCATTAATCTGGAGCTCATATAGGCGTTTAGAAGTAGACATGTTGGTAAGTAGAGTAGGCGCTATCCCGCTTCGACACCAGTTGGTACGACTTTGGAGTAGACTAATGAAAGTTAACTCATCGATTGTCAGGTCGCCGATATCCTTTCTGGTTGCAGAAGCACAATCCACTACGAACAGTCAATAATCCAAGTAATCGAAATAATTTCACAGTTCTCCTAATCAAATGTACATACAACTATTCACAAAAACCGATTCAAGAAAAAAAATAATTCTCCGTTAAAATTCTCGATCATAACTAAGTCTCTTACCACATTTTACCATAGTCAAGGTCATTTACGCCCAACAGCATTAACAAAAATCACCCTACTATGTACGTGGAAACAAAAGATGGTTAGTCAGGGAGGAACAGGGTTACAACAATATTTTAAACCTTTATTTATTTATTTATTGAATTATTTTTTTTACAAAAACACTTTTTATTAAAACTCTGTATTTTACTCATTTGTTAAATGATCTAGTATTGGTAGCCTACAGATTCAATTCGAACAATTTTTGTGGGAACCATAAGGCAAGACCAATCGTTATAGAAGGCCTCAACAACTGATCTACGATGTCGTAACATGTGGGCAGTTTAGACCAATAGCTCGTTGTCACGTCTCAGGTCTTTTGTTTACCAATCAAAACTTTACAAAGAAAGCACCGACAGATAGCGAAGTTATTTAGAAGTGTTTTAAAACGAATGAATATAGATGTTTACCTCGACACAATTCTCAGATACTGTGAATCTGTTTGGCTCGCCTTTAGACCACATCATGTAATCAAATGGACTCCCGTCACTCCAATGGAAGGCTTAAAATAAACAAGTCAACGTAATATGTTCTGTGTAACCCAACATAGAAGTAAGACTATATCTTAGTGGTTGGAAAGAAACATTTTGAAAATCCGTCTTTCGATTCTCTCTAATTAGTGAATGTTTTAGAGAATGAAACTGTTTTAGAGAATGAAAACTTTAACGCCCAGTTTCAGTTTACTATGTCAATGTTTGGGGTTAAAAAGAGCTTCAAGTTTTTGTGTACTAAACGATAGTGTGATAACGTGATTACAACAACGGGGTCACTATTGAATAGTGATCTAGGTCAGTAAACAAAAACAAAACACTCACAGTTTTTCAACTTTTCATCTGGACTATTGCGTAGACCAATCCATATTGGTTGTAATGGATGGTGTTTCCTGAGGAGAAAAGACAAGATTTGAATTTCAAAAACTGTTACATAATGTAAAATGATAAATAACAATGAGTCTCCAAAAATATTTTTTTTTGGCTATCATAATTCTTCCATCTATGTATGTATTAGAACTTTTTGTGAGAAACTAAATGTCTCAACACCTGAGTCCATGCCAATGTATAGGCTACGTATTGGCTTAATAAATTCTGAAGTCCATGCCAATGTATAGGCTACGTATTGGCTTAATAAATTCTGAAGTCCATGCCAATGTATAGGCTACGTATTGGCTTAATAAATTCTGAAGTCCATGCCGTTTCGTCGACCAATTAGATTTTATGGTCTTGACAGCGCGTTTATTTGAAGGATAAAGTCTGTCATGGACTAATGTCTGACTGTGTGTCCTAACATTCCCAGAAAGTCTCTTGTCTCATAGAGTGTCCTGATCATACCAACTCTTGTCTCATAGAGTGTCCTGATCATACCAACTCTTGTCTCATAGAGTGTCCTGATCATACCAACTCTTGTCTCATAGTGTCCTGATCATACCAACTCTTGTCTCATAGAGTGTCCTGATCATACCAACTCTTGTCTCATAGAGTGTCCTGATCATACCAACTCTTGTCTCATAGAGTGACCTGATCATACCAACTCTTGTCTCATAGAGTGTCCTGATCATACCAACTCTTGTCTCATAGAGTGTCCTGATCATACCAACTCTTGTCTCATAGAGTGTCCTGATCATACCAACTCTTGTCTCATAGAGTGACCTGATCATACCAACTCTTGTCTCATAGAGTGTCCTGATCATACCAACTCTTGTCTCATAGAGTGTCCTGATCATACCAACTCTTGTCTCCTGTCAACATGTAGTAGTAAAAACCCGACACTTTTTAATACTCGGTAAACCGACGCGGCGTGAACTCGGCAAAGATGAATGCTTCAGCAGCTCATGCGTGTTTTGACATGCAAGTCTCGCCTCTTCTCGTGTGCTTCTTGTTTAGTTCAGTGGTGATACATTCTGGACTGTCTTTCTGTGATTTCTATTAGACACTTAACCTGACATAGTTTTGTTTTTAGTGTTGACGTCTGTGTTACGTCTTGTAATCTTATCAAACGTAAGCATAAAACATTGTCTCTTCCTGACAACGTGGACAATTATTAAGAGGTTTGCCCGAGACTAATTTCTTTAAAGTACAGCTAACCTTTGCTAATCTTTTTCAAACATCCCCCCCCCGTAACCGTCGGACTACCAAAGGTCAACTGTACTGCAGTATGATGAAGCTAATATGTCTTTTTAGGTAGCCTATCTTCAGCAAGCTTCTACCAAATTACTCTTCAAGTAGGCCTATACAATTATGTTTATCTTTTAATGACGTTTTCCTAAAAATGAAGAGTTTATCTTCGAACAAGAAAACATAAAAAAATATTTTAAAAAAAAACGATAACAAATGTTATTAAGTCTAATTGTATCAATTAGTTTTGATCGAACATGTGATTAAATTTGTAATAGATCTAGACTAATAGACTAACAATAATATGTGCGATTAGAAATATCTTTACCTATTGTTTTTGTTAAGCGCGATTTCATGCTTTTAGCTTTCTCGATGCGCTATGATCCTATCACTTTCTCGATGCGCTATGATCCTATCACTTTCTCGATGCGCTATGATCCTATCACTTTCTCGATGCGCTATGATCCTATCACTTGTCTGGACCTATTACGGAAAAGAAGGGAGGAAAAAGGAGTATCTGTGAATGTTACCGTGATCACTTTTTAAATGCATTAAAAAATAGTTGTCCGACTTGAATTTGAACTCAGGACTAACCTTCCTCAAGGAGACTAATTTAACCACATCTGTCAAGTACAATTTCTTTTCCGTTGTTCGATACCAAACAAAATAATTAATTTCCAATAGTTAATAAACCAATACTTTTTTTATATTGATTCTTGTTTTGTCAAGGACAATAAATCATTGTGCAAATTTCAACTCCATCCCAGATAGGCTGTAAACGTGTATAACTGAGCGTCCTGTTAGTTTTAATTTCTTACATTACTAAGTGATTGACCTACTTGATTAGCTCCAATAAATAGTCCTGTATGTCGTCATCGTGAATGCTGGGTAAATTGCCTCCAAGCGTTTGACAGGAAGATTGAGACTGTATCCAGGTCTTTCTTTGACTGAAATACTAAACAGACATTTTGAAGTAAATTCTGAAACAGTGTTATTAAAGATGTCCTAGACGTTTGTTCCCAAACTCTCTATAAATAATGCAATTATTTTAATTAATCTCCGATTCAAATTATTTATGACGCTAAAACAAACAATAGAAAAAAGAATACTTAAAAAAAAACAAAGTTTATCTAAAGGAAGGAACCGATAAGTGCTGCCATTTATACGAAAATTACCATCCTTTCTGCTCAAGAAAATAAAAATGTATTAATTAGTACTAAATGATTAACTAATTGGTTGATTTGATTCGTGTATTGTATCAAGTAGGATTAAATTTTGCAAAATGTCAACTTGATCCGAGAATAGGAAGTATGAGAAAAAATATTTCAAAACGTAATTCGGGACTAAATTCATAGATATATATTAGCATTTATTCGGATTATTCCCCTTATTTCAAAATCAAACAAAATAATTAATCACCAACAATTAATTAACTAATTGTTTTCTTTTTTTTTATTGATTCATGTCATGATTCAAAGAATAATGTTGCCAAGTTTTAACTTATCCGAGAGTGGGAAATGGGAGAAAAAACTTTTGACCAGACAGACAAACAGAGTGAGTTGATACAAACTTTGTAAATACTGGCCTGCACAATGACTTTTCTCCCTTCATCACTGAGCTATAGGCCGTTATAAGTTTTACACGTTTTAAATGTATGTGTGTATATACATGTGTATGTTTGACTTTCTATGTGTGTGTGTGTGTGTTAAGATCGTATAATAAACCCTTACTTTATAGCAGAAGTCATTTCTAGGCATCCAAGAGCTAGGACATGTCTGAGGCTTGTCTGTTGCTTGCTCCACAAGTTCTTGGCGCCTAGTTTCACAAATAAACTCCATTGTGTCGTTACAGTGACGTAATTCCCAAACGTGGAAATCTGCGTTGATTGCAATACAGCTGAGACCATGAAGCTCTAGCACGGTGAATGTATGAAATGATTTTACATGGAACTTTTTTAAAACTAGGTTTTAATTAAAATGAACTTAATGAATGTTTAATAATTTCATAACAGAAGAAGATAAGAAGGAAGGAGGTGTGGTAACTGAGCTGCAAAGCGCTTGGCTTCCGAACCGGAGGTACCAGGTTCGAATCCTAGTGGAGAATGGGATTTTAAATTTCGGGATCTTTGGGTGCCTCTGAGTCCACCCAGCTCTATTGGGTACCTGACATTAGTTGGGGAAAAGTAAAGCCGGTTGGCCGTTGTGCTGGCCGCATGACACCCTCGTTAATCGTGGCCACAGAAACAAATGACCTTTACGCATTAGCCTTAGATCACCAGGTCTGAAAGGGGAACTTTTTTTAACGCATGTGCTAATCTAGTCGTGTTCTAACTTGCTAAGTCATTGGTTTTTCTGGCTGTCAGGCAAACAATGATCATGATTTTTTTTCAATTTTGAACTAAAGTGTCAACTTTTGACTAATGTGTCTGCTATACGAAATAATGAAGCCAACTTGTTTAAAATGAATATGCATAGCACTGGCGGATCCTGGGAAGGGGGGCGGTAGGAGCGATCGCCCCCCTCCCATTTGTACACGAATTTATTACGTATATATACTAATTATTTATATTTCAACCTATTTTTAGATTATTTCGCCCCCCCCAATATAATTTGTTTGCCGAATAGGTGGGGTCGGAAGGGGGCGATTGTATCAATCCCGCCCCCCCCCCCCATACACTTTCGAGTGGGGGGGCGGTACAATTTATTTGTGGAAATCACAGCTTGCTAACAGAATCAATTAAATATCTATGATTAAAACTTGTTATTGATATTTTAACGGATCTTTATACTGTATTATGTCGTTCCCTGTTTGCCGTTGGGGGGGGGGGGGGCGAATACCTCTACTGCCCTTCCCACTTAAGCCCTTTGAGTGGGGGGGGCGGTCCTACTTTTATGGAGAAATCATAGTTTGTGAACAAAATTAGTTGACTTAATATATAAATTTTATATTATGTCGCTCCCCTTCTGGTATCTTGGCCAATTCGGTGGGGTAGGGGGGATGGCGATTGTATGTACTGGTTATTGTACTGCCCTCCCCACTCTAGCCCTCTGAGTGGGGGGGCGGTTCTATTTTTATGGAGAATCATAGTTTGTGAACAAAATTAGTTGAATTTATAATATTGTCACGTATCTATATTTAGCCCAAGGTTGTCGGCAGAATTTCAGCTACCTCGGGAAATTTCTATCACGCAGCAAACCTTCTGTTTTGAAATAAACGTGATTGGTTAGAAATATTAATTGTTGTACATTGAGCTGCATTTATTGGTCAGATTGATTAACCAAGCGGCAAAGAGATATTAGTCACATGGCAAAACGCCCAAAGCTCTGTAAGATTTTAGATATTAGCGCCAGTCTCGTGTTGGAACTCAAAGAAAGATGACATGATTATATTATTGTGTAGATCATTTATTTAGTAGAAATATACATATTCTGTTCTATTCAAGTATATTTAACCATTGTAATTATTTGTGAATAGCTTTTCCAAGTTCTGAATTAAAGTATTTGTATTTGTCGAAGAGGTTTCTTCATTGAATTTAATAATAACATACTTAGATCGTCTTATCGATTATCAACTTCTAGATGATCCTCTTATCAACTGGCAACTTCTAGATGGTCGTCTTATCAACTAGCAACTTCTAAATGACCATCTTATCAACTGACGATTTCTAAATTCTCGGCGATCACGATCATTGATTGTGCAACTCAGGTCAAGATCATCTTCAACGTGGCAATAGAAAGAGGCATATTAAAGATCGTGACATCAAGCACCATCATAGATCGTGACAAATATAAACTACGTATTGATATATTTTTATACAGGGGTATAGCTTTCACAATTCTTGAGAACAACAAGCACCTTACTATCTATTGTGAGAACAAATCTTTTAAGTTTTGAAATTATATTAATTGATCTTGCAAGCAATAAAAAATGCATTTCAACCTTGAACTCGATACACACCATTGTTCTGACACTATTTACACATACGTTCGATCAGTGTTTCCCAAACCGTGTTTCGCGGAACTCTAGTGTTCTGCGAGGCCTGAACTATGAAATACTGGGATAAATAACATGTAGACCATCACATGAATTAATCTCTCTAAACAAGAAAATTAAAAAAGTACTTTAAAAAAAAAGCTTTTATTATTAAGTATACATGTATCAATTAGTTTGGATCAGGCATGCCATTAAAATTGTAATAGGTCTCGAAGCATTTATAAAATTAATTAAAAATTAAAAAAAAGGAAACGACTTGAATTCGAACTCGTGGCTCAAGCCTTCTCAGACTTCTCAAGCCAACAGAGAAACACTCAGCTAGTGGAGAGCGTATGAACATAAAGGATTGTAAAGGTATCTCTTGTTTCTTAGTCTCGTCCTATTTATAAGTTTGTGTTCACTAAGACTCAGGCGACTGACTATAAAGGAGACTAATTCAGTTTATACCACCACTTTAGTCAATAACAATTTCTTTCCTTGTTCGAGATACCAAGCAAAATAATTTATTACCAATAGTTAAAAAAACTAATTGTTTATTTTTATTTTTTCTTTATTGATTCTTGTGTTGTCAGGTACAAGAAATAATTGTGCAAAATATCAGCTTGATCCGAGTTTGGGTGTTGGAGAAATGACGTGGACACACTTTTGTCTAGACACAGTGAGATGATATAAGCTTTGTAAAAATTAACAACGTGTTCCATTAAATACACAGAATGTGCGAGTTCCATTAAATACTCAGAAAGTGCGAGTTCCATTAAATACTCAGAATGTGCGAGTTCCATTAAATACACAGAATGTGCGAGTTCCATTAAATACTCAGAATGTGCGAGTTCCATTTAATAATCTGAATGTGCGAGTTCCATGAAATACTCAGAATGTGCGAGTTCCATGAAATACTCAGAATGTGCGAGTTCCATTAAATACTCAGAATGTGCGAGTTCCATTAATTACTCAGAATGTGCGAGTTCCATTAAATACTCAGAAATGTGCGAGTTCCATTAAATACTCAGAAATTGTGAGTTCCATTAAATACACAGAATGTGCGAGTTCCATGAAATACTCAGAATGTGCGAGTTCCATTAAATACTCAGAATGTGCGAGTTCCATTAAATACACAGAATGTACGAGCTCCATTAAATACTCAGAATGTGCGAGTTCCATTAAATACTCAGAATGTGCGAGTTCCATTAAATACTCAGAAATTGCGAGTTCCATTAAATACTCAGAATGTGCGAGTTCCATTAAATACTCAGAATGTGCGAGTTCCATTAAATACTCAGAATGTGCGAGTTCCATTAAATACACAGAATGTTCGAGTTCCATTAAATACTCAGAATGTGCGAGTTCCATTAAATACTCAGAATGTGCGAGTTCCATTAAATACTCAGAATGTGCGAACTATTCTGTTGCGGAAAAAGTTTTGAAAACGCTTTGTTAGATGATGAGAAAAAAAAACACAAATTGACCGAGATATCGCTGACAGTTGAGTTCTAATGACCGAATGAATAATTTGAAGTGAAATTAAAACAAAGACTAGTGGACATTTGATTGTATACCTGTAGTTATACGTGTCAAGTTTTGCTCAGGTAACCAGCTGGCCCATGTCTCATTTCTGACAAATCCGATCCAATACTTGTTTGTTTGTGATCCAAAAACAGATTTCATAAACGTCCTCGTGACGCTGCCAGAAACATGAATGAAATTGATCTTGAAAAGACATACAAGAAATAGCATTGGAAAGATGGGGAACATTTTATTTTTAACTATTATTATTTTTTATGATTATTTTCCCCTCAGAAAATTAATGGCGTTTCTCAAACTGGGGGCTCCTCCAGTAAAATCGCGTGGGGAAACACTTTAAACCCTCACAAGTCACCATTGTAAGGTTGTGCTTGTCGATATTTTGTAGTTCATAGTTTCTGATATTAATGTTGAAAATATTGAAACCTGCCTTTTTCCTTGCCTGGGCGGACTACTTGGGAGCTGAGTTTGAGTTCACACAAAACTTTCTGGTCATCTTGCTTTGCAAACGAATGTTTCTTACGTCTACAGTTAAAAACTAGAAGGGCTTAAAAAAAAACGAAACAACAAACTTGTTTGAGATAGTCACCAAACTTCCATTCTGATGTTCACAAAGCCTCTGAGCCTCGAGCCAAGATTTGCGTTCTTTGTGCACTGTATAGCAGGTGTCGTCATAGGCATAGCCTCCCTTGGATGAGTAGGTTATTTAGAATGAAGTTTGTATTATTATAAGTGTGAGTTTATGAAATATACTTTTTCTTTTTTTACCGAGTTTGAATACAACTACTAACTTTGGACCTCTGCTACTGTATTGACTTACAGATTGACATCCCTTGGAATGTAAAGAGACTTCTGATGAAGGCAACAGTATATTCAATGGTCTCTTACAAATATACCCGTTGACAACTAGATTTATGGTTTTTGAATCACATTGAGTTGATCGCCATTTATCTCCCTTAGAAGTAAAACAAACAAAAAAAAATTAACTATTTTAATTCTTTTATTAGATTACTATATAAAGTCAATAACATTCTGATCACAACATTAGACTTTTAGGCTAGTATGTTATATATAGTGGTCATTCAAAATCAAAAGACAGTGCCGCAATTAGACTTTAAAAGGCCCTAAGATATTTGAGATATGTGGTTCTTTACTAATCCATATCTTATATCTCAGTGCTATAACAGGGGACCCCAGGATGGAATCAGGTCCAGCCCTGGTTTGGACACATGATTTAAGTCTAGCCAGCTTTGTCATATCTAGTGTGTTCAGGTGGAAAAAAAGTAATGGATGTTGAACTTTGAACAGTTCTCTCATTAGGCCTATATCTAATAAAGGGCTATAGCTAATAGAGGGCTATATCTAATAGAGGGCTATATCTAATAGAGGGCTATATCTAATAGCCGCTTTGCAGCAGCACCAGAGTTTCCTCTCCGGGCGCATTCCTGGGCCTTGGATAAAGGGGTCATGGGTGGCCCATGCCTCATGATCCCTCTCTCGACCTTGTGGTGATGTGTTCCAAAGGAACGCATCGCATTACATTTGGCACCAACCCAGTTGCAGAAGCTGCTGGAAGGAATTTCATAGCTGATACTCCCAACGCCTAAGGGGCTTCACTCCTGATTTCTTCTCGAAGTTGTCTCCTGAAGCCTCAGTACCGCAAGGCAGCGGGGGTTTGAAGTCAGGGTTTCCCTTACTAGGCTGACGAGCTCCATCTGCCCGAAGCTCCCGGTTTTGTGGCGCCAGGTATCCACCTTCACCCCTTCACCTGTTAGTAAGAGCAGTTTCGCCGGGCTTAATATCTAAGCCACACGAGCAGGCCAGATGATGGACTTAGTTGTCAGAGGCTATTTGAGACGCATGCCATTAGGAGTATTTTATAGACAATGGGAGCTTAACCCCATTGACACCCCTGGCCATGATATATCTAATAGAGGCCTATATCTAATAGAGGGCTATATCTAATAGAGGGCTATATCTGAGGGCTATATCTAATAGAGGGCTATATCTAATAGAGGCCTATATCTAATAGAGGGCTATATCTAATAGAGGGCTATATCTAATAGAGGCCTATATCTAATAGAGGCCTATATCTAATAGAGGGCTATATCTAATAGAGGCCTATATCTAATAGAGGCCTATATCTAATAGAGGGCTATATCTAATAGAGGCCTATATCTAATAGAGGCCTATATCTAATAGAGGCCTATATCTAATAGAGGCCCACACAAACGACTGAAATCTATTTCACCCTTATCCTCTTCTGGCGTTTCTCAAACTGTGGGATCCACCTCTAGTTGGGCGAGACATAATGACAAGAGTGTGCTAAAGCATTTGGCTGGAGGAGTCTGCAACAAGATCATGTCAAGGTGTATTGAATCATGAATAGAATTCTAGAGTCAACTCGCCTTTGTACGTACAATTTCTCTCGAATGACTCATCACTGTTTCGTTGACCACCAAAGTGCAAAAGTGCTGCTTTGCTAGGAGTCAAGGACCAGGTCAATTCTTTCAGCCTGAGTAACGCCGAACCTGCCTTTATTTCAAAGACTATATTTCTATTTTTAAAAAATAACGTTCTAGAGCCTCCTACAAAATGGTAGGCTACACTTAAGTGTTACTTTAATGGCAGGGGTGGTCTGGATGTCTAATTCAGCCCTGACATTACTGTACTATCCGGCTCACTAACTGCGTTCCATATGATGGATGATTCATACCTGTCTTTATAATATGTTAAAGTTGCTAATGCATACGTTAGTTTACGTAACGTATTGTATTGCTTCATGTTGGTTGCTGATAGAGACTATAGTTAATGTACATAAAGTTTCCAAGCGCAATCTAAAATATTTTGAATTAAATAGATCTACTTAATTGTGATCTAAGTAATGCTTGTTCACTATTCGCTAAGTCTTGATGGCCTTTGGAAAGAGAGACTTTATTTTTTCACGTTAATGGAATTGAAGGTGCACGTATACGAATAGACCTATAGGCTCTTTGGTTTTACGAAAATGTGTTCGTTTCTTTAAAAAAAAAAAAACATTATATAGCACCTCCTTCGTGATCGAAGATGAGCACATTTCTCATATCCAATGTACTCGAAGATGTCTGTAAAGTTCAATCCTCGCTTTAAAAAGCCGGACGCATACGTGGCGTGGGTAGGTTTGGTCAGTTGCAGGTAGACCTCTTCTCTCAGCTTCTCGTTGGTTCGGCGCTCTTTCACCCTGGCCACATTATAAAAGGTAAGACGAAGACCTATCCTCACTCTCAGTGACCCTTTTATTATACAATCTTTTTCAATGTATTTGGAGTATAAATACAATTTAAGCGGTTCATTAGACGGTAGCCCAACCGGCCTATTGTGTTCCAGCCCACCGGATATTTGCCCGAATGTTCTCGTGGCAAATCCACCACTGCTTAATTTGCATAGTTTAAATACCACCTAAACTGAATGGTGGATTACTCAAGTGGCACATTCGCTTCACGGCTGCAGTCTTCTCGTTATGTGGACTCTCAGGCAATAAGAAAGAGTTACATTGTTGTAGGTATAGAGTGACACGGCTCGGAATGGGTCAAGCAAGAATATAAAAAAAAACTGTATCCGCGTATCACGTGGTTTGGGCGACAGAGGTCTCACTTAAGCTAAACAATGGTAGGTCTAGTTTTAACTATGTACCAATGGCTCACCTTTTGCTGTAAGTATGTACACTGATTGCTGTTTTTCTTTGGCTCCTGTTTGGCCCACATGGTGAAGTCATCGGATTCACTGCTGGACCAGGCAAAATGTGCAGATACTTCAAGACGACTTAAACCAATCCAAAATGTCTTACCTATTTTAATATGAAGCAAAATAAAAGCTCAAATTGTCGGAAATATATTATCATTTGTATCCTAGAAAGTACAGACGTTCCATCCAAAAGTGAAGATAATTACGTCCTACACGTACACGCTAATCAAGTCATGAATGTCAGTTAGAAACTTCAACTCTGCTAAGCCATTGGTTTTCCTGGCTAATTCAGGCTGCCCATTCCATGCTCTGGCACTAGGGGGGAAAAAAGGGCGGCCAAAGGCCGATTGCTCCAATTGGACCCCGCACCTTTTAGAGGCCCCGCAATTCGCATTAAGCATCAGTCGTGGCTATGGCCCCAGGCTTTTAATGATTTTTAGCTTAAAGTGTAGACCTGTCGTACAATTGACTTAACTCTAGTTAACCCACAGTCACCTATTGCGTTTGAGTTTCTTCCTATGCATGTTGTATAGCAAATGTTCGTAGAGTTGTTATTGTACAGCTGTTACGCTGGTGTTGTCAATTGTAGTCAATCTTATCTTATAATGATCTAATTAATAGTAGTAATTGTTGTTATTGTAAACAAATTTAGAAGAGGGGCCTTGCAAGCATCCATTAAATTGGGCCCTGCAATTCTTATGGCCGGCTCTGAGAAAAATAAAAGAGCGCTTGTATGAACTTGTCCTAGCTTACGGAATAAGAAATGAACCTTTATCATTGTGTATTTCTGAGTATTTTATTACTTTTTAAAAATTAGTAAGTTATTGTGCAATGCTTAATGAATTATTGGACAAAAGATTTTTACAAAATTATTAAATGTTTACTAACTTTACTATTTTAACTGTGAATAGACCTTGCTTTAAATGATTTAACTGTATGGAATTTAGCCCTGGTAATATGAAGGGAGAGTAATCCTTGAAGGATTACGGGAACGACATTCGAGGCCTATTCAGTACAATAAGTAATCAGTAAAAAATCGAGAACCTCCTTTGTCGAGTATTTGTAGTGAGAAGTGTAATCTTCATTGATCAAATTACGTGTCATAGCCAAGTGTTGGTGTATTAATTTTGCAACTTGGTTATGGTGACCTAGGTAGGCAGATTCTGATAAGGCTGAACATCCTGCCATTATGTTTTCAAATGACTCACCCGAATTTCCACATTTTTGGCATTTGTTATCAACATTAAGTTTTAGGGTATGCTTCTCGTTATTTTTGTCCTAAATACTCTGTTCTGTATTGCTGTAACAAAGCCTTCTGTGTCGTACTAGTTTCATACATTAATTACATGACACACAAAATGTCATTCACCTGGGATGGACTCAGAGACACTCTTGAAGTCAAAATAGAAAATCAGACAACATGATTTTTCAACGTCAGTCTCAGTTGATTATTGTACTGGCCAATGCTACCCTGGTAAACCTTTGGCCTTTTCTGCTATAGACCTTATCCTGGTGGCAAACTAAACTAAGTATAACTTTTAAAGACAAGTATTTATTGCAATATAACAAGGTCTACATTTGTTCGTGCTAATAAATTGTTCCACACAAACAATTTTGCTGTTGCTGCCATTTTGTTCCGTGCTGCTATAGCTTATATGCCATGATATGTTTTTATACTTTAAAAAGCTGGTGCCAAAAGTCTATCTTTAGGAGAGAGAGAGAGAGAGAGAGGAATCGTGGGCAACCCATAAGTTAGCAAGCCATTTCTTTTTCAATTGACCATAATTCCTTTGCTTAGATTTGTAACATGACTCACAATATGCTACAACAGTGTTAAGTAATATTGGCACACACTTTGCAATTCTACAATTTGCATGTTATATAGATTTTGAAAAAATGTTTTCAAGCTTTGTTAGACTAGATCTATATGTGTTGAGTCGTAATGTGACACGCTAGAAATAATAATTCACTTTATTAAAAAAAAATTAAGACAATGTAACAGAAAGGAATTACGTTGCACAGTGTTATGATGTGTGTGTTTATGATGTGACTATGAATAAAGAGGGGGCGGATGGGTTGAGTTGAGAAGGCTGACAAGACTGAAGGTGAAAAGCACGAAGTGGTCTGTCGTAGTTCAAGTGAATAAATTGCAGGGTGTGTTACTTAAAGAAGGGACGTGTGACAGAAAGAAGTGCATTTTTACAAAGTTTATATCAACTCTGTCTGTCTGTCTGTCTGGTATAAAGTGTGCACACGTTATTTCACCCACACCCATTCTCGGATCAAGTTAAAACTTCGCACATTATAGGCATAGACAAGACATGAATCAATAAAAAAAGTAACCAATTAGACAATTAATTAATGGTAATTAATTGTTTTGTGTAATAGCAACAAAGGAAACTAATACTTACTTCAGTATTTACAGATAAGTCTAAATATGTTGGGTTTAGTCCCCATAAATAATTGTTAACTCTATTTCTCCCTCACGTATTCTCTGATCAAGTTGATACTTTAAACAATTATTTATTGTAGGCCTGCCTAACAATGCATGAATCAATAAACAAAAAATACTCAATTATTCAATTAGTTATTGGTAAATAATTATTTTGTTTGATATCGAATAAAGGAAATAGCTTGTACATTATTGGTAGATATAGTTTTAAAGACGGAGTTCTTCCCTTTAGTAAATCTTTTTTTAAAGGATTTTATATTTTGCTTGTTAGAGTGAGTTTGTTTAAATTGCCCAAAATATCATTATTTCATTTGTGTTTCTGCAGACATCTGCCTATGTTTGCAAATACACATTATTTTCAGTTCTGTTTAAGAGAAGTTTGCTCAAGCTTATTGAAAGTTCTGCATTAAGAATTAAATACGCCTACACCGGTTTAGCTGCGCAACAATGAGGAATCAAAGCCATAGGCTAGGGCTTAATTGATGTGTTTAGTTGATGAGTTTAGTTGATGGGCTTGATCGATGCGTTTAGTTGATGGGCTTAATTGATGGGTTTAGTTGATGGGTTTAATTGATGAGTTTAGTTGATGGGCTTAATCGATGGGTTTAATTGATGGGTTTAGTTAATGGGCTTAATTGATGGGTTTAGTTGATGGGCTTAATCGATAGTAAAGAGTAAAAACAGAGTTGTCGCACATAATAAGGCTGTGGTGAATATTCGGGGCTTCTAAAGACATGATTAACACAAAAAAAAGCCATTTTTTAAATTCTTAACTTAGTGTGATTTGATTTACCTTTAGGAAGCTGTGACGAAATCACTATATTTTCTTGCTCAGAATGGATGCTAGCTAAAACTGCACTTCTTTCTGTACACTTGCTCTGTGCTGACGCCCAATCTTCTCGTCCTATTTGTACTTGGTAACAGTGTAAGTTGTACTTGAACCATCCAACAGCACAATCCTCATAGGGAACAGCTGTAATGAAGTTTATTTCAAACATTTTGAACATGTGTTTGTCTCTAGAGGAGTTTCACTTGCTCTGGGGGTTCATCTCATAACCAATCAACTTTCCCACTTTCCTAATTAGACTGCCCCCCACACCTTTTGTAAAAAAAAGTGTAAAGAGTCGTCGTATTCTTGTGAAGATTTTCTATTACCATATGTTATTAATGTTATGTCGACCCCCACAAACATTTATTTTGTCATTCGCTGCTGTTTGAAGACTACTTGGAATTAAATTGTGTAAATGTTTCAATACGGGAATACATTGGATATATAGTCTACATATTCATTACCTGGAAGACCAACTCTCTCAATTGAATACTTTATTAGGAAGGAATTCGTTACGCCTTCTTCATTACATAAAATCTCACATAAATATTAATCGCTTGTAGAATTAACATAATGCCTCGTGAAATCGCTCAGCTACTATGAAAATGTATGTAATACTGACTCTTTTTAAAATATATTAAATGTTTTAAATATAAGAAAAAAAAGCACTGTGACATTTTGTAAACAAAATAAACGTTGGTCTAGTTCTATTACATACATTTATTTCCTATATTTTCTTTTTATTCAATCATTGCTTTTGATAACATACTGTACATCAATACTGTTTGAGGTCCCGTTTGATTAAATCCACGTAACGGACTTGGGGCGACAGTTTTTCTTGAGTCAGACGCGAGTTTCCCGTAGAGAATGACTTTTGGGTTGCGATTGTCCTCCATCCGGCGAACATGTCCAAGCCAGCGCAGGCGGCGTTGTCTGAGGACTGTAAAGATGCTGTAAAGACGCGCAAGGATCTCAGTATTGCACACTCTTGCCTCCTTCGGAGGCAGTCAAGTGGAGTGAGTTTAGTTTTCTCTCTTGTTTTGCATAAGTAGTCCACGACTCACTGCAGTACAGTAGTGTGCTTAGAACGCATGCCTTGTAGATCTCCATTTTGGTCGCTGTAGTAAGCTTATGGATTACCCAAACTTTAGGTCTGAGGCCTGAGAGAAGCGGGACATTAGTGACTGAAGCTCCTCCAACGAGTGTGCCACTACCACTGCATCATCTGCAAGTTGCATATCTCTTACGAGGGTGGCTCTGATTTTAGTTTTGGCCCTCAGTCTGGCAATATTTAGGAGTTTGCCATCAAATCTGGAATGGAATAACGCCTTAGTTAGATTGGTCAAAGACCTTGTAAATTAGCAGTGAAAAGAGTATTCTGAAGAGGATTGGGGTCAGGATACATCCGTGTTTAACTCCGATGGCGAAGACTACTAAAGAAAGAATCCCACAAACAATGGCTTTGTTTGCGTGTCTGGGTCATAATTTGTAGGTCACATAATAATTCTTTTTTAATCTTTGGACTTGAAGATAAGCCATTCCTTTATTATAAGAATCAAAGCAAAATATAATTTGGTGAAATAAACAAAAATAACATTTAGGATATTGTTATTAAAAAGACAATACCTCCTTTATACAACTATAGAGCGATTATTTTTTCTCTTAATAATTTATGAATGTAAGATATTTAAAAAATGAACATTCTTTTACGCCCCTCACGCCCATCCTATCGGAATAAATCCTGTTTAGGCGAAAGTATAAATGTACTACACTTTATAGGCCTACTAGTCTTAGGATAGGAATAGACCAGCGGTTCTCAACCATTTTAGCTTGGTGACCCCTTTTTACGATTCCTCACTTATTCGCGACCCCCAACATTAAATTATTTTCGTTTATAACTATGATGTTACAAAATATTAATTGGAGGCCGAATGTAACTCTCTGATTTGCAATGCCAAAGCTTAATGTTTAATCACAGTACAATATGTAGGCCTAATTATATTCTTGAAAAATAGGTATATTTCTTCTTATTAACAATTACAAATCAATGAAATAATTTCTTTATGACGTGCATCTATTTACGTTAGTATTTCCTATTCACATTCCACACACGTGACAATTTTCTGTATTTAAACTTGAGAACTTACAGGCTGTTTCGAGAAATACATATATTATTGCAAATGGAAGAAGGTACAACAGAGACAAATACAAACATGGCTGCAAACGCTTGATCCAGAATTGGGTAGGCCTAATTAAAGAGAAAAGTTGCACAGTGAAATGATTTATGTCTCCTAAAAACCGTTAACTTTGACTATCATTGAATTTCTGGCAAGTGCAATGAGATGTTGAGATTTGGAAAGTAGGAAGAAATTTTGTCTACAGACATGCGCAAATGTTCTTTCACAGAAATTATCATTTTATCTGTTTGCCAGTCATTTCCCTCATAGAGAGAAGATACGGTTGAAAGCATGTAAATATTATTTTCGTTACAAATTACATACCCCCCCCCCTTGCTTTAACTAATGGGGCAGGCATAGGAAACAGTCCAATAGCTGCGGAGAGACAACTGAAGGGTCATTTGAACTGAATGGAGGTGTTATAAGGAGAGCACTACGGGAAGCCCATGCTTTGCTCCCCTGCTACCATCTGGAGTTCATCCAATTTTCATGTTATCCAATGTGTTATGGATTTCTAAAAAAGTTTACATATTAAAATTCTAATTTTTGGATGCCTTATTCAACATTTTTTAAAACGTACAATGTTTAGATCATATATAACGGATATTTAACATTTATTTGTTCAATCTTCATTAAATCTTCTTATAACATATTAGAAATAACTGTCAACAGACATCATCAAGGATATCGGTTTCAAAATGTCTGACGCGGAAGGCGATGATGTCCTAACCTCGACCGCAATTGCTGCCAAAGACTACATTGCTCCTATGGATATATATGAGGCTTTGCAAGAAGTTTTTTAAACAGTTTTAATACATGAAGGCTTATTTAGAGGTGTTAAAGAAGTCACAAAAGCATTAGACAAGCGACAGGCTAATATGTGTGTTAGCTAACAGTGTTGATGAACCATTGTATACCAAGCTTATTGAAGCTTTATGTGCAGAACATGGAAATAAATCTTCTGAAGGTGGATGATGCCAAGAAATTGGGTTAATGGACTGGGCTCAGCAAATTAGATAAAGAAGGCAAAGCAAGAAAAGTTAATGCATGTGGGGCTGTAGTTTATAAGGATTATGGTAAAAATTCTCAGGCTCTCGATATTGTCAAGAATTATCCAAGTAAAAAAAATGTCTGCATTTGGAATATATATATATATATATATATATATATATACATATATATATAAAGTTAGATGAATAACACTTTGACTTTTTAGTTAACAGACGATATGCCTTAATCTGCATTAATTTAAACATATACAAATCTATCTGCTGGACAATCAAAATGTTCGAACAAATTCTGATTCAGTTGTCTGCAGCATCTTTCCTCGAATAAAAATATATTTAGTAAATTTCAACGGAAAAAAACTTAATATGTGACAAGTTTTACATGTTAGAATGGACAAAGAAAAAAAATCCATATTTTCGATAGACATAAGCGACCCCTGACAAATTGTCAATCGACCCCTAAGGGGGTCGCGACCCACAGGTTGAGAACCCCTGGAATAGACTTTCATATCTAGACTTAGAAAACGATGCGCAAAATGTTCCTGAACATTCATTTATTCAGCCCTTTTCTTTTTATATTAAAAAAATAACAGCCAAACTAGTGTTTTCCCAGTGTGGTCATCGAGCTAGTACTTTTTTTCCCATCTGTCAAAATATTTAGAGCCGTTTTCGAGATCCGTGTCCACCCATGTTTTTTTAGTTTTGAACCCGTGTTTAGGTTTTAGTTTGCACGAAGGTACAAGTTGAATAGAGGTGTTGTAATTAGTGGATTAACACTATGATTAACACAAATAATACTCTAAACTCACATTGATTCAGAACATAACTAAATATAAGAGTCCACAGCTTCTTACCTTGCTTTTTACCAACCAGGCCACACAAAACAAAAAACACTAAAGGTAAATAATGGAGCATCTCAAAACGAAACTTTTCTTTTCAAAAAGGCTAGAAATGAGATTGAGCAGTGAAACATTTATCCAATTAGGTCTAAAACATCCCTATACATGAGACTACATCTATGGGTGTACGCTTTTGTTGGCTAACAAATGAATCACCGGTAATCTGGTAAGTCCCACCCGCCCCACCTTATTTGTGCCCATTCACGAAGTGTACAAGCAAACACTGGTAACAGGATACAAGCTTTACCATTCCCAGAACTACGCGCACGACAAATTCTCCAGAGGCTATTTATAGCATTTGTGATGATGAGTTGTAAAAATCGCGTGCATGTCAAAGTTATTTAAATATGCAGTGGGCCCTCCCCAAGAGAGTTTATCTAATTTGTTCTTCCTACTCAAATGCAAAACAAAGTGCCACTTTAAAAACAAAATAATGTAAAAATTTACCTTTCAGATATTGTGATATATGATATATGGGGTCGATGATGAAAAGGTCATCTATTTCTATGGCCAACTGTTAATTAGGAGGTCGTGTTGTCAGCTCAACGACCGATCGCCTTTACTTTCCCAGCCTATGTCCGGTACCCACTAGAGTTGGGTGGACTTTAAAAATCAGTATCATCGGGATTCGAACTCGAGACTCATTCAAATCTACATAAAAGAATAGTGAATGTTTGAATTCGATGTTAAATACAGGTCATGTGTCCTTCTTTACAAATGTGGCTAAGCTGTCAACAGCTTTTTAACATGCCAAACGACTTAAGTCTGCGGGGCCTAAACTTAATCGGTCTCAAAGGCCATAAGAGTATCCTACAAGCAGATGGCAGCCTGGTCGTGTGGAATGTGCTCCAGGCTGAAGAACCCTACCCGTTTTCTTCCTCTGCTAGGTACGAGGTGAAAATGTAGGCCCAATTTTCTTCTCTCTGATTCGACCATTAAAAATCCCGTGTCACATCACTACACAAGAATCGATGAGAACCGAGCCTCTGGGGTTTCATTGAAGTTTAATGGGGCCTGATTTGGCCCTAGTTTGAACATCATTACTTTATACAAGTATCTAGTGCCAAGTACGCCATAAGCTTAAAAAGCTAAATGAAGGTTGCATATGACCATAACAATATCTGAAAGTTCTTATAGGCCCTAATTACTGTTTGTGGGAACAGTATTAAGCAATTACAATGTTCTCAAGTCTTATCTTATGAGTCAACTTCCTTTCCTAAGACTTCAACTTTCAAAAACAAAAAAAAATGAACAGAAAAAAATGTGACACTAGTTGAGGCACTGGCAGACATTAAAACATAAGATTTATTTATGTATCTTATCTGACAATGGCGAAGACGCTTTTATTGCGTGGGAGGGTAAAGAAAAAAAACATTTTGCAAATATAATTTTTTTATTACCTACCTTTCTTCAATCTCATGATGCCCCAGCATTAATATAACACTGCAGGTATTTCTACGTCTGCAACTCTATTAGTTCACACATGTTCCAGCCGACAAGTTTATGGCTAACTCAGTGAAACTGTCCTTATTAGAAGCTGAATTACGTTCTATTACTACTTAAATAGGGATATAGAGCAGTTCACACTAGGCGCACATGTAAGTTATTGTTATTGACATGCGTTCATTTCTTATCTTATCTTATATAATACAGACGTTACTTCAAAAAAGAAGATGATTACGTCCTACGCGTCATGCATTTAGTCATGCATATTAACCAATGACTTAAATTCTGCCAAGTCACTGGTTTTTCTGGCTAGCTCAGGCAACCCATTCCATGCTCTAATAGCACTAGGGAAGAAGGAGTATTTGTACAAATACTTTCCTTTTCGTAATCATGATTTTTATTTTATTTCAATACGATGTACTATTAATGGAAGTATGACAATATGGAATTTAATTCTAATACAGAGAAAATAAATTAAATACATTGTATTCATCTTATTTCAAAGCCTAAGCGTCTACTATAAAATAAAATGTAAATAAATATATATTGTATAGTGTTTTTCTTTATAAGATTCGTGTGATTTAGAATCCTATGCTTAATAGCACTGCATTTCTTGTGGAATTTTTTTTAAAATATGCAAGACTTATTATTATGAATAATATTAAAAGTATGTTGCCTTTGTTTTAACTAAAGAAAAAAAAAACAATGATCAACAACATTCTTTTTCTCACCTTTCACCCCAAGTTCTATTAGAGATTTTCATTTATGGCGGGAAAAAAACAACTTTCTACAGCTAGCTTTTTGGGGTTTCCTGTGTACAGAATAAAGTTATTTTTGTGTGCACTTTTTAGCATTGCAGTATCAAAGATTCTAAGCTCTTCAGTTTGTAGCTCAATTAATTTATTTCTTTAAGTTTAGTTGACAACATTATTTGAAGTTTGATTAAGCGTCCTTGACATTAAATTTAAAGTGAAAATCCACAACAGCTTAGCAATACTTCCGTATTCCAACCGCCGGATACACCAAAGAACGCAATTAGACGCAATATAGGAAAATCCCTAAGTTCAGCACACTTGGATTCCACTTAGCCTATATGTAAACAGCATGTTTTCAAGTGGTCCTTGGTGACTTTACACTTCTAACAAGTTTCACTCACTGTGAAAATAATATTTGAAATGTTTTTTTGCCGTGGCTTTCGTGAGATGTTTTGCAATTTAAAGTGTTTAAAATAGCGATAATTGGTAGAGGATCTCTTGGTAACAGGGCCGGCCTAGGCAAATGCATAGGGCCTCCAATTGTTTGGGGGGGGGGGGGCGCTCGCACATTGGCATTCTCTGTAGTTGTGCAAAAACATAATTTATTTTGACGACTATTTGATATGGAACAAACAAAAAAAGTATGTATCAAGTAAAACAATCAAGTTATATTTCAGTTGTATAATAGACAATCATGTCTTATCTTGCATATATCTTTCTACTATATCTTTATTTTAATAGCTCTCTAGAAACTACCTTAGTTTCTCTCCAAGTTTAGGTGTCCCTGGGTTCAGCTGTAGGCTAATTACATCAAACACTTAACAACTCGATCAAAACAATTTTTCTACAATATTGCGCATGCGTCAGTCGATTACTCAGTTGTCTGTATGAAAACTATAGAATTAAAAATTTCTCTAAAACTCATTCGATGGATTAAAGTTGATAATAATAAATTCGCCCCTAATTATTATTCTTTTTTTTGTGTGTCTGTTAAGTGCTATTCTTCAAAGATTAGAGGAGTTCATCTGGACAATACCAACTGTATGTGGAACCCCCTTTGCTGTAGGCAACGATGACTATCTCGTCTTAGTCTTTAGAAGAGAATGTATGTAAAAAAAAAAATTTAAAAAGGTTCAATGTGTTTTGTATAGGTCAGTTAAACTTACTAGATGTTTACATCCTTCTGCATTTTCTTTTGTCATCTTTGAAAAGAACAATAACCCTGTCAGGAAAGACTACATAATTGTCTACATTGTATTCTATGTATGTGTCGGCCTAGTTGAGTGTGTGCTATGCTGGGTGCAGAAGAACACACAGAACATCATTTAACATCAACATGAGTTTATTGTCACAAAGTAACAGGAGAATCATTCCAATCAAATTGCATATGTTTATATTAAAAAAGCAAAGCAAGCAACCATTCATCACATAATGCACTCTCTCTTTCTCCAGCTGGCCCCAAAAATACACACACAACAAACAACAGTTGGAGGGGGGGAAAGCTCAATTGCATATAGCATTCAGTAGAAATCAAACTTAGAATGCTATAAAAATCAAAATCTTTTCCTAAGTTTGATTTCTATTGAATGCTATATGTGAGTAAATACATTTTTTTTTGCAGCATCAAAGACTTCAGTTGGAGATTGTTTTATATAAGCAGAGAACAGAAAGGAAAAATGTAGACATCTAAGTTTGCATAGCAGCTCTTTTTTTTTTTAAAAAGAAAGCTACTTACATGTTATTTTTAAATGTTAACATTTTGTTAATATATACACAATTTAAAAGCAGAGATAATACACTTGATAATTATTTTTCAAAGCAAAAGTACACATACTTCCATTTAAAACAGAAATACTCTGAACTTCATACCCATCTCAGTCATTCTAGTACACTATTAAACTATGCTTAATATACATTCAATTCAAGCTTTAAAAGACCACATGGAGTTGTGTAAATGTTCAGTATATTGTAGCGTTTGTAAAGATTCAATATAAACAAAGATCTTTGCTTATAAATGTATCTTTTTTATTGACTTAAACCTTATTCAGAAAAAAAAAATAGAAACTACAGTTGACTCTTGACAGTCTGACAGGGGCCAGGAGGATATCGAATTACTGAAAGCATTGGATTACCAAAGGTTAGCTGTACTTCAAAAGAACTTAACCTTATAAGTCAAGAAAATTCTAAACTTATTTATGATATATAATTAATTAATGGAAACTACAGTTGACTCTTGACAGTCTGACAGGGGCCAGGAGGATATCGGATTACTGAAAGCATTGGATTACCAAAGGTTAGCTGTACTTCAAAAGAACTTAACCTTATAAGTCAAGAAAATTCTAAACTTATTTATGATATATAATTAATTTTCAAATAAAAAATAAATGAAAAAGAAACATTTATTGATCTAAATATACAAAACAAATGATTTCAGCTTACACATACTTTATTAAATTACAATTTACATTCTAAAAATATACATACTATAGAATACATTTCATGTAATTACATGAATTTACACATTTGTATTAGATCATTCTACGCTAATAATATTAAAACATGCATGTGCAGCTGATGTGTACATTGATGCCATGTCTGTCATATTATCAAGAGTCAACTGTAGTATTTAAACCTATTGTCATTCACTTCTTTGAGTAAATGAGGTTCTTGCTAGCTTGGTAGACTAAGTAAAAAAAACAAAAACAACTAAATATCAATTCCTAGTTTGACAGTGCTGCCCTCCAGAGAAAGAGACACTTTATTCTCACTTTGGTCATGTTCAACATCAACTTTAAGATTTTCATCTTTAACAAATAAAGCATTGTCATAACCACTGCCAGAAGTCTTGCTTATCAACACCACTGGGTATCTTTTCCAGACAATAAACACAATGGCAGCTATCATGATGCATGCTCCAAGTATTCCTATCACTATGCCTGCTATCTGTCCTCCAGTTAATTTATTACTTCCTGTATGGAGTTTAAAGTACTCAATGGTCAGAAATGCAGATAAAACAATACCAATCAATTAAGCATATAAATGATCCAATCAGCTTTGAACTGGTAGAGAAAGAAGACAATTAAAGAGTGTACATGCAATATCACAACTAAATAGCAGCATATAATGTAACTGAGGCTCAAGGGAAATGACTCTAGCTAAGACCTAAAAACTAATAACAAATAAATTTATCTATTAAGTCTATATACCTTTTCAATCACCATCTGCACAACATTTACTATCAAAATAACATAATACACAAACTAAAGGATTTCATTTCTATGACTTCTGTAAGAGGCTTATGAGAAAGTTTCAATAGAATGTCATACTTTGTGCAAAACTTTATGTACATGATGACAGTGTGAAGTCCAAAGCCATGGGACCAAGCTCCCCCCTACATCCCACCTGTACAAAATGACCAGTTCTGCACTCACCTTTGTATTTCTGAGTGGAGGGCAAGTGATAAACAGCTTGTCTGGTGCTGACTGTTGATGATGTGAGTTGTGTACTGTCCAGCAGGAAAGGGTCAGAGTATGTGACAGTGGGCTGGGCTGTAGTGGTTGTAGACAGTGTAGTGGGGTAGACTTACCAGTGGGAGAGAAAAAAGTAAAATTGTTTAAAAATTAACGCACAAAAATTGCAATTACAAACATCATTTTCTTTTCTCATTGAATTATAAAGATTCAATACTTTTACATTTACTACACTAGAAATATTTTTTATACATAAAAAAAGCATAAACCGTAAAGATGTAATTTTGAGTTGGCATGTGGAGGCCAAGTGGTTAAGTACTTGACTTCTGAACTGAGATTTTCGAGTTCGAATCCTGGTGAAAACTGTGACTTGCGTTCACTAAACTCTAATGGGCACTTGACTTACATTGGAAAAGTAAAGGTGGATGGTCATTGTGATGGTCACATGACACACTCATTGACACTAAGCAGGGGCGGACTGGGTATCAAAATTGGCCCGGGCATTACCATATATGGCCCACAAAATGGAATGTCATATCATTGGCGTAGCCATGATGTTTCTGTGGGGGGTGGGGGATTTTTTTTATATAAATATATGTGAGTGTGTGTATGTAATTAATCATTCTGACCTTTCACTCTTTCAAACGTTTTTTTCTTATCTAGAATATTCTCTTCCTTTAAATAGTGGACAGACAGTACACGCCTCTAATGACAGTTAGGTAGTCTGGGGTTCGCTGTGAGCTCCCCCAGCAGGATCCAAGCATTATTTCCGTTTTTTTAAGCTTTAAAAAATGCACATTCTGAGGTATCTAAAGTGCAGTTTTAGCCTACTACTTTTCCGCTAAAAAATTCAAAAACCAAATCTGCTATTCACTGCACTTAATTAATTTAGTCCAGCAACTAGTAGAAAATGGTAACTATAGTTTTGCTTTAGTTTTTGTATTGGAGGGGGAGGGTAAACATAAAACCCCTTTTGGCTACACTCATGAAATTTGGTGACTGTAGTTTGTTTAAGCTGGCTGCACTGGGGCAGTAAGTAAAGTTTCCCTTTTAGACAATGAGGTCTGAGGCAAGTGATGGTTTGAATCCCCCCCCCCCTTTTCCTGCTATGCTCTTATGTCATATTATACGTGTAAGCCTAATTCTCATCAAAATATATAAAGTTTGATAATGCATCGAAAACTGGATGTATGCTTGCATAGGATTACGTAATGTATTTTATTTAGACATGTATGTAGTCTGAAAACTATAAACAATACAATAGCAGCCTTAAGAAGTTTAAAACCTTTTTTGGTATTACTTATAGTTTACAGACGTTTCTTTAAAAAAATAAGAGTTATGTCCTATGCATTTCATGTGTCAATCAATTGATTTGTTGACTTAAAATATGCTAATTCATTGGTTTTCTGGCTGACTCAGGCAACCCATTTCATTAAAAGATTAGAGAATGTAGAACGTTAGATAGACACTTACTTAATGTGAAAAGCTCATTATTTAAAATATAAATCTCATTTCATTAAATATCTGATGTGACAGCGCTATATAAATTATTTTAATTATATGAATTTCCGTCATTAATGACTTCATTCTAAGCATAAGTTCGCTATTAATTATAGAAGTAAAAAAAGATGATGTAGATCTAGATTTTTTTTTTAATTAAATAATATTTTTTGTAAACCTTAAGTGTAATATTTTTAGATCTATGTTATTAAAAATAAACAAAAAGAAAATTTACTAGAACTCTATACCCATATTGAGCTGTGAATAAGTTGGGTGGTTTGCCATTTTCGCGGCTGTGTGTGTGTTAAAGTTAATATCTATTAAGAATTGTTAAAGAGCTAGATCTAATTGTTGCCCCTATGTTTTATTTTTTTGCTGTGTTACATCAATGTTTTCTAACTTAATCCTCTCTCATCCCTCTTTTTCGGTAACTGTCAATGGAACCATCAAAAGACGGGTGAGGGAAGGAGCAAAAACAAATGGGAGTGCCATCAAACCAGCAAAATGATTAGGCCAAACACATCCTCGAAGACTTCAAAGCAGTGTTGAAGTCCATGCCACTCGTGTATAGCAAAAAGTACGGTCTAACGTTTTGCAAATGATAATAAGTACAGTATATAGTGTACATTTTTTTACATTCTTGTTGAATTTCAAACAAAATTAATTGTAATTACAAAAAAAACAATACAAGAAATCGTGTTCAGGCATCTGTGTCTTGGTGCTGTTTTTTATTTTTAAAGTTGTCTGCATTGAAAAAAAAATTCTTTTGGTCGCAACCAGACCGGCCCACCGGCATTTGCACGTTTGCCCATATAGCCAGTCCACCCCTGACCCTAAGCCCCAGAAACAGATGGGATTTACCTCATCTGTCCACATAGATTACCATCTGAAAAGTGTACCTTTATATTTTTATCACTGATAGTTATTTCTAATCATACAAGAATGTAATAACTTTACCCATATCTAAATGAAAATACTATATTTGGTAATTTACGTTTGTCCTGTAAAATATCAGCTTACATAAGTATTTTGTAAAAATAATTATGTTAATAATCTTCTACACACTGACTCTAATTATAACAACTGAAACAGTTGCTAGAGTATAGTTTTTTAAATAGCTATTATAGCATTACTAAAGTAAAAAATATACCCATTAAAGTTAAAGTCTCAACAAAAAACACTAAGCACCTGGACTAGTTTTGCAGATGTAACCTTGCTTGTTGCCAATGCAGGACAGGTCATTCCACTGACCAGACTCTCGATACATCTCCACACATTCTTCCTCAGTCACTGTGTTGGAGTACTGGTTAGTAACACGGAGTGATGGCTCACCTTGAGCCCAGTTAAAATAAACTGTTGGAGAGTTGTCTGTCCAACCAAAGCCACCTGTATGATGTGTCATCAATTAATTGAATTGTGTGTAGCTGCAGAGGAATTAAGTCTAATAGATCATTGGGGACATTATATCAGATGTAGAAAGTAGGACTGACTAGTCATTGAGCTGGTCACTAGTTACCTTGACAACACAAATGTTGAATTCTTTTTAGCAATAAACAATAAAAGGAAAAGAGGATTTTAGTCCTTAGCCAAGTCTTTAGCAAAAAGCCCATGCAATCTTAAACTACTATAAAGTGCACTAAAGGAACCATTTTCAGTTGTGTTAAACAGCCAAGAAATGAATTTTGTACATTTTAATTGATTGACTTAATCAACCAAAGAAAACATAAAACCTGCCTGCGCTGTCTCTGTTTAATCCAATCCAAAAGTTTGTTCTAGTGAAATAAGTTGTGGATGCCTCAGTCTCTAAATTGTCAATCTCATCTCTCAGGAACTTCAACTCCTCTGCAGAATGAATGCTGGCAAGCTGCATGCCTTGTCGGCCACAGGTGTAGGTAGCCTCTGGCCAGGACAGCTGATCTTGAAACTTGATTAGGTAACAGTAATCTCCAAACCTCTTGGTGTTGTTAGCACAGTGGCCCAGAGGAACGGGCGTTGTTGGCGGTGGTGTATCTTAAGAGAAAGTTAATAGTTTAAACAAAACACAAAGGACATAGTAATTTGCATACTTCACACAATGGAAAAAGTAAATCTATATAATTAGAACTTGACCTCATGATGATGAAATAAGAGAAATAATTAGAGCTAAAATTGGCAGTGTGCTTTCATAAGTTTAATGATTGTGTAAATATTGTGTTGATTCATAACTGTAATTGTATTAACTTGTTAATAACTGTTAGCAACATGATCCCCAATTTTCCAAATCTGATACTAAAACTTTCAAAGTCCTTCAATGCTATGCCCTAGGACTTATTCCAAAGACACTTGAGTATGTGAATGTTGCCTTACTTCAAGAATGTACGAAAACAGCAACCCCATTATCTTCACCCAGTGGTGTAACCATTTCATCAAAGAAGAAAACTGCCACTTTGTTAAAGAAATATTTTGCTAAGATCAACAAAGCTGCCAAGAAGTCCCCAATGTCCAAAGACATTGATAAGCAAGCTTAATGCTGCCATAAGGAAATGCAAGCTCAAAAAGGCTCCTGGGTCAGATGGTATCACCCCCGAAATGCTCAAGCATGTAGGGAAGAAAGGAAGGGCCATGCTCTTGGCATTTGTAGATAGAACCTGGAAACGTGCCACCATTATTCCTATACCAAAAAAAGGGAAAAGATGCTTCCACTGCTGAGGGCTACAGGCACATCTCACTCACATCTTGTGTATGAAAGATACAGCTTCAGGAGACAATCTCAAGAAAAATCAGCAGGTTTAAGCAAGGAACTATGATGCATGGTCCACCCACAATCCTTTATATATGGCCCAAGGATGAACAAAAAAATATTCATCTAGGCACACACTTTCAAGACAAAGCCACATTACTACTAAAACACTTTGAAGCAAAAAAGTACACATAATTCAAAGTTGTCTTCAAATGTTTTTCTCTAGTGTCTCTAAAAATATTTTCCTTCAGTTTTTAAAAAAAATAAAATGCTTGTATTTTTTTTTTTACAAAGAACAACAAAAAAAACCCAATAAAATTAAGTTTTGTTTTGGAGAACAGTGTTGTCTCTTAAACTATGTGACATATTATGAAAATGTTTAAATTTACTTCAAATGCACAGTCTATGGTATATTTTGCTTGAGTGAACTGCTTTTTTAGTTCAATAAAATAAGTAATCCAGAGATAAACAAATTCACATAAAACATAAATCGCTTGCACAAATAGAATAATTACTTGACTGACATATTCTTGTACAATAAATAAAACACAATAAAGATATTGATAATCAAAAACTATCCATCACAGAATAATGACCATTGAACATTTAGCCTCATAGGGAGCTTTTTTTGTGCTTATAAATCTTTCTAAAAGACTTTTCTGGATTATCACTTAATTCTAAGTCTTTTCTTAAATCTCCGCCTACCTATATCAAAACATCTCTTCAAGGTTAACTCCCCATTGGGAGATAATCAGCAAGTATTGTGTGTCAACAAGCTACTTAGGTGACAAACATAGGTTATGAACTAAATCAGTGTGTGCAACAACATAAAGGAATTGAAGATAGATATAGATGCAACATTGAATGTAGACCAAACCATTTTCAGTAGGTACCATCTGCACCTGGGTCTAAAATGCATGATCCACAGTCCTAGTAAGAAATCAACATAGTAGATAATAAAATAAAGTTTGGTTATAAAATAATACATTAAGAGGTCTGATAATCTCACAGTTTAATAAACAGCAGACAGTGGTGTTCTCACCTTTTCTTATCTCACAGTTTAATAAACAGCAGACAGTGGTGTTCTCACCTTTTCTTATCTCACAGTTTAATAAACAGCAGACAATGATGTTCTCACCTTTTCTTATCTCACATACGTAAGGTAACTTCTGGTCACAATTTGTGTCATTCCATTGAGCTTTTGAGAAAGCCACACAGCTGCCATTTGTTTGTAGATCAGGATTCCCTGATGACCAAAATGTCCTCTGAACTGGCCAGTGATCAGTCCAATAATAGACCAGTGTGTCCTGGAATAAAAAATCAAGCATTAATTGAAATCTAAATCTAGAACTCACATTACCAAATAAAATCAGTAACAACAAAATATGCAGTAATGATCAACTTTCAGTAGAAATAGTCTCTACTTAATTCTAAGTCTTATATGAAGTTTAATATTTTGTAAGTGGAACTAATATTAATTAATGCAGAAAAAAAATCTAGATTCTTTTTAAGACCTTCCAAACCAGCAATTTTTGCAGTGAAAGGTTATCTGTTTCTTCTGCCAGCATAAGAAAACCATTAACCAATGGAATGTTTTAATTAAAATATTCTGTATACAGCAAAAATTATTTGTTATATAATTCAGTGATGCCCAAACTACTTCCAACAGGCCTTACGTGTTTAATAATAATAATAATAATAATAATTTTATTTATAAAGCGCTGTTAACTAACAAAATGTAGGCTCAAGGCGCTGTAACAACATTACAAACACAAACACAAGAGCTAACATGACAAACTAATCTAAAAAAGTTTTAAACAGATAGGTCTTAATGTTCTTCTTAAAAGTGGTGTAGCATGTTGTCTGTCTGAGATCAATGGGGAGTGAGTTCCAAACCTTAGCTTTTGAGGGAGAAACGTGGCACTACTAAAAGCGTTAAGTCCATTGAGCGCAGGGCTCTCTGGGGGACATATGGAGTAATCAGTTCTCTAAGGTACAAGGGCAACTCGTTGTTATATATACACTGATGACAAAGTGTGGCGACCTTGTAATCGATTCTCGCTTTCACGGGAAGCCAATGGAGCGTGCGCAAGAGCGTAAGTAGCAGAATCTTGTCTATTTTTTTTAAGGACTATTCGAGCGGCGTTGTTCTGTATACGTTGCAGCTTGGCTATTTTGTCATCAGGTATACCTGCTAGCACGGCGTTGCAGTAGTCAAGGCGGGAGAGTATGAATGCCACAGCTAGCGTTTTTGTTGACTCCGTTGTTAAATATGGTCGGATCTGGCCTAATCTGCGCAGCTGCAGATAAAGACCTTTGCAGAGCTGACTTATGTGTTGAGTCGAAGAAAACTCCAAGATTCCGCACTACATGGACAAAAGGAACATGGCAGTTCGTGATAAAGAGAGAATCTGTGCTTTCAACTTTTGAGACATTGTTCCTAGTGCCAATCTTAATTATTTCTGTCTTGTCTTCGTTCATCTTGAGTTCATTTTCAACCATCCAATCGCTTACCCTGCAATGGTACTACTGATTTTCTCTGCCAGATGAGACACCTCTGAGGGTACTGATGAATCGTATAACTGTGAGTCATCGGCAAAGAAATGGTATAAGATACCGGTTGGCCGTATGACACCGCTGAGTGGATATGTGTACATAGTGAACAGTACTGGGCCTGAAAATGATCCTTGGGGTACTCCGTACTTCTAAAGTAAGCTTGTTGATTCCGTCCCGCTAACAATGACATTTTGGGTGCGTTCCGTCAAGTAGGATCCAAGCCACTTAAGGACGACTCCTGCTAAACCAAAAGTTGCAGAGAATCTGGCCATCATAATTTCATGGTCTAGCGTATCAAAGGCTGTGGACAAGTCCAGCATGGAAAGAATTGATATGTGGCCTTTGTCGAAATTGTGAAGTAAGTCGTTTAGTACCCTTACCACTGCTGTCTCTGTGCTACGGCACTTCCTATATGCAGATTGAAATTCTTCCAAGAAACAGTACTGTTCAAGATGAGAAAAATTTGCGCTAACACGATGCGCTCCAGAAGCTTTGACAGGAAGGGAAGATTTGATACCGGGCGATAGTTTTTTTGACATTCCGGGTCAAGACTGGATCTCTTTAATAAGGGCCTGACAAGTGCATGCTTATATTGCTTTGGTACAATGCCTGAAGTCAGTGAAGAGTTCACAATGTTAGTAATTGTAGGTACAAGCTCATCTAAACATTCAAGGATTAAGGAAGTTGGAATGGGATCAAGGTCACATGACTTACTTCGCATCTTTAGAATAGTAATTTTGACATAATCTTCATATACACGCTGAAATTCGCAAAAAGGAGTATTTTGAAAAATTGGAGAGTGGTCAAGCTGTGATGAGAGGGACAGCATGTCATTTCTAATCTGCTCAATCTTCCCAATGAAGAATCTATTGAAGGAATCAGGGAGTTCAGATACTGGGATAGATGACGGCAAACGTTCGTTATTTGCTCCCCCTAACATTTCAGCGGTGATCCTAAATAGCTCCTTTGAAGAATCAGAAGTTTCCATTCGGACTGACGAAACTTTGGAACAAAGTGTAGAAAATTAAAACAGAAGGTTGAAAAATGTGTTTTTTAGGACTCAAACTTTCATGTATTTCATTTTAATTTAGTGTATTTAATATTCATATTATTATTTCTTTTAAAGAACACAACGCTTATTTCCTTTAATGACAAAAGTTGACAGCTACTTTGGTTCTTGGACAATTTTACTGCTCTCTTGAACTGGCTGTGTCCTTGACGTGTTCTTTTGGTATTAATGTGAGTGGTACAATACCATTTAATACGTGTGCGTTAATGAAATGGGAGTCAAAGAAATGAAAAGCAGGAAATGAAGAATCTTCCAGAACAAGTGGATAGATTTATGCATGATAATAAGCCAACATTTGATTTACACAGAAAAAGTGGCTGTTTTTAAAGAACATAACATAAAAAGGCATTGTAAAACAAAACATTTTTAAAGTAAGGTGGCATTGTTAGTTTGAGTGGCAAAGAAAAGAATTGCTAATTTACACCTAGTTGAGTGATTGACTTATATCAGAAGATATTGATCTACAAATAAATAATGTTCAATTAAGTTGAAATGAATTATTTTCAAACACTTTTTTAAAATACTATGAGTTTATTTTATAAATTTCTTATGTAAAAAACAACACAACAACAACAACAAAGTTTTAGTATGGCTATTCAATAAAGCTCTATCACTTATTAAAAAAAGATTGAATTAAATAGCCATTGAGTAAGTGGTATCATCTAACCTTAAAACTGATACAGTTGTAGACATGACATCAAACCTACCATACTGTATCTCATGCCTATCCAGGCTGGGTCTGAAATGTCACTGTTGTATAAACCTAAATCCACCCTGGCCACTTCAAAAGTGTCCAGTGTTGAGGCTAGGTCTCCTCCTCGGGCCTGGCACATGCTTCTGGCAGAGTCCCAAGTTTGAGGCTGGCTAACAAACAGGTAGCATGTATTTTTGTAATGGATGTAGCCAGAAGGACAAGTTGAGGATGAGCTTGTGGTGCTAGGTACTGTTGAGGAAGGGGCTGAAATGTCAACAAACACATATTTTATATCCCATTTCCTAAAAATATTTGTAGTTTGTTGATAGAATAAATTGTTTTGTCTCTGCACTCACAGGTAAAATTGTCTACATAAACAAAGAAAGATGCTAGTTTCATGACTTTAACAAAGTTGTTATTAGACTTCATTTAGAAAACAAAAAAACTGCACTGTATGGAACACGTGATATAATTTTCAAAGCATCAAGTGGGGAAGAGGGTATGTGACAAGCTGCATTTTACTTTTCCCCCAACAAATCTAAAAAAAAAATACAAAAATTTGCAGGAATTAAATAAATTTCATGTTGAAAACTTTTCAACAATCTCTTTGCCACTGGACCCAATGAGATACATGATTTCAATATCATGAATACCTTCATTCCAACTGCACAATCACTAATATGTGCAATAGATTCCCTTCAGCCACATCTCACTATTAGACATTGATTACTAAAGTACTATTCCATTTAGCAATTAAACAGTGTGCATCAATGTGTGATATACAGATTGTGAACACCATTCCTCAAAATCAGTTAAAATAAGTCCTTTTTTTTTCTATGATAAAGATAGCTAAATATTTTTAGCCTAACCATTAAACAGAAAAAAAAAATTTCAGAAAGCAATGAATGATTTCATCATGAATTAGCTTGAATTGTTTGACTCACATAGACAAGATGAAAATGTACAAAAAATTAATAAATTTACTGAATTTCCTTACAACTTAAGCAAGAAATAATTGATTTTACTAAATTACCTTTCATTGTTTGACACAGATAAGCATTCTTCTTACTACACTGGTCTTTATTCCATTTAGCAACATCATCTGCTTTTTTAGGGTTTCTTAACATAGCTACACAATTACCCTGTAAGGACAATAATAACACTGTCTCCATCAATCAAAACATACACTCTAATGCATACTTTTTATTTTAATGAAGGTTGAGAATGTACAGATGCTGGGCCAATCTTATAAGGTTCAGTTACTTTAAATAAAAGATTACCTCTCTCTGAAAGTAAAATGTCATTAGTTTGAGAAACATGTCATGTGCTGAAAGCAAAGATTTAGATAAGTTCTGATTCATCTGATTTAAATATTATTAAGATTGCTATTTTGCCTATGTTCTGTTATTTTTTGCAAAAGTATGTACATTGTCAAAGATGAGCACAATTCTCATTTTCTATGAACTCATTTTAAAAAGCCAGCCACACACATGGCATGCATAAGTTGGGTCTATACTGCAGATAGGCCTGCTTCTTCTCTCAGCTTTTTGTTGGCTCTGCGTTCTTTCATGCTGGCCACTCTCCTTGCCTTGTATCTTGAGACTCCTTTACGCCATGAGGAGCAATCAAGAGCTAGTGTTTCTCAGCCGTGAATGTCAATATTACACTCCTTGAGGGAGCTCCTAAGGGTGTCTTGAAAACACTTGTGCTGACCCTCAGAAAGCACTTTCCTGCAAATAGTTCACCATAAAGAAGTTGTTTGTGAAGGCATTTTTCTGGCATATGGACTACATGTCCCACCCATCAAGATTGGGATCTTTTAGCTGTGGAATGGAAAATGTTCATATTTGATAATTGCAGGATTTCAACGTCTGTTGTGTAGCCAACCCAGTTCACCTGATAAATTTTTCTTAGACTTTGTTAGAAAGAGCTTAGTTTTTTGATGTAGCGCAAATACAAGGTCCAGGACTCTAATGCATATAAGAGTGAAGGGAGGACAACAGCACTGTAGACTTTCAGTTTTTTAGATATGCTGAGTCCTTTCCATTGCCACACTTGTCCTTAAAGTCTTCCAAAAGCAGCACTGGCACATGCAACATGGAAGTCTACCTCCTCATTTAGGTTAGCTTTTACTAACATGATATGTAGACTGGTTTGAGGCGAATCTAGCACAAATGGAACCTTGCATCGAGAAAAAGCGATCTGCACACCTCGCTCTCAAGACAAAGCCAAGTCCAAGATCTTTGGAGGCCTTCAAAAGTGCTAATAAAGAGGCGAAACAAATGGCTAGAAAATGTGCTAACAACTTTTGGAGGGATACCTGCAACAGGATCAAAGACAGTCTCCACTCAGGAAATAGCAAAGCGCTATTTGATGGCATTAAAGCGGCCCTGGGTCCAACAGTGTCTAAGCCTGCCCCCCTTCTATCCAAATCAGGAGAAAAAATTACAGATCAAACCAAGCAGCTAGAGCGTTGGACAGAACACTACCTCGAAGTCTATGCCACACAGAACACAGTAGACGATGTCACCCTGGCTTCTCTACCAGATCTTCCAGTACTGGAATGCCTAGATGATCTTCCGAGCTTCAGTGACCTTAAAAAAGCAATTAACTGCATAAAAAATAGAAAATCTCCTGGGAGTGATGGTATCCCAGTGGAAGTAGTGAAAGTCAACGAATCACTCCTGCTCCCTGAACTCTATATTCTCCTCTGCCGCTGTTGGGAAACAGGTTATGTCCCACAGGACATGCGTGACGCAACTATAGTCACAATATACAAGAACAAAGGGGATCGGAGTGACTGCAACAATTACAGGGGTATCTCTCTCCTCAGTATAGTGGGCAAGATCTTTGCTAGAGTGGCACTATCCAGGCTGCAAGTGATAGCTTCTAGAGTCTACCCAGAGTCTCAGTGTGGATTCAGGAGTGGTAGATCCACTGTAGACATGATATCTTCTCTACGACTACTGCAGGAGAAATTCAGAGAGACAGACCCCTTTACATCGTTTTTGTTGATCTGACTAAAGCTTTTGACATGGTCAGCAGAAGTGGCCTTTTCAAACTCCTGAGGAAAATAGGTTGCCCTCCCAAACTACTGCAGTTAATTGAGTGTTTTCACGAGGAAACTAAATGCACTGTCAAATTCAATGGAGCCCAATCAGCACCTTTTGAGGTTTGCAGTGGTGTCAAGCAGGGATGTGTGCTCGCACCTACTCTGTTTGGCATATTCTTCTCCTGTCTACTGCATTATGCGTACAACGACATAAACGAAGGTGTGTTTCTCCATACAAGATCCTCTGGAAAACTATTTAATGTTTCAAGGCTGCGGGCAAAAACCAAGGTTAGGAAGCTACTCGTCAGGGAACTCCTGTATGCTGATGATGCAGCTATTGTGGCTGATTCTGATATTCAGCTACAGTGCCTGGTTGACAAATTATCTGCTGCTTGCCAGAAGTTCGGCTTAAACATCAGTCAAAGCAAGACTAAGATACTTGTCCAAAACACAAACACTGCACCTCAAGTAAGCATTAATGGCCAACCACTAGAAATTGTTGATCACTTTTGTTACCTTGGCTCCATCATATCCAACAACACTCTACTGGATAGAGACATAAACAACAGGATAGCCAAGGCAATGGCCACCATGTCACGGCTGCAGAAAAGAGTCTGGGACAACATATTGCTGACTAACAGTACTAAAGCCCTAGTCTACCGGACCTGTGTGTTGAGCACCTTGCTGTACGGAAGTGAAACATGGTCAACCTACTCATGGCAGGAAAAAAAGCTGAATGTTTTCCACCTCCGATGCCTAAGGCGGATCTTTAAAATAAGGTGGCAAGATAAGATAACCAATGAGGAAGTGCTACAAAGAGCAGGGTGCCAGGACATCCGCTCTGTTATCAGCAGCAGACGCCTTGGCTGGCTTGGCCACGTTCGTAGAATGCCAGAAGGTCGACTTCCACAGGACATCCTGTATGGCGATCGGATAGAAGGCAGGAGAGCCGCTGGTCGCCCACTTTTACATTATACGGATGTATGCAAACGCGACATGAAGCTCTTCAAAATCGACACTGGCAACTGGGAAGAGGTGGCACTGGACAGATCCTCATGGAGAGAGAGCATAAAGGAAGGGTCAAAGATTGCAGATGCCATACACAACAGAAGCAGAAAGAAGGGTGAAAATGCAACAGCGCCTGGTGATTATATATGCCCAACCTGCGATCGCAGCTGTGTATCAAGGATTGGCCTCTTTAGTCACACAAGAAGTTGCAAAGGGAAAAGATCGTCTCTCGAGACGTGAAATGCCACAGAGAATGGTGCTTCCCAAATAGACAAACTTTGTAACATTTGCTTTTTTTTTGGCAATTAATGAGAATATCTGACTTTGTGACTAATTTATTTGGAGTAAGTTGGTGCTGCATTTCTTTTACATTGATGATGAGGCTCTATTTTTGTAGGCTTTGGCAAAAAGGGACAAGCTCTTTTGAAGGTCCTCTTCATTTGTGGCATTGAGGGCACAGTGCTCTGCAAATAGCATCTCTCTGATGCAGTCATATTTTACTTTGGTCTTCGCCTTAAGTCTTTGAACATTGAATAGACTTGTGTAAGTGTGATATTGTGTTTCAAATCCAAGGCTTTCTTAGCGATAGGCATCTTTCAGCAAGATGATAACATTAATCTGAATAATATTGGAGCCAGCACACAGCTCTGCTTCACTCCTCTTGAGACAGGAAAAGGCTTAGAGTAGTCTCCATTGTCTTGGACTCTTGCTTGCATGCATACCATAATGAAATTGGCGCACCATTGTTATGAATTGTTCCCTCATTATCTTATCTTATATAATATAGACGTTACTTCAAAAAAGAAGATGATTACGTCCTACGCGTCATGCATTTAGTCATGCATATTAACCAATGACTTAAATTCTGTCAAGTCACTGGTTTTCCTGGCTAGCTCAGGCAACCCATTCCATGCTCTAATAGCACTAGGGAAGAAGGAGTATTTGTACAAATTTGTCCTAGCATATGGGACGAGGAATGTGCCTTTATCTTTGTCTTTCAGAATATTTTATTAAATTTTGTTTTTGTATTTGAAGATTATGGTTCAGTGTTTTATGTATAAATGCTACTTTACTTTTGAGTCTTCTGTCCTGAAGGCTTTCTAAATTTAGTGATTTTACTAAAGGTGTTACTCTGGTTAAATGTGAATATTCGTTTGTTATGAATCTCACTGCTCTATTTTGTGTCTGTTCCAGTATCTTAATGTTTTCTTGAGTTGAGGGGTCCCAAACGGAGGATGCATATTCTATTATTGGCCTAACCAAGGTTAAATAACATTTTAGTTTTATGTTCTTATTTGATTTATAGAAATTTCTTTTAATAAATCCTAATGCTTTGTTTGATTTTTTTATAGTTTCATCAATATGAGGATTCAATGACAGTTTTTCATTTATTATAACACCTAGGTATTTTGCGTTTTTAGTCTGTGTTACTGGTTTGCCATGAATAAGATAAGTGGAATTAATTTGTTTTAGTTTTTTTGTTACACTTAACACTGACATTTTTCTGGGTGGAAAGACATGCTCCAATTTGATTCCCATTTCTGTAATTCATCTTATTCTCTTTGTAAAATATCTGTGTCTTGTGTTGTTTTTATTGTTCTATATATTATGCAATCGTCTGCAAATAATCTGACTTTTGTTCCTGAGGTAATGCAATTTGGTAAATCATTTATGTAAATTAAAAATAGTAGTGGACCTAAGACAGTTCCTTGAGGTACACCTGAATTTACTGTTATTGGTGTTGATTTATTATTACAGTTTGTTCTCTCCCTATCAGAAAATCTTTAATCCACTGATGCAATGGACCATTAATGCCGAAATATTTTTATTTTTAAGCAAACTATGGTGGTGAACTTTGTCAAAAGCCTTGGAAAAATCTAGTAAGATAGCATTTATTTGTTCACTATTATCCAAACCTTTTGAAAAGTCATCAATTAGTCCTATTAGTTGTGTTTCACATGATCTATATTTCCTAAAGCCATGTTGGTATGGGGTGAGGACATTATGTTTGTCTAAGTGGTTTATGATGTTGCTTCATATTATGTGTTCTAGGATTTTACATGTGATGCTGGTAAGTGATACTGGTCTGTAGTTTCCTGAGTCAGATTTTTCTCCTTTTTTTTAGATGGGGGGTGACATTAGCTTCTTTCTAGTCCTTTGGTACTCTGCCCTGGTTAAGCGATGCCTGAAAGAGTATTTTGAACACTGGGGCTAGCTCATTGCTTAGTTCTCTGAGTAATCTAGCTGGAATACCATCTGGTCCAGACGCTTTATTTGGTCAAACAACTCTAATAGTTTAACATTTATCTAGTAGGTCTCTGTTAATTTAGCTGTCAGCTCTGAACTGCCTAGTGCATACATTTTAGCAGGGATGCAGTCTAATCCTGGTGCCTTACCAGCTGAGAGGATAGATATTGCAGTTACTACTTCAATGAATGGGGAGGATCAGCAAGTGAATTGTTGCTTGGGACTTTTTCCAGGTGGACAATGGCTTTGGCACTAATGCAAAAGCATGTATATATTTCTCTGTGGCCATACCTGTTCTTTAAGTCTGCCAAAGGAGGCACAGGCACATGCAACAGAGAAGTCTATCTCATCAACTAGTTGGCATTTACTGCTATGGTACTTTCCAAAAAGACAAACTTTTATATAAATTCTAATCAATTCATTATAGTACATTGGTCCTTCAACACTTGGCATAAGTATGCAGAATGTCAAAATTAGATGTTATTGAAATTTTTTTCAAGTCTTTAAAATACAAATCAAAATGAAACAAAAAGGTCATGAAAACTTACTGATTGCCAATAACTGTAAGGAGGTTGTGATTCACTAGCCACCCAGTTGGTGTATGTGAATTGAGAGTTGTCTTGCCAACTATAAGAGTAGCGCTTGGCAAGGTCACTGAGGCCTATCCACATGTCAGAGTTTACAGTAGAAAAGAGCATTGTGATTGTTTCTGTATAGATAGTTGATAATTTGGAATTAAGGGTTTACATGACATAGTGTACTGTATAACAAAATTAATAAATACACTTCTTAATATTTCTTTTATCAAAAGTCTTAAACAAACCTTGGTCTTGAAGACTGTTAATACTTCCAATATCTACACGCTTGGGGGATGTAAGGTTGCGACAAAAATCTCTGGCATGTATCCAGCCTAGCTTTGGGTCATTGCTTGAGTCATTTCCCAAGCCACCAACAAAGTAGCATTTGTTACTTTTGACTGTTAGGAAATGAGATTATATACTTAGGGTTAGTTTCCTATCTAATTAAGCAAACATTTTAATAGTATTTGTTCAAGAAGACATATACAAGGAAATATTATTGACTACCTTCACTGACAAATCCATAAGGACAGTTTCCATCAATCAGAGGTGTAGGGGTAACAACTATAGCAGCATTAGAGTTGTTTGACTTTTTACAGATGTAACCAAAATTAGTGTTACAGTTGTCATCAATCCAATATCCTGGGAATAAATGTTGAACTGTTCAATCACAATAACAGAAACAATCTATTCAAGAATTATGTAGTTTTATTTAGTTCCAGAAACTTTTATTTCAAAGCAAAAAAAAAGGTTCTTGAACTAAATCATTAAGTATGCATATGCCAAATATTATTTTACAATAACTAATTACAAAATCTCTTAAATTTCTGACTTTAAGAGAACTTCCCACTTAGGATTGGGATGAGGCATGAAAAACAAATGTGACAATTCAAATCTATTTGAAGCACAGCATGGGGGGGGGGGGGGTCCAACTGACAAAAGAAACATTACTAAATGAGAAAGTACAAACTATGAGATAGGGAAAAGTCAGAAACTAGTATGAAAATAAAAGCACTGACAAATAGGGTACCTTGTTCTTGATAGATCAAAGCTGGGGATAGCTTTTAGAAAAACAACCATTAACTACTAGATCTACAACTTTTGCCAAAGAGAAACTAAACTGAATTCATATCACATAGAATACATAGCACTTGAAACAGTAGAACATGATGACATCTACCCTGTGAAATTGTTTGCAACCAACAAAGACATTTTTGGCAACATGAAGAAATACTGCTCTGATCAAGGACAGGTTAAGAAAATGCTGAATATATAACTAAATGAACATTAATAAGGGTTCACTAAATTTTCAACAAAAAGCCTTTCAAATAGGTAAGCTGAGATTCTCATTGAAGGGTCTAGTGAAAAATGCTAGTTACAGTGTGTAAGCCAGAAGAGAAAGAGTGGGCTAGTCACATGTGTGTATAGTGTCAAGCTTGACAGCACACAATAATGATTAACCAGTAGTAGTAGTCTTATTAAGTCACACTGAGCGGCGGGGGTAAATTATGCAGATTTTTTCTGGATGATGTAGATTCAGGGTAGATGCTTAGAGAGTGTACCATCAATGATGTTAAGGATACAGAAAGATCAATATACACTGCTATATAAGATATGTGACACCTATTGGGTCGCTGGCCATTATTCACAATTGGTCATTTTAATGGTTGTTAATCGTTGCTTCAATTAGCCATCATTATAAGTTTTCTGCATAGAATTATTATTGTTATTCTATAATACCGTATTTTTCGCTGTATAAGACGCACTTTTTCTTCTCCAAAACTGGGGGGGAAAAGTTGGTGCGTCTTATACGGCGAAAAATACGGTACGTTCAGAATCTTTTTTTTCTAGATTTTCCTCCTTTAAAATTGGGTGCGTCTTATATGCCGGAGCGTCTTATACGGCAAAAAATACGGTAGATTTTTATTCATCTGCATCTTTACTTTTTTAAGATTTGCATCAAGATCTGGCAGTCAGGAGAATGGCCAAAGCCCTGGACCCAATCATTCACCATCACTATTCCAAAGAAAGACAATTTACAACTCTCTTAAAACTACGGCACCATCCCAGCAAAGTCCTGTTAAAAATTATATTAAACCAGCTAAACACTATAGCAGACAAAATTATATCAGAAGAACAGCACAACAGAACAAATCCTAAACCTCAGAATACTCTGTGAAAAATACCACCAACACCAAGAGAATCTTTTTAAAAAAGCTTTCCATCGAGTATGGAATAGTTCTGGGCGACAATGGAAAAGTAAAACATAAATTAAAACATATTAAAGTAATCCAGAACCTCTTTAAAGAGGCCACCAGTGCAGTTTACATCAACAATAATATTGGGGACTGGTTTAAACCCACAGTTGCAGTAAGATAAGGCTGCCTACTCTCACCAACTTTTTTCAATATCTTCCTTGAAAGGATAATGGAAGATGCTTGCAAGGACTATGAAGGTACTGTAAGCATTGGAGGAAGAAGAATTATTAACTTGCGCTTTCCTGATGACATAGATGGCTTAGCAGGGGAAGAAGAAGAATTAGCTGACTTGGTGATGCACATAGACAAGACTTCCCCAGTATGCAAATAAAATACCAAAAAAAAAAAAAAAACAAATTATAACAATAGCCAACAGTGTTTGAAAAGGAGCATCAGTATTGGAGGTGAAAAGCTGACTAGTGTCAGTATTTTCCAATACTTCAGAGCTATAGTCACAGATGAGGGAAACAAACCTGACCCGAATTGCACAGTGCAAAGCATCACTTGCAAAACTCAAAATAATATGAAAAGACAAAGGCATAGCCCTCTACACCAAAATCAGAATGATACGCTCCCTGGTCACAGCCATATTCTCATATGCTTGCAGGTCTTGGAAGCTGACTGCAGAGCTAGAGAGGAGGATCCTAGCAATGAAATTGAGCTGCAACAGAAGGATCCAAGGCATCACATTTCAAGATTGCATTATAAATGAAGCAATAAGAGACAGGGTTACTACAACAATCAGACCCCAGTTTGTCCTGCTAACTATTGCAAAAAAAAAAAAGGCAAACTAAAACTCTACGACCATATTAAAAGGTCTTTATGGATCACAAAGACATTCCTTCAGGGAACAGTACCAGGAAAAAGAAGAAGAGGCAGACAGAGAAAGCGATGGGAAGACAATATAAAAGAATGGGCTGGCCTGCCACTGAAAGAGGTTCTATCCAAGGCAAAAGACAGAGAGGAATGGAGAACCAATCTTGTGTGGTGCCCCAATGATCCAAGAGACTAAGGGATAAGTGAAGCTAATCTTTGTCTTTACGGATTTATGTTTCAACTATACTATTTGATGTCAGTCGAGTTATCATTGTGGTTTATATTTGGAATTACTTTTTCTATTGAATGAGTTTTAAGGCATTAAACTCAAGAAGTTATATTGAGAGGTGTCTTACTTCAGTGTATCCTAACAGGGAGCTGTAATAGATTTTTTTATGCACCTCCAAATCTGCATATCTTGTATGATTGTGGAGACAATAGAAAGCTCTCTCCAAATACAATTGTGACATTACAAAGTAGCATTAGAAGTATTGTTATAACCTTGCTATGCACACCGCCATTCAAGATAGTGCAGAAGATGTGCACTATTAGTGACTAGACTAGGAAGGATGTTGACATTAGAAGAAGAGAGAAGGATTTCGGCCCAAGTATAGAACCGAGATGAAGATGCTGTGTTCAAGGCAGATGTCCTATGTGTTTGTCATGTCACCATGTAAATAAATACATATACCTTGTTGAGTCACCTCCCTTCAGTTATTACATTGGTGTCAGAAGTGGGATTTTAGGCCACTCAACGAGAGGAGGTAAGATTTGATCTAATAGCATCTTTAAAACAACTAGAGTTTTAGTTAAAGAGCTAAGGCAGGAACTTCGTTACAGACACCTAAAGCTTGGTGGTAGCAAGGAGGTGCTTACAGCTCGTCTCCGGCAAGCCCTGATCGATCCGGAGACCTACCTATTTGAAATTGAGCAGGATATGGTGAGCTCATTGGCAAGATACAGGAAGATATTGATGCTATGCGTGATCAAATTAACAGGATGGGGAAGAAGGTAGTAGAAAGTGTATTGCAAGTGGAAGGACAAACAGATCAATTTGATAAAATGGTGTCTCAAGCGAAAGGAAGAATAGACTTGTTGGTGAAGAAGCAGTTGCCTGTAGACTCGTTGGTGAAGAAGTTGCATGGTCAAGACTGTGGCTGCACAAACATTGGTGACGGAGACGCTGAGGATTGGAGCGCCATCTGTGTCTGTGTTGTGGGCAAGTCTTGTGGTTGAATATCATACAATGTAAGGCAATTAACAGTTTTAAAAAATGGTTGAATCATTCAAAAGAAACCTAAAACAGCTACAGAAAAACATTATTCTTGATTCAAGTTGTTCCACCATGACCGATGCATAACTTTCCACATAATGCAGACATGGCCACACATGAAAATATTGGCCAAGAATTATTAGAGAATGATGAGCTCCTTTAAACAAGCTTACTGTTGAGATATTGTATGTAGAGAGCTAGCAAAAGACATACATTCAATATAAATATTGAACTGGTTTGAATGTGTCAATGCTTCCGTTAAAATAAAAAATGAAAAAAAAAAGAATGCTTCTGATGAATGTTTAGAAGTAACAGTGCCAATAAGTTGTGCCCAAGCTTTCCCAAATAGAAATTCTCTATCAACAACAAATAAATCTAAAATCAATTATTGAAATACAAAGTTATAAGCAGTTGAATATTAGTTTAGATTTATATCAAAGAATAGAAACATTTTTAAGTAGCATGTTATGCTAATACTTTTTAGATGTGTGTAGATATTTGTAGTTTAAAGAAACAACATTTAATAGATAAAATTAAAGAAAGATAGTCTAAATAAAATTTCATTTAAAAATCAACAAATACAAATGACTGTTGTTTTTCCAATATTTTAGAAATTAGTAGAAACTCTTCAAATTCATCACATACATACTTCACAACTCACCATTACTACCACTTAAATCCACACAGCGTTCTGCACCATAACCATCATTTGGTTCACCTCTACCCCAGGCTACAAAATTAGTGGGCATACCATCAGACCAGCTGGATGTGAAAGACAACATTTAGTTAGGGCCAAGGTACAATTCAATGAAAATGAATAATACAATATTTGCAATGATAAATAAAAATAGCTTTATTTGTTTTTGTTGTTGTTACATTGCTTCATTTGTTTAAAAAAATAATCAAGCACATAGATATCATAGCATTATTATTTCCAGTCAAGTGTAAGACATATTTATATTACAACATTTTATAGATGGCCCATGCCATGTTGCCTCAAAAAAATACTGTTGAGTGGCACAGCAAGGTTATTGTTATTTGTGCATACAGTAGAAGTACAAATTAGCTTAGGGCTTGAGATTGAGATATGATCAGTACTTGATCCACTAGTTGGCCAAATGATTCATTTGGTCAAGCTGTTTACAAGGAGTAAGGGGTGTGAGGCCATGTGACTCGGTCGAATAGAAGTTCTGTGAAAACGTTTACCTACATCAAGGGTGGGCAACATTTTTGTATCAAGGGCCGCATTAAAAAACGTTTGGGAATGGCGGGCCGCACACACACACATATATATAAATATACTAAACTGACCCTGGGAGGGGTAAGCCATGTTGACTTACAGAATCCAAGAACCCTAAAAAACAAACTTGACACCCCTGTTCTGAAAAGGGTGATTAGTATGTCAATAGTGTTTGTGCATATACATTTTAACTGCATGCATTAGTTAGCCAAGAAGTTTTACTTACACATATTCTTCCTGGTCTAGCTGATTGAAACCTATCCAAACCTGTGACCCTTCAATCCTACTTAGCTAGAAAAAGGATAATATAACAATCCATTAATTGAAAGCCATTACATGAGCTGGGCACACACAAAAATTAAATCATTCAATGACAAAGGCAGTAATACTGGGTTTGACCTAATTTGTCAAAATTTGGAGATAATGTAGTATGATACAGCTGTTTATTTTTAATCTAAATCAGATATTTTAATCATTTTACTAATTAAATACCAACACTATCTGTATTATTCAACTTTGTAAACACCAGAAAACAAAGTTAAATATCAGAACTTACCCAAGTAATCAAAAAATTATTTTCATCTTCAGACAGTATACTGACAAGATCTCCGCCTGATGAAAGACATTTTTGTCTTGCTTGGTACCAAGTCATAAGATCATGTGAACTGAGATAGTAACAGGAACCATTGAAATATTGCCAGGAAGGATCTGCACAGCTGGTGGCTAACATAGATAATTAAAAATATTAATCTGAATAGGATTTCTCATACTAAATTTTAGATTATTAGAAACCAAAAACCCAGATACAGCTTAGGTGTTGTTGTTTTTTTCTTCCTGTTTGGGAGAAGGCACTCAGGGAGTCAGTGTGTTGTTAAGAAAAGCTTCTACACCATCTTATTTACTCACTTAAACTTAGATCCTCCCACCCCGTTGGGAGTGGGGGGGCGGCAAGCTGCCTCCACAAAATCTGTCACTGCCAATGTCTGAAGCTTCTACCCAACTAGCATGGGCCTAGCCAGGGGGGTTTTGGGGATCAGAATTTAGTGACTGTTTTTTAGCTTTAATTTTGTTTATTTTAAGTGAAATTTAAATACTAAATGGTTTAATATAATTTTTAACAGTGCTTTGCTGGGATGGCTTATGAGGCTGATGGTGCGATAGTTTTGACAGAGTTGTAAATTGCCTTTCTTTGTAAGGGTTATGATGAGTGATTGGGTCTATGGTTTGGGCTATTCTCCTGATTGCCAGATCTTGTTGCAAATCATATAGAGTGCGGTTATCATGGTTTCTCCTCCCGTCTGTAGAAGTTCACCAGCAATGTTGTCAACTAGGGCCGATTTTCCCTTTTTCAGGTCTTTTACTGCTGCTGCTACTTCCTAGCGAAGAATCGGATAGTCATCAATATTGGATACTGCCTGGACATTTAGTATCTCTGTATCTCCTGAGATTTCAAAGTTATACAACTCTGAACAGTATTCCCTCCATCTTTTTTTACTGTCGTTCCTGTTAAGTCCCTGTTCAATTTCTTGACACTTCTTCTCTATCCACTTTTTCTTCGCTTCTTTCATCGATAGCAGACAACATCATATCAGAAGAACAAGTGGGTTTTATACAAGGTCGCAGCACAACAGAACAAATCCTAAACCTCAGAATACTCTGTGAAAAATACCACCAACACCAAGAGAATCTTTTCCATGTCTTTATTGATTTCAAGAAAGCTTTCGATCGAGTATGGCACGGGGCACTCTGGGCAACAATGGAAAAGTACAATATCAATAAAAACATAATCAAAGTTATCCAGAGCCTCTACAAGGATGCCAAAAGTGCGGTGTACTTCAACAATAATATTGGAGACTGGTTCAAAACCACAGTTGGAGTAAGACAAGGCTGCCTACTTTCACCAACACTCTTCAATATCTTCCTTGAAAGGATAATGGAAGATGCTCTCAGGGGCTATGATGGTACTGTTAGCATTGGAGGAAGAAGAATCACTAACTTGAGCTTCGCAGATGACATTGATGGCCTAGCAAGGACAGAAGAAGAATTAGCTGACCTTGTGATGCGCATTGACAAGATTTCCGCAGCATATGGCATGCAAATAAATGCCAAAAAAAAAAAAATTATGACCAATAGCCAGCTTGAAACATTTTGGATTGGGTTCAAATAGAGATATTACATGCAATATATTTGGAGTTGCTTACTGAGGTATATTGGGTTCGTGACAATTAGTTGGGGAAAGTAAATGTGAAATGTCACAGTGTTGGCCACATAACACAAGGGTGTCATGTGGCAAGCACAAATACCACCTTTACTTTCTCAAACTAGTGGCAAGTGGACTCGGGGGCGTCCTAAAAATCATTAGATTCAAAACCCCAAGTCTTCAATAAGATTCAAACTTGAGAACCCTCGGTTTAGAAGCCAAGTGCTTTACCACTCAGCCCCTCCCCCTGAAATACTGAATGCTAATATAATTTTCAACAATAACTAGACTATTTCAAGAAATAATCCAACCTTACTTAATGGCAATACTCACAGGGTGTAGGTGTTAGAGCTGGAACTACAGAAGGCAGTGCAGCACCTAATAGACAGTTAATCATTTTGGATTTAACAAGACATGGCAGAATTTAGTGGGCATGTAAGAACAAAAGTTAATGACACAATTAAAATAAACATAAAAAAACAGCTATTACAAAATACATAGATAGATTTACTAAATAATTTTTTTTTAAATGAGTCTATGTACACCTGAACAGAACCCAAGTGTACAATTAAAGTTGCAGTGCAAACAAAGAAAACTTGGTTAAAAAAAAAACAACATATCAGACAGGATTTGCAATACATCCTTAGAGGTTAAAAAGAAAGTAAATGTATCTCAACAGTGATAGAAGGAGAATAGGAATAGCATACCAAGATCATGTAATTAATAGAGAAATCTACTGCAAGGGCACTTGCCCCCAAAGCAGGACATATCCTATGGCCTCCTTCAGTGGCGAAGTGACTATGGATCATCTCATGGAAATGAGATGAATGCCTGGGCATTAGCTGTGGTTGGAACGATGTCGCCCACACATCAGTTCCCCCCACTCCACGAAGCTGATGTATCCAAAGGAACGGCAGTGCCGATACAGTTTGGGGTCAGCGGCGTCGCAGGTTCTGCCAGAGTGTAGCACTGGGTGCTGCAAACTGCCTTAGGGTCGCCAGCTCCTGATTTTTCCTCAGGGTTGACTCCCAAAGCCTTTCCCATGATTGGGTATAGCTGCAAGGCAACAGAAGTTTGAATTCAGAGTTTTCCTTCTCCTAGGTGGGTAGCCAGCCATGCCTAACGAGCCCCCCCTGCCCGAAGCTTACAGTTTAAGGCGCTAGTTACTCGCCTTTGCCCCTTCTCCTGTTAGTAAGAACAGTTCCGCCGGACTCAATAACTGAGCCACACGTGAAGGCCAGGAGTTGGACTGGTTATTTGAGACGCATGCCATTAGGAAGCATTTCATAGGTAGTGGAGTGCTTACATCCATTACCACTTCCGACAATGGCAATGTCCTTGGTTCTGGAATGACATATCCTAAGACAAGACAAAAAACATTAACTGAAGACCAAAAAGAGGAAAAAAACAGGATCATCCACATCTAACATGGCATCCCACCTTCTTAGAAGACCTAACCCATAGACACTAACTGGGAAGAGGCTGTGGAAGTAGATTGTGACTATCTCTGTGGCGAAAGCTTGCCACCATTGGCACCAAAAGAATCTAAATAAGTAAAAGAAGTAAAACACTCTCCTTCAAGAAACATTCTCATAAAAGAATAACAAATAAATAATACAGGTATTAAATACACAAAGAGAGGCAAAGATCGACTGGATCATAGGAAGAGTAGATCGTGCAATGTGTAGTTAATATGTCCAATATTAATAACAACAGTAATTTCCTCAACCAAGGAGTACACACAAAACTATTAAGAAACATGTCAAATGGTACAGTCCACATTCTGACAAGGTGTAAACAAAATAATTGTGTTGATGTCATCGCATGGGTTTTTTGTATTTATAGTAGAGTCACTATTGAGGAACAGGCATGTTTGCGGAACAGCTCGTTAAAATCTACTTTATTTTGAAATTTTCTGCTAAACTACTGTAACGGTACTGTACATTTTCCATTTCTCTAAATTTCCAATATAGAAGAGGTAAAGAAGATGTAAAGAGCCTAAAAGTGACAATGTGTGACTTAAACTTTAATAATTATAAAATTAATGTAAAGGATAAGGAGTTCAAGTATTATTTTAAAAAGACTAATAAAATATGTGCTTTCTATAGGGTTTGTTCCGACATTTTTACTGTGTTCCGCAATAGTGACTTCATAGAAAATCCTGTTCCATAATTGTGACTGACCATATCTCAGTCGATTTGAATGTAAAATTTAAATGTGTTGCAAAACAAAACACATCTATTTTTATCGGAAAATGGATGGGCAATGCCTAGATACTTTTAGTTTTTCCATAGGTCTAAACATTACGGAGCAAAAAATTTAAAACTAAAAGTAGGAGCAAACTATTCCGCAATAGTGACTCTAATATATGTGCAGCTCTCATTTTACATGTATTTTCCACTTAACTGCCATGAATTTTAATTTTATTTCAATCCTTTGTTGAACAGATTAATCATGTCCATTTGATGAACAAGTATTTGCAGTTGTTTCTTGCTATAGCTCAGGATGCATTAATTGTATAGATACTAGGTGTAAAAAATTAGTTTGCACTTTTAAAAGCAGTGGATACTGATATCCAGAAGTAGTTTGTAAAATGGTATTTTAAACTTCAAAATGCAATTATCACAATTCTTCAAGCTTTATGTTAATTGGTTCCCTTAAATGAAAACCTTATAAAATGAAGCATAGGAGAACTGCTTTGTAGAATATTAAAGTCAATGATTTCCTATTCAGCTTTTAGACATTACAGTAATGTGGGGGAAAACCAGGGATTAGTTAGGATTGTGATATTTAAAAAAAAAACAATACAATAAAACTTTTACATTTTCAAAAACTGAATTATTATAAGATCATATGGGTTTTATTCTCCAATGATGTAGTTTTTATTCATTTTTAAATATCTATATGTCACTATTACAAATATAAACAATATCTAAGATCTGCCACTAACCTTGAAGGATGGTGCAAAAGAATGGTTGAACTACATAGCAGTGATTGTCATTCCACTGTCCTCTAGAGTACTGTACCAACTGAACACAAAAGTAACATTTTATCACAAATACAAAAATAAATTTTTAATATTTTTTTTAAAGCTTAAGAAGAAAAAAACAAACTAGATGGCTTCAAACACTGACAATAGCAAATAATAAATCTGTGAATTAAAAAACAATGAATGCATCTATATCACAAATCCTGGTGATAACTCTCTATAGTGATAAAAAGTACATTTAACTTACCTCCACACAATCTTCAAACACTGTAGAATTGTTAGGTTCTCCGTATTTCCAATTAGAGAAATTAAGTGATGATCCATCAATCCACTGAAAATCTTAAAACAAATGGGTACATTAACATACTACATTTTGCCACTCTTTTAATTAAATTTCAAAAGTTGATATACAGCTTTTTTTTCATAAAAAGCTTGTGGTGTAATTATTAAAACTATAGACATATAAATATATAGACAAGCTATTGGGGCAATTTGTTTTCTTTAATTTTAATCTGCTTCCTAAACTGACAGTGAAACATACAAAGTAGGTCTGGGACTATGAAATTTTGCTCTTCAACCAAAAGAAAACTAGTGATCTTCAGTTTCAGAATTCTAAATACAACACAAGTCCCATATTTTCGATCCAAGGATAAAACCTTTCTATTTTTGCTTAAAACTTCTGGGATATCAGGAAACAATATGTCTGAATTCTCAACATCACTTCAAATTTTTAGATCAAAGATTTTGTTAAGTGATTATTAGAATGTTATCAGCAAATGATCGGAGAGCTCTCTCATACTTTTATTGTTACTTGGCACAAATCCGACAAAACAACATTCAAGGAATACCTTTTTTTTTTAGGTTATTCATTTTCAAAAATAGATTTAGCTATCTAGACACTAAGTATTTGTAAAAGCTTTATTTTATAAAGGTACAAACAAAAAAACATAGAAACATAGGCTTTATCTGAAAAACAAGAAAACATAATAAATGTTTTTAAAAAAAAAAAGGTTATATTAAGCTTAGTTGTATCAATTTGGATCAACCATGTAACTAAATTTGTAATAGATCTAGTAATAGATCTAGACTAACAATAATAAATCTCTGCAATTAGAAATAGTTTTACCTATTGTTTTTGTCTCTCTCCATGTGTGCTATTATCTAATCACTTGATTGGACCACTTAGGAAAGGAGTTGGGGGAAGGGGCGATGGGGAGTAAGTGCGTGAATGTTTCCGTGATCGCTTTTGAAATGCATTTTAAGTAATAAATTTATAAGATTGAATGCAATGAATTCGAACTCAAGGGCTCAGGCCTTCACAAGTCTCCTCAAGCTGATGCACTAACCACTGTGCTAGTGAAGTACTTATGTAACCAAAAGGTTTTATAATTATCTATTGTTAGTTTCAAACTTTAAAGCGGTGACCTTTTTCTGTCTACAAGGTAAAAACGGGACTAATGAAACTTATACTGTCAATCAAGTAAAAATTTTTTCCTTTGTTCAATACCAAACAAAATAAATTGTGGCTATTTTTTTTTATTGATTATTGTTTTGTAGGGTAAAAAAAATAATTGTGCAAAATAATAGCTTGACCTGATATTAGATTTGGGAGAAATAACATTTATAAACTTTTTACCAGACTGACAGATTGAGTTGATAAAAACTTTGTAAAAAAAAACAAATTTAAACTTTTCACTACAAAGTGTTGAAAATTTTGCAATTGATAGCATATATGTCTGTTGTTTTAGACATGGACTGTGTCAAAACACAAGAATAAAGTTTTTCTTTAATTGTACCATAATGGACTAGCAGAGCTTAAAAAGTGAAATCAATAAGTGAAATTTAGTCTTACTAGATTCGCTGACAGCATCAGATAATCCAATCCAAGCAGGCAAACTTCCCCTAACAGAATTAAAAACAAAAATATTGAGACAAAATGAAACAAAAGTGATGCTTACTAAAAAAAATATCTATTTAAAATGTAAAAAAAAATGATGCTTATATCTTTTAATTACAGAAAATAATATTAATAATTGAAATGTCTTTGATTCAAAAGATTAAGGATGAATGCAGTGTTCCACATGACTATGCAAACACAGTTGCAACCTGCATATTTTCCCACATGTTGTGCAGACAAAGCATGGTTAAAGATAATCCTTCAAAAAAGATTATGTGCTAGCCTTGTCAGTCATGTTAATCAAAAGTTTAAACTCGTGAAGTCATTTATTTTCCTGCCTGATTCAGTCTACCCATTTCAATCTAACATCTAAATATTTTTAGTTTTATGTCTGAGAAAATAAGAAGTTTTTACTTAAAAATTTTTTTTGCTCACTTTAGTTAATTGCCCATTTTTTTACACTAAGACATGTTCTGATTTGATTCCCATTTCTGTAAATCATCTAATTCTCTTTCTAAAATGTTGTGAAGAAACAAGTCCCTTTACGTTTAAAGTGTCTTTTAATTGTGAAGCATTTTAACATAACATTTCAACATAACATATATACACGGCAGACATTATATACAGATCTCATACTTCACTAGCTGACTTCCTCTCTTCTTGTTTACACACGTCACTTCCCCCAAGTCCCCTAACTCTTGATACCCAATACTTGACCGTGTGTCACGGTTGACCACACAGTAACCATGTCACAACAAATGTTAATGTTATGTCTTGTTCTAAATACTAAGTAATCATTGGCAAATAGTTTCACTTTTGTTCCAGAACTATTGCAAGTATGTCTATCATAAATGTACATTTGGGCTGTTCAAAGAGAACTGAGTTTATAGTGGCTGATGTTAACTCATAGACTTTGACTTTAGGCTCTCTTCTTGTCAGGAAAATAAAAGATCCAGTGAGTGATCAGAAATGCTAAAGTATTTAAACTTTGAAAGTAAGCTAAGTTGGTGAACTTTATCTAAGGCCTGAGACATCAAAATAAGATGGCTTCTAATTACTCACTACTCTCCTAACCTTTTATAAAGTCATCTTTGAAACATAATCTAAATTTCTCAAGCCATGTTGGTGTAGAGATGAAGGACATAATGTTGAACTAGGTCATTTATCAAGTTGCTCTACAGGACATCATGCTTAACTAGGTCCTACATCAAATTGTTATGTATGACATTATGTTTAACTAGGTCATTTAGGAAACTGGTAAATAGCACATAATTTTAAACTAGGTCATGTAGGAAATATGTAAAAGTGGTCTATAATTTCCTCTATCAGCTTTATCTGTTATCTCACTTTTAAATAGAGTGACATTAGCTTCTAGTGAATAACAAAACCAGTCTCCTAGTGATGAAGTCAATGATGCTCTGAGTGAAAGAAGCAGGAAGTAGGATGCTGTTGGAGAAACCAGTCTCCTAGTGATGAAGTCAAGGATGCTTTGAGTGAAAGAAGCAGGAAGTAGGATGCTGTTGGAGAAACCATTCTCCTAGTGAAGAAGTCAATGATGCTCTGAGTGAAAGAAGCAGGAAGTAGGATGCTGTTGGAGAAACCATTCTCCTAGTGAAGAAGTCAATGATGCTCTGAGTGAAAGAAGCAGGAAGTAGGATGCTGTTGGAGAAACCAGTCTCCTAGTGATGAAGTCAAGGATGCTCTGAGTGAAAGAAGCAGGAAGTAGGATGCTGTTGGAGAAACCAGTCTCCTAGTGAAGAAGTCAATGATGCTCTGAGTGAAAGAAGCAGGAAGTAGGATGCTGTTGGAGAAACCAGTCTCCTAGTGATGAAGTCAAGGATGCTTTGAGTGAAAGAAGCAGAAAGTAGGATGCTGTTGGAGAAACCATTCTCCTAGTGAAGAAGTCAATGATGCTCTGAGTGAAAGAAGCAGGAAGTAGGATGCTGTTGGAGAAACCATTCTCCTAGTGAAGAAGTCAATGATGCTCTGAGTGAAAGAAGCAGGAAGTAGGATGCTGTTGGAGAAACCAGTCTCCTAGTGATGAAGTCAAGGATGCTCTGAGTGAAAGAAGCAGGAAGTAGGATGCTGTTGGAGAAACCAGTCTCCTAGTGAAGAAGTCAATGATGCTCTGAGTGAAAGAAGCAGGAAGTAGGATGCTGTTGGAGAAACCAGTCTCCTAGTGATGAAGTCAAGGATGCTCTGAGTGAAAGAAGCAGGAAGTAGGATGCTGTTGGAGAAACCAGTCTCCTAGTGAAGAAGTCAATGATGCTCTGAGTGAAAGAAGCAGGAAGTAGGATGCTGTTGGAGAAACCAGTCTCCTAGTGATGAAGTCAAGGATGCTTTGAGTGAAAGAAGCAGAAAGTAGGATGCTGTTGGAGAAACCAGTCTCCTAGTGATGAAGTCAAGGATGCTCTGAGTGAAAGAAGCAGGAAGTAGGATGCTGTGGGAGAAACCAGTCTCCTAGTGATGAAGTCAAGGATGCTCTGAGTGAAAGAAGCAGGAAATAGGATGCTGTTGGAGAAACCAGTCTCCTAGTGATGAAGTCAAGGATGCTCTGAGTGAAAGAAGCAGGAAATAGGATGCTGTGGGAGAAACCAGTCTCCTAGTGATAAGGTCAAGGATGCTCTGAGTGAAAGAAGCAGGAAATAGGATGCTGTTGGAGAAACCAGTCTCCTAGTGATGAAGTCAAGGATGCTTTGAGTGAAAGAAGCAGGAAATAGGATGCTGTTGGAGAAACCAGTCTCCTAGTGATGAAGTCAAGGATGCTTTGAGTGAAAGAAGCAGAAAGTAGGATGCTGTTGGAGAAACCAGTCTCCTAGTGATGAAGTCAAGGATGCTCTGAGTGAAAGAAGCAGGAAGTAGGATGCTGGTGGAGAAACCAGTCTCCTAGTGATGAAGTCAATGATGCTTTGAGTGAAAGAAGCAGGAAATAGGATGAGGTTGGAGAAACCAGTCTCCTAGTGATGAAGTCAAGGATGCTCTGAGTGAAAGAAGCAGAAAGTAGGATGCTGTTGGAGAAACCAGTCTCCTAGTGATGAAGTCAAGGATGCTCTGAGTGAAAGAAGCAGGAAATAGGATGCTAGTGATGAAGTCAAGGATGCTTTGAGTGAAAGAAGCAGGAAGTAGGATGCTGTTGGAGAAACCAGTCTCTTAGTAAGAAAAGTAATTTAGAGAAATAGTGAAAAGTAGAAATGATCTTGTATTTATATTGATTTATTTATGAACAATGTGAGCTCATTTGAAACATTTCAAATGGGCCATGAATCCTCAGATTCAGTTTAAATAAAACCCCAAAAATCCAAACATAATTTAGTTGGCCTCCTTTAGTTGTAGGACGACTATGGTGAAACACTTTCTCTCAAGACATTCCCCTCCACATGTATGGCAGGTTAAAAAAAAGGCATTCGCTTTGGTGGTAGAGGAGCCAGCCATTTTTCATGCTTTTCTACCAGGGCAGAAGCCAATATTTTTTCGCTGTCCATAGTTTTCTTGGTCACCATCTCTCTTCACATAGTGTGGTCTAGGGCTGTTTTCCCAGTAGTCTGCATCAATGTCCACTGCTTTGAGGTCCCCTTTAATAGCATCCACATAGCATAGGTGGGGATGACCAGTTTTCCTTGAGCCAGTCACAACATAAAGGATGGCTTTGGGGATACAATTGTTCTCCATCCAAGCCAGAGCAGGTGGCATTGTCTGATGATTGTAAAGTAGCTTGGATGCTATTAGGAAATGACAATGCTCAATTTTGAACACTTTTCACTGGCACAAATGTATAAAACATCATTTTTTAAAGGGTTAAAAAATTCTACATTAATCTATAAAAATAAAATAGCATCATGACATCAATGGTTGTACTAACCTTTGCAAAACTGTTGAGCTTATTAAAAACTGTTGAGTTGCAGAATTATGAATACTTGTCAAATTGCCTCCAAATAATTCACATCGGGCTTGTGCCTCAAACCAAGTCTTTTTATCAGTAAAATACTGAAAAAAAAAAAAATTGGATTATAATCCTATGTATTTCTTTATAGCATCTACATGCAATTTTCAATGACTAGAGTAAATCTCTTGGCTTTAAGAGTACAGGTTCCAGGTTAAATTCTGGCCAAACTTGAGCATACATAAAGAAAAACCTTGGCTTGAACCAAACTTCTGGTATCTTATATTTGTTTTGGGTAAAGAAAATATAATTGGTTGCTAAGTTGGCCACATAATGCCTTGATAACCATTGGCCACTTTATTAGACAAGATTTTTTCTATGCTCTTCAAGACAAACAAAAGCCATTATAGGTTAGGTTGACTAACATGACCCTAGTTTGTGTACTGACCTAGTTTAGTTAAGAGATTATGTTAGTTTTGTAAATAAATATTCTGTGCATTGTTTTAAGCAACAGTAAAAGTAGTGACGTAGTCAGACAGAAGAATGACATTGCAAATACAGTTACATGACTGAGGAGAACAAGATGGCTAGAGCTAATGGAAACATGGATATTGATAGAGACTGCTAAGTAAATGACGGATAGTGAGACAAGACGATAACCTCCATTTGTAAATAAATATCAGTTGAATTCTTCAGAAGTCTTTTATCATGTCTATTTAAGTCTTTTATCATGTCTATTTAATTGTGATGTTCCTTGGCTATGTTTGGAATCATGTAGTAGAATAAGTGAAGTAGTGTTAGAGTTAGACAACACACATCCAAGCCAGGCCATTGATTTTAATTCAATCAAATTTGATCAAGCATAGATGTATCAAACTCTATTATATTAGTCAGTTAAGCAGTTAGTTATAACAAAGTTTAACTTTATATCTCTTTACTAATGTTACTATAGATGCCATATTCTTACACGATAGCAGAGGCCATTGAGACCATTCCATTGTGGAGGGCAAGGCCCTAATGCTGTTGTTGAAGGAACTGTCGGCGGGGCTGGTTTAACAAAACCTTGGCGAAGAGTTTCACACACATATGGTTGTTGTTGCTGGCACTGAAGGTTTTCCCACAATCCAACAGGTCTTTGTGATCTTATGGCCACACAAGTGTTCCATTCATTGCCTATAGATTGTAAGCACATTACTTTCAACTTTCAACATCAAATACTTAATACAAAATTAAAACAGTTTACTGACAGTATTATCATATATATTAGTTAAAATAAGCTTGATCTGTGAAACTCATTAATGGATGCCAACACTTTATGCTGGACTTTATTTACACATTAATGTAACACACAACAATGCAATATTAACTCCTTTGCTAAGGGGAATAATTCTAAATACTGACAACATATACACATGGTCAACAGCATAAGTTGTATTAATTATAAATAATTAAATAGCAAATAGTGAATGTTGCCTTTATTAACCTAAGGCCTATTAGCTATCAGTCACATTTCAGTGTAGGAAAAATTATACTGTTACACAACTTGTTACCCAACTATTTCGAGCCTATTCTCATTAAGAAAAGAATAAAGCAAGGAACAGTCCAGGGATGAATGTATATTAGATATGTTTTTCCCTTTGTTTTGAATCTTTGCAAAATGAAGTTTCTTTAAATGGCAGATCTGAATGAAGATTAGACCAAGAGCCAAAACAAAAGACCTCTAATTTTGGAACCAAACTCTTCTACCTGTGTGTGAGGGAGCCCAGATAGTGTATTGTAACATTGACCCACTGGACCACATATATGTGCCATTCTTGTCAGACAGCCCAATCCAGTAGGAGCTTTCTTTGTTCACCAGCTCCGAGGTAATAAAAGCATTTGTTATACTGAAAAGTAAAGTTATGCAAGTTGACCAATCCATAAATATAGTTTCACATGCAATAAATACAAAACTGATATAAGTATTTTGATTATAAAAATTGCAGCAGAGTAGCTATATATGTTTAACTCAGACATTGTCATTCACAAAATGTCTAACAATGATCCTTGTTTATATGCTTGTGGCAGACAAAATATCTAAATCTTGTATCTCACTAACTATCACATTTATTTTATGAGTTGGTCAAAAAAGCAGATATTGTACTACTGTTATTACTTTTATATTGTGCATCTTCCATCAGCTGTGATCTTATCTCTTTTGTGGATGACTGGTAGTAGAACATATCATGGTGAAAGTTTGTTCTGCCTAAACCCAAACATAACTTAACTATTAAAAATTGTCTAAATCAGGATTCAAATTTGAACCCCCCCCCTTCCCTTAATTAGGTATCCACACAGTATCTGCCTCTCTGCCACTCCTATGGTATATTTGTTGATTAAAATAGCTCATTACCTAAATGCAATTTTTACCAAAAATATGCTCTATATGTACCTCAATAAACTTTGATTATTATTAAGAAGAAGCCAAGTATTTCATTTCATTTCCAAAACATATAAAAATGAATGAATTCAACTTGGGTATTATAATAAGCATTAATATTTTACAAGAAAAAAAAATCTCTCTTTCTGATGAGTTTTTATACACCCACCTATCTGACACAGTAGCTAATTGTCCATTGATTTGAATACAGTCTGCTTGAGCCTCTAACCATGATCTAGGAGTGTCATATATAATATAGCATGTACTTCCATAACCAAACCCTCTCTGAAAATATACATAGACATTGACTGTACTTAATTTCTAGTAACTAAAATTAGAGTAACTACTGATTTACACAATTGTAAAAATAAAAGGGAGCATTAGATATGTACATAAGAAGGCTAACTACATATTCTTTTGAAATAAAACATCTGTAAAGGACTGAAGCTCTGCCAGACCTTGAGCACAAAAATAAAAATAGAAATCTATCTCGCTTGACAACAAATGGCAAAAGAAAGAACAACCAAACAAAAATTATTTGTGAGAATGATAATTCATAGGTTTATGCTCAAATCTGAGAGCAACTAAAAAGATCAACAAGGACGGAAATATTTGGGGAACATAGATGCTGTCCTTTATGCACAGCAATAGAGAATGTAATGAAGAATGAATGACAATGGGGAATAGATGCATCAAATGAAGCTAAATTGGTCTACCATTATGTTTTCTATTGTTATGATATAATTTAGTGTATGAATAGTATGAAATAAAAGATGTGCCTAGATAATTCACTGGTGTTGAAATCTTCCACTTAAGTTTAAGTACATCTTTAAGGAAGTAGGGTGAGATAACTTGAAAATCTTTTATAAGTAGAAATCTTTCATCAGCCCATTATAAATTTTTTGGTTTGATGTTAAAATCAAGTTTAAAGTCTAAATAAGTTTCATTCTGTTGTTTGATTGAAAAATTAGACTTACTGCTGGACAACCAATCTGATTGGGTGCTATAGTTGGTTTATCTAATATGTCCATAGGTTTCTTGCACACATACCCTGTCCTAGGAACATCACAAACATCATCTGACCATTGACCTGTCTGAAAGTGGATACAACTATTTTTAATGTACAGTATTCATATATTCAATGGTATTGGCTGAACAAGTTTGCATGCCTACTTAAAATATTATGCACAATTTTTAGGGATAGTACTTACTGGCGATCATGAATAATTGAAAAAAACTATACACAATACTGTATTGATTATTACATCTAACTCTATTATTTAAGAACTATTTTTCAAAAATATCTTAAACATTATGAATAATATACTATATTTCTAATTTTAAAAAAGTACTGACAACAGAATGTATTTGAGTGCAGTACTCATTTTTCAAAAACAATTATTTGGTTTATTCTATTGCCAGATATAACAAAATATTTATTTGTATATTTATTTCAATTTAAAAAATACTATTTCTCACAACAGAGTGAATTTGAATGCAGTCCTCATTCTTTCCAATATAATTATTTGGTTCATTCAATTGCCAGTTAGTATAGACAACACTTGAATAGTCTGTCCATGAAAAGCTCATTTGACTTTGAAGATCACTCAAACCAAGCCAATAGCCATTATTGATATCTGTGATTAGTGATGGGCAAAAGTTAGCTAAAAGTTAGAAACTTTTAGTTTAAGTAAAACAAATTAATTAAGGTCATTATGTAACTAGAACAAAAAAGTTTTGTTAAAATCGTAGTTTAATTATTAATTTTTAGTTACTAACTAAAAAGTTTAATTAAATTTGTACAACTTTTCAACATGTGGTCAGGGTTGAAACACACTGACACATCCCTGTTTTCTGGTCATGTGATATCAATAACTTTGATTATTAAAAAAATGATGCAGTTGACAACTATTTAGTCATTCTGCATTTGAAGAGGATAAAGTAAGATGCTGGTAGAAGTTATGGGAATAAATATTTGCAAATGAAAGTAGCAGTATTATAAAATGTTAAACATTTTTGGCCAAAAGCTTCTATACAATATTATGAATGGCGTTGTTCCGAATTTTTGTGTGAGCCTTGTGGAGGTGGTTAATTTCTGTTTGTAGTGGGAATCTGATTAGTGAGTTAGGTCAATATTTAGTGGTTTTAATCAATTCATTTGGGAAAACAATAATTTTTTAACTGCATCAACATCAAGTACACCCTTTTTATAGTCTTAAGACTTATTATTGAGATCTAAGTCTAAATCGACAGCTATGCCTATATAGATCTAAAAGCATTAGGATAACCAACTCTAGAAAAAAAATATCTTAATCCACACCCTCTGTGACCATAAAGTAAATAGACTGTGTCCAACTGATTTTAACAACTTGGTCAGCTAGACATACACATGTAGGCCTAGTGTACTGTGCATGTGTAGTCGATTATACTACAAGACTACCCTGCAATCCATAATGACAAGACCACCCTGGTTTTTTTCCCATGCGCATTTATGCAATAGTGTTAGCTGTATTTTTAGTGGTCAGACAAGAAAATAGCACATCGGCATGGTTAGTCAACCATGTATTTTACACTATAAAATAGATATACAGGTCAAATATTTCTTAAAACTCCGATTTTGTTTCTATTTCTTTGGTTACTAGATCTAAATTTGAAAGTCTAAATTTATGTTATTTAATGAGATTTTAAACTTTACCGGTATAAGTAAGATTTTCCATTATATAATAAGTTAATATAATTTTTTTAAAAAAGAGTACCATTCTTTTCTAAAGGTTTTAATTCAAGGCAAAAATACAAGCACACATATTTATTTATTTATTTTATTGTGCATTAACGTTTATGTAAGAAACATATTCCTTAATACTGATTTTATTATAGATAAATATTTCTACAATGTTAGAAGAATAAGTTTGAACCGTAGGCATACAGTCGGATGATTATATCTATACAGGTCAAGTTCAACCCCGCACCCCCACACACACACATAAAGTTATGGAAAGTTTAATTAATTTTCTTTAGTTTAGTTTCACTATATTTTGAAATTCATGATAAACTTTTAGTTTACTTTATTTTAGTTGAAAACTAGTTTTAGTTTAACTTTTAAAAGTTAGTTTAGTTCCCTTCACTATCTGTGATAATATATGAAATAAAATGTCTAAGGTAAATAGGGATAGAGTTCAATATCACTCAAAAATTCTAAAGGCTTAACAAACATAAAAGGAGTTTCATAGGCTTATAATAGAAGAGATAGTTTTGATTCTCTTGGAATACAATAAAAGAAAGTTCAGATTATAGTTTGAAGTAACTACCTTGATTACAGCCACAAGACTGAGCACAATTAGCCCACATCCAAGCAGAATTTTTTGTACACTCTCCAACCCTGGCCCAGTACTGACACTGTATCTGTGTGTACTTGTCATGGCAATCTTTATTGCAGAAGGAGCAGGACTTCTTACAGTTTTGTAACATCCACTGGGGGTTCTTTTGACACTCATTAGCCCTGACCCAGACATCACACTCAGTAGAATTGAGATGAAGATCTTCACAAGTATCTGTTATAAAGAAAACTATATTTTTACTTCTGTGATGATTAATATGAATCTATCTGTTACTATCTATCCTATATCCCCACCTCTTTACAAAGAAAACTACATTTTTACCACTGTGATGATTAATATGAAGATACAGATCTGTTACAAAGAAAACTACACTTTTATGTATGAGAAGATTTATATGAATTTGTTATCAATTGTAAAAATGACTACACTTTACTTACATGATGATAAATATGAATCAATCCAAGGAATGTGTGCATGAGTTTGAATCCTGACTAAAGATGAGTTTGCAGAGACAAAAGGCAAAAAGGAAATATTCTCTCATATATCCCTCCCCCTCATGTACACAAAAAAGACTGGATTTGAGCACACTGATAATAATAAATGTGCTACACAAATGATGTGAGAAATAAATAAGATACAATGAGAGACAAATATTTGTTGAACTGCTAAGCCAAATAAGTCAAGCTGTTTATTTTATCACATACTAGTAACAAGTAGTCAT